>JAODKM010000118.1:19398656-19409278 GCA_026780845.1 Petrocephalus sullivani
CCTGTTTTTTGGGGAGACGGGAGCGCGCATGTCGTCACTTCCGGCCTCGAGGCTCGTCATTTGACTCGTATCCCGACTTCCAGAGGTAAAAGGAACGCACGATAACAACCTGGAATGGAAACTCAAAGCCTTATGAGGCTGTTACTGTATGTCCTTCTTACCCCGATATCTTCACATTGGAACAGGAAGACAATAGACGCCCCCTGGTGGCTTGTTTGCACTGCAACCACCAGCAGAGAGCTGTAGACACAGCAGCCCAACACAGCCTTCGTCTCTGTAATGGCGCCCAGATCCAAAGACTCAAGCATTTCCTTCACCAAGGGAAGAACAGCAAGTAAACAGGAAGTGGACCAAGACAACAAGTGAAGGAGGCAGTAATGGACGCCAGTCTTAACTGAATCTATTGGTTGTTCCCCTCCCCGGGACTCGTCCCACCTTAGTCTCAATATCGATCATCTGCAGGCTGTCGTCGTGGACAACCAGAGTCACCTCCTGCCCCCAGACCTGGCCCTTGGCATCGATCAGCTGCAGGCGGGTCACGCAGTCATCCAGACTGCATACTTCCCTGCCGTCCAGCTCACACGTAAGCAGGTGCTGGTGGAAGTGCATGGAGCGAGAATGTGGGGATGGATTTACAATGTGCAAAGCTGAAGCTCAGCTCCGACAGGGCAGAAACCATCCATTATATCCTTAGAGACCCGGTAATCTGCACTATGTACCCTCTAACAAATGTGTCTGGGAAAGGATGCTAAAATGACCCTACAGCTAAGCCTCATACTTATTTTAGGTTGGAATGACCAGACGCAAACAGGCTTCACCTTCACCTCGCCTCCACCCTGGGCTGTAATAATAGCAGCAAGTGTGCCTTACCTCAACTCGATGCTGGAACTGGCCCGGCTGCCTCTGCATGAACTCCCCAAACTCTTTCCTCTGTCCTAAACAGAAGGACAACAGCCGTGTTGTGCGGTTCGGGACCAATCAAGGTCAGGACTCATGGCCCTGGTTTACCCAGTACTCATTGTTATGGAGCATTTATGGCTGGTACTCACTATATATTATTTTGCCACTGGGCCGGGTGAAGCTGGAATTCGGTGAATACGGCTCCCCCAGGGGAATTTTACTGGAATAAAGATCCGGCAGAGGTTAGCAATTGAAGAAGAGAGAGGGGAAAGTCCCTTTGGGGGAATAAGGAAATACACGAGGCAGCACTAGGAAGTTACAGAGTATATGGGAGGGATTGTATAAGACTGAATACATATGAATATATACGACTCTCAGAATATAGAGAAGAGTATAAGGGAAAGAATATATGAGTGTATAACTGCATGATAATGTACTGGAGTGCATGTAGGAATACTTATGAAAATGTATGGGAGTATATGGGGGCAGATTAAACTCTTATTGTGAAATAAACTGACCACTGGATAAGATGTTCATGTACAGTATGTACAATAAGGTCTCCCTGGGATTCTCCCTAAACATACCACCACATCAGACACACCTGTCCTGCATGGAGGTATCATGGAATCTCGGCTCATTGTAAAGGAAGCTTTCCATGTACATTCTGACTTAGAGGCCTCGTATCTTTCTCCACAGACCTAACAGACACTGGCAAAAGAAAACATGCAACACGTCAGCAAAACACATCACATACATTTCCTGTGTCCCACTATGGTAGAATATCCTGTTAGGAAAACCAGCTTTCCGGTATAACCAAGCATTCTAAGCTCATCTGCCTTAGCAACATCAACCACGGGTTCTATTACCATTATCTGGTCCATCTGCCTACACCCAGGGGAAGGAAGCACACTGGAACCAGTATAACACTCTTAATTTCTCACAGTACCTCATCACACAACTGATTATAGGTCTAGGATTCTAGGAGGAGACAAGTACAAGACTTTCGGTATAAAAATAAGTACAATAATAAAAATACACCGTGTGATTGGCTGACATTTGGCCAGCCTTGGGGTCGGCTGGCTGGGCCAAATCACTCACCCAGAGCTTCTTCCTCCGGCAAGCAGGATTCATCTGTCCACACCAGTAATTATTCCAGTGCATAAGCACTTTCACTATGCCCCCTGAATGCACAATTCCAGTGTTTGCTAAAATGCATCAGGTCTTGAATTTCCCTTTTTATATTTTTAATTGTAAGCTTGGGTTCTGGAATCTAAGGAGGCTGTACTTTTGTTGTTGTGACCCAGTTGAGGCAGAAATCAGCTGACAAGTGAGCCAAAGGAGAACTTTAGTCATCACAACTGGGGCAGCAGCTGGTTAATAATCCATTTGGGTTTAAATGCACAATTTTATCACCCGGTACCACAGACGGTAAAAATAAACGGTCATTTCCGTTACAGAAAAAAATGGAAAGAAGCTAGCACATACACAGTAAATGTGTATTAATACTATCTCAGAACAATTTATTAGGGAGTATATATGAAACTTACAGACCCAAGTAGTGGATACAGCCAGTGCTGCGTTGCCACATTACTAACTCATGCAGAACATCTACATTCACCCACACGCTCGTAATTATTACCTTTTGGGTTTGGCTCTCTGTTTGATACATACATATTGAATGTGATATGCAAATGTCAAGGATATTCACACGGTCAAACTAAATTGAAAAATATTGTATAACTGTCTCACTCGCCTCAGCTGATGTATCAACAGAGCACGTACATGATATTGTCAGTGTGCACTGTTACCTAGGCAACATCGAGAAGCTTCTTCCTTAAAAGGATTGGAGAACCGACATTTGTCATTTTGACGTGATTTTTTGATGTAAATGTAACAATTCCAATTCCAAATGCTGTTCTTATATTACCGGGTATATAATGATACAGCAGAAATAAAAGATAGAAATATATATCACTAATTTTCACTCTCAAGTCCAGTTTCTAAACAATTCTAAATAAGATGCTGTGTTGCATCACATTTTGATTTAACGTAAAGCTTATACATATCTAGAATTCTTAATACTAGTTCAACAGACTAGTCAACTAAGCACAGGGAAAAAATGTATACGAACAAGTTCCAGGTCAACTGTACCATTTACTATAAATATAAGTAGCCGATCCAACACGTAGATGTTCTCCTGTGGACAGGGACGTACTTACCTAAGGTCACTCTTCAGCGTGTTTTGTCCTCACACCAAAGCTCTCTGTCGGCCCATGCTAATCTTAAGGTGCGTACCACACTCCACGAGCAAAGGGCAGATAGAGCTTCAACTTCCTGTTATGGCATCCTTGGGTAAAGTCCATTGCCGTTTACAGAGACAGGCCTGACGCTATCCCAGCATGCAACAGGGCATTATGGACCTATTACCTCACAGTTCACATTGTGGAGGTTAACAGAACTTTTTATTTTTTCTTTTACTTTTACAGCTAGGCACTTAAATGATTAGACATGACCTCGCAGTGAAGCACACCATACCAAACATTAAGAAATATTTCAATCATTTGAGCTTCAACACTACTCTATTCTGTGTCATTGAGAAGTTTAACAATAATAATGTACCCTAAATAGAAAATTGTAGCAAATAATACAAACTAACCAGGACAGTTTACCATCACATGAATTACATGCAGTATACCATATACCAGCTGCTCTCTACGAGATAACCCATCTATCTGAAACACGGTCGTCTGGTACCGTGCCGGTTCTGGCTTTATGCTAGGTGAGGAAAAAACTCAATTTTCCTCTGAAGCAAGATTATTATATTCTCATCCTAGAGGGCTAAGACCAGGCAGGTACTAGAAAGACATACACCAGGGTAAACAACCCTGATCATGGAGTGCTGGTATCCAGCAGGTTATCCTACCTGGTATCTGATGAACTACACCTAATATGAGGCAGATAGAAACTCAGTGGATCAAGGTTGCCTACGCCCGACATGCCCCAATGAACAAGCAATATTAGTATAATGAGTATATTACATGACAGGAAGTCTACAAAAATGTTCTGCAAAGATTGTTGCATGCTGTAATGGTATCAGCAGAAAAGCACTACACAGAAATGCTACAAAACAATGCAAACACCCAGACTATCAGGAAGCAATCCAGAACAGAATGACCACCATATGGACCACAAAGACATAATAGAATATTTTATTTAAACCGACAAAAAGACACTCAAACCTCAGTCAGAGTCAACCTGGGATCAGGAGGAAAGAGTTTATTTATAAGCGAGGCATCAGCCATGATGTCATGACAGGTGACAGGTGACAGTTTACAGAGAAGCCTTTGCCTGTGTGGTCTTGGCCAGAACCTTCAGATCTGCAATGCACTTTGCGATGCTCTCCTTCTCCTGCAGAACAAAGGAAGTGAGATTTCAACTAAGACAAGTTATACCTGTTGGTTACTTTTTACTTTCAGACACTTACAAAGACAGTATTCCGTTTGACCATTAACTGCCAGCTAAAGAGTATTCAATATCAGGGCTGCGCAATTAATCGAAAATTAATCAAAACCAAAATTCATTCGACATTATCTAAATCAACTTAATCCTGCCCATGCTGGCTGCGTTTTTTTTTTTTTATTTTGTTAATACTTTTTTTAAAATTCTGTTAATACTTTCCCCAATGTGTGCTCATGTACTGTCCAGTACCTACTACCACGAATGTCGCATGACAACCATCCAGTCTGTGACATGGAAGCAACATGGTGGAAAACTCAGACAACGAGCAGACTGAGCAACTCATGCAGCTTGTACCAAAGAAACTATGTTGCGTCCATTGTTTGGACACATTTTGGCTTTTGTGAAGACAACACCGAACAAAAAAGTCAAATGTGAACACTTTCAGGTAATACCACCAATTTGTTTCAACACTTGGAGCACAATCATGTTAACGAATACAAATGGTGCATGGCTCAAAAAAGCAATATTTAAAATTATAAACATAAGTTTTTTAAATTATTTTGCTATCAAGAAATACAAGCCATTTTCTACTTTTTTAGGGAACTTGATTTTTAAATTTAAATCGAAAATGTGACCCATTTCATAAGACATTTTCATTTGTGAAATCATGAGTCCTTTGATTTCAATTGCTCAAAATATTCAATAACCATAAATAGTTTCAGTTGTGTTTCCCTCAATTATTTAAAAATCATAAAGATATGCACTTTTTTATTAGAAACATTTTGAAAACATTTTCTACACACCACTGCCCTCTAGTGGCCAAGCAAGTAAAGCGCAAGTTTCACCCATGAGGCCGTGTCAATCACACCCACACTGAGGCAAGACCCTTCCAGCATATTCCATGGTGGTACCTGCTGAGGCGTGATGCTCTTCACCACACTCTTCTCCACCCAGTCCACCATGTGGTCGCGCTCCAGTTGCTGGTGCAGGTTCTGCAGCTGGATCTGGTAGTCCAACCGCTTCTTCACCTCGTTTGTCACCATGTGCAGCCGCTCCCTGTAGTTTGTCTCCAGCTGCATGGCCACGTTGTTCTGTGGACAAGTAAGTCAAAGCTACCCTCAGTGACAAGGGAAGGGTCCTTCTACATTCGCCCAGTTGATCATTCAGTTGATCACTGATCATTCAGTCCCCATAGCGCCAGACTCACACCGATCATACCCCATGTACAATCACACCGTAAAACTGCTGCATGCCCTCCTCCTCGCATCCCTCACCCTTTTGGCATCAAACAGTATACTCCTCCCCTCCACTCTCCACTGCTCCTTCTTCTCATCCTCAATGGCCTGGGCCAGGCTCTTGATGGCCACATCCTTCACCTCCTGCACCTTGGCAGCTCTTTCCTGAAAGCATAGAGCAAGAGGTCAAAGGTCTTCCAGAACACAGCAGAAGACAAAACCCAAAGGACAGGCTCCCTGTGACCGTTCTCAGCTGCAAACCCACAGCACATCAACCAGGCAACCAGGCAGCTTACGTCATTCATCTTGTCAGCAAACGCAGCGATGCCCGGACCAAACTTCTTGACTGCATAGATGAGGACAGCACCAACAGAGAGCGCAGCAAAGGTCTCATGGTTGATGACGTAGACCTCCTTGGACAGCATGTAGAGCATTAGGCCAGTGCCCAACACATACGGCCCTGGGGTAGGGGGTTCACAGAATAAGAGGCTAGCTCATCGGTCCTGAACCAGCTGTGCCATAAAGACCCAAGTCTACTACCTACAATACTTTATTTTCCCCTAATTTACATTATTCATTATTGTGCCTAGCACACACTTTCATTCCCACAGCTTATGCATGCAAATATAAACATGACAGTGGTTACTGGAGCCCCTGTGACCATAATATTTTAGTATAATGGAAAGAAAAGGCAGAACTATTATGGCATAAAGGGAATTAAAAATGCACAAAATGCTTGTGTAACATGAGTACAGAATTGGGCAAATGCTACATACAACATAATATGCACTGAATGATTTAGAAAAAGAAAAAAAGTTAAAAGGTACTATAGTCCATTCTGCTTTACCACTACATACTGACGTTATGGTTAGGGGAGTTTTCTCTGTATGGTTGATTTTTCAAGTTGTTTTCTTGGACTCAAAAAGTCTCAACGTAAACCTTCACACATAAGGTCAAACAAGCACATTTCAAAATCAAAATCACAAACAGAAAAAAAACATTACTCGCAAATCTAATAGATAAACATCATATATTAGGAGCTTCCAAAGTGTGTCAAAGTAATAGTCTTAGTAATAGTCTATACCACTGAAAATATAAGTTATATTCAAAGAATTATGGTTGTTATGGTTGTTGGTTGTTAAGGTTGCTGGTTCAAGCCCAGCCTCTGGCCGTCTGTGGGCCCTTGAGCAAGGCCCTTAACCCCCAGCTCCCTGTGTGCTGCACAAGTGGCTGCCCTTCACGGCCAAGCTTACTCTCATGGAGAGCAAGGCTGGGGGAGGTGAAAAGTCAATTTCCCCACGGGGATTAATAAAGTAATTCTTTTTCTTCTATTGTTGGAGAGTGACCTACATGCTTAACTAACTGTAAGGCTTTACTAGTGTTGGGGATTACTCCCATTATAGACACTGCCGTTATCAGCTCTCACAACAAGTGTGGAATATGAACAGGATCTAAGTTAAAGTAAAGGCCAGCTCAGTGAGCACTACTGACCAGTAACCCCCGTCTTGGGGTACAGGAACTGGAAAAACTCCTCGGGGATGAAGCCATGGCGGACCTTTCCAGCCTTCTCGGGAAGTGGTGGCACTGGGGCTTGGGTCTGGGGGGACGTGTGGAGGCAACGGGAGGCCTGGACCAGGCTGGGCAAACAAGAGACAGGATGGTGGTCATAAAAATCCCCCACAACTATACAGAACAACCAGCCTGCACTCCAAAGTCATGCCAATGGGCCACTTGGGCTAACAGCAACAACAGACCCATATGGGCATCCAATACTTTATATGCCATCATGCTGTATCACTTTAAATCAACTTAGCGGTAAAGTCGCCTATAGATCTGGGACCAATCTGCAGGGTATGGATATGCAATATCTTGTACTTTTCAAGGACAGGGCTTTGTATGTGCTGACAGAGTTACGTACACGCGCATCTCCAATGTACATCCGAACCCATCAAAAGGCAATGCCTGCGAGAGAATCTGGGACCGGGTGACGGATGTTTACAGAGATCAACTGACACTTACCCTGCCCCGAGAGACCCGCTGCTTTTCAGGGCAGATGCTGTAAGAAAAAAGACAAGAAACGTCAAATCTACCTCTTCTTAAGGGACCTCAGTACTGGCTGGCTAATACTACCCAAGCAGTGCGCAAGGCCATACAGAAGAGGCGTGCTATTCAACAGGACCGGCAGATCGCTGCACCTCGAATTTAAAACGTGCAATAAGCCGGCACTCTTCTGTATTGTACGATTTGATACCTTAGGAGTTAATGGACCTAGGACACCGATACTAATGAATTAACCTTAATGATTAAATTAGCAAGACCACATGGACAACTGTCAGGACCCAACATTCCCCTCATATTTAAACTGCATGCGACCCTTATAGCATCAGACCGATATAAGCCATATATCACGCCATCCTTCATGCTGGACGTATGAATGCCGGCAGCTTTACGTTACATTAAGGCCTGCCACTTTACCCTTCAGCGGTACTCTAGTAAAGTGGAAACAACGAGTAAACGCCCCACGGGCCGCCGGCTTACTCGCTACTGAGCTTACCTGGAAGAAACACCAGTCTAGACAACATGTCTAGTGCTAAAGCGGCCACCGCAGACGCAAATGCCGGACTCCTATTAATTCTTTGCTCTGTGTCCTTCTGCAGCGGGCACCAGCGACGCGATGGCGGAGAAACCTCACCCGGAAATCTCGCGAGATCCGCGTTCGCTTTACGGGAGAATATAACGAGAACTGGTATATTGCTGCCCCCTGCAGCCGTGGAGGGAAGTTGCAGGAGCATGGCTATTTAACTCGAACTGAGATGCACATTAGAACGCTGATTTGCTGGCAGGACTACAGTTACAAGTCGCAATGGAGAAATTTTCACCTGAGAATCTGATACCAAGAAAACAAAGAGGGAATAAATTGTAATTTAAAAAAAAAAAAGTTTTGAGCTATCACATAACTATAAATGAGTGCAAGAGAGCAGGTTCAGCTAGCATCCGTGTAACACTTGGAGTTAAGAACTTACTCGAGCGCCCAATAGTGATATGACCTTCCAGCAACAGCATTTGTACCCTTGACCTTCTGGACACAGGTTCAGATCCCTAGCCTACTGGGCTGCACAGCATCCTTCGCATCTTTTGTGCCTGGTGTTCAGGTATTTTCATCCAAAGTGACAAAAGTGAGGCACGCTTGGGATCAGGGAGTACTATAGGGTGAAGTGGCATCTAGCACCCCAGGATCATCTATCATGGATGTCTCCTGGACAGCTCCATGGGGAGGTGTTCTGGGCATGTCCAACCAAGAGGAGGCCCTGGGGCAGACCCAGGACACGCTGGAAAGATTGTACTTCTCGGCTGGCCTGGGAACACCTTGGTATTCCCCTGGTGGTGCTAGAGGAGGTGGCTAGTGAGAGGGATGTCTGGGCATTCCTGCTTAGATTGCTGTGCCCATGACCCGACCTCGGATGAGCAGCAGAAAATGGATGGATGGATGGACAAATGGGAACACAATCTTTATAATCTAGAATTTATGCAGTACCCAAGTCATTATTAGAAAGGCCCTGAACATAAACTGAACAAGACCTCATTTGGATACTCCCAACATGCTTTGCTGAGAATGCTCAATTGCTCAATGAGAGCCCTTGTATATTAACAGTTGTCAATAGTCATGTCCCCAATGATTGCATATGTATTTACCCATGTTGTATGTGAACACTGTCTGCTTTGTAAATGCTCACTGTGTGTGCTAACTACTGTGTGACGTACTCTTTGGTTGTGCTTCCATAGTCAGATTGGCTCTTGTTTACCAGGGTTTGCAGGAGTTTTATTTTTCAGGATAAATAATGAAATTGCATTTTTTTTTAACCCGCTGAAGCTGCCTTTATTTCTGTTGCGTTGATGGGCAAAACGGTTCTTTTTTTCGGATACAAGTTCTTTTGATTCAGATTATGTAAAAGATTCATTCCGATTCGTTCACTGACTCATTCAGTGGCACTTCCTGTTTGCATATAATAGATCTGAAACACTTGTGTTCTGATATGTCAGAAAAATGTATTACTTAGGCTAAGGAGTAAGCTAATCAAATCATGTTAGAAAAATATTTTTTGTTATTGCATTACAGTCAGTCTCTAAATTGTTAAAAACACAAACCTAACAGCTCAACATATCACTTATGAGTCCAAATGCTAACAAACCTTGGTTAAAATTGTTTAAATTCTGTGCACAGTGCATTTTATTTTGGTGTATGGTGTATCCTACTAAGTCCCATTGTACATACACCATAATTTACTGTATGTTTTTACTGTTGAAAGAACTCTCAAAATTTTGAAGAGGCAAAGTATTTGCACAATTCCTCCAGAGAACAAGATGCATGGGTTTTCTCTAAGAACTATAATTAACCAGTATATTTGTGCCATGGAAAGTCTAGTCCCTTGCAGGTATAGTACAATCTAGAACACACATGATTCAGCACAACATCAGTGATATATTGCCCTGACAGTATGCACCACACATTTCAGAGTGGCATAACTACAGTTCCCTCAAGGGACAAAGTTAGTCTACTAGAATATCCCAGAGCTCATTGAGGTGTTGGATAAGTAGCAGTTCTGGATGTTCAATAGTTGAAATCTGCCTGGGGCCTCGTCTGGTCGTTTCTGTGACTTGATAACAATGTTTCTTGTACTCTTCTGCACACACCCATTATTGGGGGAGGAATATTGCGCTATTTTCTTAGTCAACAAACTTTGGCAATTTAGAACCCTGGAAAAGTTTAAACTTTAAACCTTTAAAAACCCTTAACCTTGGAAGCAGTAATGTATCAGTGATGCAGATCAGCCATTACAGACCCTTTCCAAAAAATTTGAATAATGTTAAACTTTCATACATTATAGCACTGATCACCAACTGGCGGCCCGCGGGCCAAATTCGGCCCGCTGAGCCATTCAATCCGGCCCGTGACTGGATTCCAAAATTGTGAGGATCAAAAAGAAAATAGTGGTCCACACTATTAAAGCAACTAAAAATAACAACAAC
>JAODKM010000118.1:19460683-19488277 GCA_026780845.1 Petrocephalus sullivani
TTATAGACCTGAATCATGTCCCCCCTCAGTCTCCTTTGCTTGAGGCTGAACAGATTTAGCTCAACTAACCTTTCCTCTAATGATAGATAGAAAATAGAACATTTAGGTAGGTACTGTGTAAGTATATTAGCTCAAAGATTTTAAGTTACAATTAAAGTTTCACAGTGATCTGTCATCTAATCAAAGCAGAAAATGGTGAAAACATGTCAATATTTAACATGCTCTTTAACTCATTGCCATTTTAGGTGCTGGAAGTAATTCATACTAAAGGGTCCACAATTTGGTTGAACAAACTGAGTTTCCTTTGTGCTTAACCAAGTCTAAATCCTATACTTTCCAGGGTTACAGGTAGCTTATGGAGAACAAGTGTCATATACCATGTAAGGACATGAGAGTGTAGTTTTGTAATTGTTTATATGGGCTTGTGTGATATTTATATATTTATTGTATATGAACAGTATAACTATATAAAGTGCATAAGATGTGTGATTTAATTGAATAGGCATTGTTGTGATTTTTACTGAAGTGTCTCTAGAGGTCTTGTTTTTATGAAAATATTCATCTAATAGATGACCTCAGTGTTCAGAAATTATGCTCCATCTGAACATTGTTGCTGATCATCTTTTTTATGGCTATATTTTTACTCATCCATGCATGGATACCTTCAGCAGCAGGACTGTGAACCAGACACGTACCTTTGGGCATAGTTACAGGAACATAACGGAGTGCATTTTGCTAACATTTAGGCTGTGACACCCAGTAGCGTTAGCAGGAGCTAATATCTTTGAAAAGTTTTGGATATCAAAAATTATAAGTAAGCAGTGAAAAGTACCTGCAATAAGAAGTGTTACAAATTCTGTGACTGTACAAGTGGCAGATTGTTGCCACCAGAGGGCAGGCAATAATCGCAGGGAATGTAATAATAAGCGTGTAATAATGATTTTGACAAGCAGGGCTGGTAATGGGAACAACCATTTCAGCATATTAGGAAATATTTACAACACATTTACTGAAAGCTGTTATTTCATCCAGCCATTATCTGTCTTTAAACCACTTCCCACAGTGAAATTTTCACTGTTCTGTGAAATTCTGTTCAATCACATTAATGCAGAATTCAGTTTCTCAATAAAGAGCTGCTTCTTTATTACAAAATTTTTCTGGGCACTTATTTGTATGTGTATGTGTTATTTTGTAGTGCTGTATTTGTAACTGTAATGTAACTGTATTTTCAAAAAATAAGCGACAGTGGACAAGGTTAAACAAAAAGTAAACATTCCTGATACAAACTACAATTAAGTAACCCGATGCGTTAACCAAAATGGCATTTAAAATAACAGAATAGAAATAAAAAATATAAAATAAGCTTTGTTAGGAATTTTATTTTCAGCCCACGATTTAAAGCACATTACATCATTAAATGTGGCTTTTTACACAGAATTGTTCACCTATAGCACTGAAATTTAGCACGTTTTCTCTCGCTGTACATAACGGCTCTCCCCACATTCACAGCAGAAATATTAATTTCACACGGGCTGAGGGCACAACACTCTGAAGCCCAAAAACTGCCCCTGATTGGCAATGGCGAGGCCTAGCCGAGCTAGTGAGACGGTCCAGCGTCTGTCTGAGGGCATCCGGCCACGTGGCATCCGAGCATAACAGCCGCACCATTCTCCCTGTGGCTGGTGTTTATGGACAGACGACGGGGTAGAGGTCGTGGTTTGTTTTTCTGTTTGACCCTTGTGGAGTATGTTAACACAAGGTGCATAACGTGGGGTGTTTTCGGAATAAATATCTCATGTGCGTTTGGGCTGGTCTGTCGGGGGAACTTCTAGGACGCGTGTAGCCTGGTTGCAGAGTTCCTCCTTCCACCTACAGCTTCAAGCGGCTCCTTCTTGGCCTGGACCCTTAGTGCCTCCACCTCCTCTTCCTCCTCGCCATTACTCTGCCGGCGGGTCTCCTTCGCACCCTGCACGCGACGCCCCTTACGCAGCGGCCATTCCGGCTCCTCGTCCGGCGACTTCTCGGAGGTGAACGGCTGGCAGATGGTCTCCACCACGCCCAGTGCCACCCCCAGTGCGGCCACCGCGGTGCCCACCAGGTACACCTTCGCCATGCGCCCGCCAGCCCTCTGAGCCAGCATCTCCCTGGTGAACGGGATCAGGTCTTGCATAGTCTCCATCCTGCTGAAACAACACACAGATCTGAGGATCTGCACTAAACTTTCGTGACCCTTTGTACAACATTAATTTGCCTCCAATTTCATAATCTGCATAATGTGTAGGGTAATGCACAAGATTTTTGCCCGGGATACTGCATCATTAGAGACATTGAAATAAACACTTCTGAGAGTTTCTGCTACCATTTTATATTGGCGTATCCCTCATACAGCTCTCAGCATTGAGTACATTTGGCAGGAAAGACGCTGAATAAAGTACTTACACAAACACAATCCTTTTTGTATCTGGAATACCTTAGGACTCCAGGACCGACCCTCGTCCCCGGTGGTGGTCTCAGGCAAAAGTGCCGAGTGAAGTTTGAAAAGGGGTGTCTGAGGTTTTTAATGGTCTCTTTGGAAACGCCCTCATCAAATGGCATCTGTTGAACATGACGGATATGACACCTTTGGTATTTGGGTTAAGTTCATAACATTTGTACGCAGATCGGGGAGCCAGATTCCCAGGACTTAAGAGACACGTGTAGACCACGACTCTAAAATCCCCCAAGCAGCTGAAATTATCTTTAAAAAATTGCCTTTTGCTGTTCCATCGGCACCTCTATTGTGCAATGCAAACTGGCGTGGAATTTAGTATGTGTCTGGGAATTGGGCAAGCATCATCATTTTAAGACTCACAGTTTGACTAATTATCCCTGCATTCACCCATATATTCATACACAATTTCCCCCAGTGCAAGATCATGGTGTGAAATTATTCAGCTGGTTAAACCTTTGTTAAGTAAAGATTACATGTTAGTTTGGTCTGCAGTATAAAGAAAGTACATACATGTTTTTTGAACGAGAATAAAATTAGGCATATGTCATTCTTTATTTAAATGATTTAGACATTAAAGTATGCATTTTGTGATGCTGTTATTAATTAAAACTCTCATCTTCCAGTCAGAAAGAAGTTTCCCAATGCGATTTTAGAAAGCCACTCAGTTAATCCTGCAATTAATGTGCTTTTGCTCAAGGAAATTTGTACCATTGTGTGATTACAACACAGTGAAAATCACTCCATGCCCATGGTACTTTGTCATAGTACATCTGACGTCTGTTCTGTTCATTCTGTTATTGTGGTACAAGCCACAAAAAAACAGAAGTCTTCAACAAGCACTGAGGGCAGAATTTATACAATTTAGGTTATTTGTGTATATAACCTATAGTTCTTCAGATGTCCATATCTTCAAATCTTTACATTTCATAAGCAGTTAGAAGACAAAATAATACTAGAGAACAAATAATTTCGTAAATATAAAATACATCTCACACACACACACATATCAAACAGATATATCCTCACATAATGTATAGTTTTCTACGTTTTCTACTTTTAGTAGATGTACAGTTCGCAATGAAACTTTGCTACTAGCTAAATGGACACATTAAGTAAAAAATGTAGTCCAGCATTTTTTTACTGGCTAGCGTTCAGTGTTTTTGTAGGCCTACTCACTTTTCACTTAACTTAATTACACTATAATAAAATATAAGCAGTATAAGGCACAACTGTGACACCCCATGACTGGGTAGTCTGTGGTCATGTGAGTTGAGAGTTAGTCATGTGACTGAGAGGTCCAGGCTGCCTGCCTTCACAGAAAGTGCTAGCAAGTACTGTCATATAAATACTATTTCCTTTATAATAATTGTACAAACAAACACTGCATTATTCTTCTGCCTATTGCTATGGAAATATTTATGGCTTGTAGGATTTTCTCTGTAATGCACTTATAAATGCTTAGAAAAGGGCAGAACTTCATAATGTGTAAGGTTTATATTCCTGTTTTAAACAATTCTTGCCCCCCCCCCCCAGGCATCAGATGGGTAGTCAGTGGGTAGCACCCAAGATTTAAAATAGTACATTTTGAAGAAACAACAGAAGCCATCTGAATTTCTGGGAGAATAGGGTTACCTTGGAGTGGGCTACTCTAAACTTCCAAAGACATTGCATAATTGGACATATCTGAATGCTATACTCTTCAGTCAGAATGTGAACAGAGTGCCAATGATTGCCCCCACTTAGTTTAAGAAAAGCACATCAGGCCCTGCGGCAAATACAAGAAGATTGCCAGTCAGCTATCTCCATGGCAAAGGAAGGCTGGGTGCAGACATTTAGTCAATAAAGCCACACCTTTCCCTCCGTGCAGTTAGTCAGCGTCGCTGCGTTACAGCCCAGGTGAACAAGCATAGCCTCAGGGCACGCTTTTTAAACACCGTGTGCAATCAGCTGTCTGTGAGTCAGTGGTAAAACAAACTCCAAAAACGTTCTCATCTGCGATTTACAGTGTCTCGTTGTAGTTTTAGCCATCAATAAACAGTAATATTTATATGGAGGTTTTCTGTTCCTGCCTTGTCCCTAACTCTGCTTATAGCCCATCTCTTTGGAGATAGGGGTGTACTAGAGCACTATGGGCACACTGATGTGAACCCTCCAGCAGCCAGGGAGACATGGAGTAGGGTAAAGGAAGAGAAGACCGTCAGACACGCCTTTCCGTCCCCCATCCTGCCCGCTTGTTCCTGTAGGGTCACCACGGCGACCACCCGCCACATCGCAAACAGAAAACTTTGAAGCTAAGCCTTCCCGATAACATCCCCCCCATGCTAGTCGGTCTTTGAGCTGATAAAGGGTTCAAACTTTTAACCCCAAACCAAACCAGACATCACTGGCTAGACAAGATTACCCAGGTCTTGAGAAAGCTAAGATTGAAAGGACAAAAATTCCAAAAAATTAACAAACAAATAGTTCAACTCATATAGGACCCCAGATAAAATGGGAAATTAATGTTTAAATTTTCTTTCTTTCAGACAGATCTCCCGGGTTTTTCCTTCTGAGATGCCGACAGAGGTGTTTTATACACCCCTGGGGCAAATCAGAGACTTTTCATTAGCTATACTAAAGCTATTTCTCTGTTTGGGTTTGGCCAGGGATGATCCGGATCGCAGTGGATCGCGGTTCGCTGATTCATGGCCTTGGGGGAGTGGGGGTGGCTCCCAGGTGAGGTGTGGCCGTCTCCCGCGGTACTGACACATGCTGTATCACTGCCGGCCAGGTAAGCTCGCCTTTATAAACAGAGGGGCGTCTCGCCGGGGATTTTGAGTTCTCGACAAAGCAAAACCGCAGCCACACAGATCTACGAGCAGCTGGTGAGCTACCAGGACTGTGAATTTGCTTTCTTTTAGGTCCTGCTGTCTCTGATAGCTGCCCTTCTTGTCTCTCCTGTCTTCCTTAATCCTTTATATTCCCTATGGCTGTGAATTTGTGAATCTGTAACTGTGGCGTCCCGGCATATAAATACAGAGGTGTGATCTCAGGCTGACTTCAGAAAATTCTGGGGCTTTCAATTGTAGGAGTGGACCACATGAAGATTTGGATTCTACTCCCATTAGCAGGTATGTATTCTTACTCTGGATATATTCACACATGCATGCATACATACTCAACTATACTATACTATACTATACTATACTGTCTAGTTTCTTACTGTGCTATGGATGTATGGTGGAGAGAGTCTGAGGTATTTTAATCATAAATAGTGATGCTCTCTTATGTTAAGAATTGAAGTCTTTAGATGATAAAGATACTTTAAAGGAGTGTGTGGGTTATGTGCGTGTTGAAAATAGAGTAGGGTTCTCCTGCTAATGTGGATTCTGTAATGGGGAACTCTATACTGCCGAGAAAGGTGGTGGGTGTCTGTAATGCTTTACTAAACGCTCACGTGTCCGCTCTGCAGCTCTGGCTGCTCTCTGCAGAGCTCAGAGAGACTGCCAGCGCGGAGCCTGCTATCCCCCGCCAGGCAACCTGCTCCTGGGCCGAGACACGTTCCTCCGAGCCTCCTCCACCTGCGGTCTCACCGCACCTGAGACCTACTGTACACTCTTAGGACAGGTATGACCCTCCGTATAACATAAAAACAATTAGCATCGTCTGTATATCAAATGTCAATGAACTCTTAAACGGTTTCAGCTTCATAATATCGTGTTCTGCTGCCACAGGGAAAAGGTTGATAAGGAATTTATTATTCCTAATTATTTCTTCATACTAAAATTTTTTGCAAATGGAACACTTTTACGGTTGTGTTTCCAAATGTTTGTTTAGTCACTTTCATCCAAGACAGCTTATGGTATATTTTTTTCTGGAGAAATTCATATTAAGATGTTCTCTGTGGTATGATATAACTTTGATTTATGGGGTACGCATATGGACTTTGAAAATATTTTATGGTCTTCATGTCCTGCATCAGTGCCTGACCTCACTATTGCTCTTCTGGATAAATGGGCAAAAATTCCCACAGACACACTCTTGTTAAAACCCTTCCCAGCAGCTACTCCATACCGATGCCTATGGATTTAGAATAGAATGTTATAAAGGTTCCTGTGAGTGGCCAGGTTTTTTAACATTTTAAATTTTTTTAACATTGATGTGTAGTTTTAATATTGAGGAACGTCATTGCTAATAATAAGGTTTTAGAGTAGCAATGAGGCATACATAGCATAGAGCGCCTGTGCTTAAAATGAGCAGCATCAGAATTGTTGCCGTGGTCCGTCTACAGAAGTCTAAGACATAGAACTTCAGCCATCAACAATCACAATGGTTCAAAAGTCCGCTCTCTTTTTTAAAAAGGATATGTATGCTTTATGTAAGTGTGTGAGATTTTAATTCTCTTTGGAGGTTCAGCAGGTTGACAGTTCAGCTTGTTAAGGAAAGATAGGTAAAAGCAATCGATATCCGGCACGATGGCACATTTCTCACCCTATGCCACCTCACCAGGAGGGGCTTGCTCGCTCCTCTCTGCGTCTGCTGCCAGGGGCGAGATGGTGCAAACTTACCCTCACTCCTTTGGGCTCACTTGGCAGCTAGTAGCTGGAGAAAGATCATCCGTTTCACAATGTTGTTTAAAAAAACATTTTCCGTCAACCGTTGCTGAACCCAAACTTTCAGAATTAGACTGAAGAAGGTGTTAAACAAGCCTAACACCGCAGCAGTTAGCCACCAAAATTACATTTGGCAGAGTCAGCATCAAAGCAGAAATCTCATTATTTTTTTGGCAGATTGAACACTAAGGCACATAGCTTGAAGAAGTGAAAAGAGTATCAGTTAACCCGTGAGCTTCTAATGCCAAGATGACTCCTGACTTGATAGTTCTAGGTTAACCTAACAGCAATTTTCAAGAAAGTATTCCTTAACTCAGATTGTCACTCTCATTTGGTGTAATTTGGAGTCTTTCAGTAGCAAGGTGCTGTGCATGATAACATGTTTCAACAAGCTGCAGCAGAGTGATTCAAATTACAAGCACAATGAATCAGATGTGACTTGTGGTAGCTGATGTACTGCTTGGGCATGCAGTGGGTGACATGGAAACCCCAAATGGAAGAAAGCGGAAGGTCTAAAGGTCTATCATCCCATCTGCACTTTGCACTGAATTAAACCGAGAAGTAAATCATGATGTGAAAAAAAAGCATAGCATATGGTGCTTGGACTGTTAGTATAGCTTATGGATAGGCACCCTGATTGTTAGCTACTCTGACTGTTAGTGTGCCAAATGGATAGGTGCACTGACTGCTACCATGCATATGGATAGGTGCCCTGACTGCTAACATGCATATGGATAGGTGCACTGACTGTTAGCATTGCATATGGATAGATGCACTGACTATTAGCATTGCATATGGATAGGTGCACTGACTGTTAGCATCGCAAATGTATAGGTGCTCTGACTGCTAACATACATATGGGCAGGCTCACTGACTTAGCGTGACCAGATAATCTATGTCATCCCGGGCACTTTGAGCTACTTCAGGTTTTGGAAACTACTTTAAACCTGAAAGGCTCCTGTGGTTGACTAAATAGTTCAGTTCTTCTTGCGCTTTGACTGGTTTGTTTCCTTGATTGAAAGACTCATCCAGCTGTTCCACATTAACATTGGTGACACATTCATGATTATAGGAGACTGACCAATCAGCACACAGCAAGAACTCTGTGCTTAAGTGAAATCATGGTCCTTTTAATTGAAATGGTAGTTTACAAATCCTGTCCTAGCTCAAAGTTCCTGGGATGACATGGATTATCTGGACACCCTAACTGACTGTTAGCATAGCATTTGGATAGGTGTACTGACTGTTAGTGTTGCATATCGATATTTGTACTGACTGCTAGTGTTGCATATCGATAGGTGTACTGACTGTTAGTGTTAATATTGATGGAAACACTGACTGTTAGCATATCATATGCATAGATGCCCCTAAAAATATCATATTGTTGGAACACTGGGCCCAGCAAACATAGATAAGGTCCCTATGGGATCTACTCTGAATGCTAGCAAAACGTGTAGATGATGACTGAAGAAAGGCAGCCAAAGAGTTGGCATTATTGAATCTGAGCCCTCCACAGTTACCAGCTCTCACACATCTGGCATGACACTAACGCTTTCAGACTCTCACGCTCACTCAAGAAATGTAACGGCAAATCTATATTATTCCATTTTTAACCTCAAATTAGCTAAATCAAATGCGTTGGTGCAGTTTTCAAACCCTACAGACTATTTACAAGGTGATGAAACTGTTACATACATGTAATACATGTGCATCAGGAATTGAAAGTCTCACTAGCCAGCTGATCAAAGTCGGCAACCCTGCCTCCAGCGCTGTTCATGAAGCATTTAAGTATTACACTTATATTTATGAGTCATTGTCAGTGATACGGGGCATCCCACCAATCACTGCTGACTGTCTTCTGTTCTCTGGCTAAGTATTAGTGTCCCCTTATATTGCAGTAATTATATGTTGTCTACAGCAAGTCTCACTGTGGTGAGAAGCATCCACACCCATCTGCTGATGGGCAGAAACAAGCAGCAGCTTTGTTGGCCTGTGGCTTTTCCCAGAAACGAATGGCCACCTAGGATCTGCAGGCATGACAGCCTCAGATGGATGCCCTGTGCATGACTGTAGGCAGAGACTAATGGCACACAATGCCTGCCTGTGAATTCGCAACACAAAGGCTAAATAGATGGTTCTCTATATTCTTACATTTAATTTCTTAAATTTTCTTTTTGGAAATCCATCTCTGTCCATCCATTCATTCATTTTCCAACCACTTATCCTGGTCAGCATCCCAGGCAGCATAATCCACAATGCTGGGGGTCTCCCTGGACAAGATACCAGATGGAAATCTATAAATAAATATCTATACAAATAACTATACATATACAGCTGCATCTTAGAGACCTTTCTCAGCAGTAAAATACAATTAACTCCTACATGTCCTAAACAAGCAAGCCCTTTGTTTGAGCAGTGCTTTCAATAACATGTGTCAACACCAGCAGGTCTTACTGTTAGACGGCCATACATAAGCTAAGTCTGTCCTTCTAAATCTCTGCCATTCTTTTAATCTACCAAGGTTAAACGCTAGACTCCCAGTGAAAATCCTTCTTTGGAGACCTTACTCAAGCTTCTGCTGTTGGTGTGGCCAGTGAACTTCGCTCTCTGGGGCAGGCAGCCAGCCTTGCATGGTTGATGGTGTCTGGAAAGACTTTTACTTGAGGAATAAAAACTTTAACCAACTGGAGTAGCAGAGCCACAGAGTTCCAGGGAAAGCACAACAGCAGCCAAACAAATATTTTCGCCAACACCGATTAGTGGGTGTGCGAGTGCCATGTCTGTTGCAGCATTACTGACACACTATTAGTAAGATTTATACGAGCCCTTTAAACTTAAAAATGAAAACACTGTGAAAATAAGATACAGAAATTGTACCTATGTCTATAAGAATTGGATTACAAAGGTCAGGAAATTTATTGAAAAATAGCCAAGAAACAATTTGGGTTAGTATTTGCTAGGCTGAATCACGGAACGTGCCGGAAAGTGCACTAAAATCAGAACGTTACAGGATATAACAATGAGTGGGGAGCTTATCCCAGGAAGTGCAGGCTGCAAAGTACGTGATAGCCTAGACAGGAGGACCCCACTCCATCACAAGCACAGGACAGGCAGGCCACTGTTGTGACTTGTTAGCAAATAGGCCCTTTGCTGGTCCAAATTATAGCCCCTGCCCTGTCTGCGCGCATGCTGTGTACGGTCGGCATTCTGACACAACTCAAGTGGCCAGTGCTGCCAAATGACAGGGTAGACAAACACAAATCCTCATAGAGAAGCATAACATACAGTATTCATGCTAATTAAAGATCACTTGATTGTTTGGTGTTGGTAGCTGGGAAGGGGGTGATTACCTGGGCACCCAGCTTTTTCATTGGTCATGTTGATTGAGGAGTGTTAGCAAAGGTTCTAGAAGGTTCCAGTTATGGGGCCTCTTCCCCAGTGCCGGGGCAGTGGGCCCCAAGCCTTGGGCCCAGGGCCCTGCTCTCTGGCCACAGTTGGCTGGTATCCGCATTGTTAGTGTGTGGTGCTCAAAGACCCCTGTGTGTGATGCAAGGCAGTCTGGGGCCTGGCCACAATATGCATAGTGTTAAACTGGGTTGAAGCAAGGGCACAGATTTGGGTATGGATGGTAGGGACATGGCCCTAGCAGTATTGTGCCATATGTGTTTGCGGGCGCATGGGGGTTCGTGACTGATTTGGGGCCTACCAATTTTGAATCCAAACTTACAACCTTGGGTCAAAGCAGTGTACATGTATTTATGGTGATGTGGTAGAGGTGTAGCTATTTTAGAGTAGGGCTCAGCTGTGGGGACAAGCCCCTCCACTCACCTGTAATAAGTCATTAAGGAAGTCATGACAGCCAACACAACTTGCCATAAACATTTATAAAGGTTTGTTCCAACTTTTTTGGCTGTCATAAATGCTGACATGGAACTCTTGTGTCAAGTGCTCTGTGTGTATTTTAATTAGGTAAATTTAACTTCCTTTGAATAAGTCAGAAAATTACATTCAAATCCACCTCCAGTTCCCTCCAAATTGATCTGGGATAAATTTAAAGTCCTTTAAAATACCTTCAAACAGGTAAAAGCACAGAAGTACAGAAGAGAAGGTTCTAGAAGGTGTAGGAATAGGATTTCAGGCTTAGAGGGATCTGGCTTCATATCAACAGGCCATGATCCATCAGGCTGGTTGCGGCAGAGCTGATCTTCTGTAACACAGCAAGCAAGGCCACCGAGCTAAAGTTGACACCTGGCATTGGGCTGATATAAGCGCACGCCAATAAAGGCTGCCTCCATGCGGAATTGCAGGCTCTGCACTATGAGCGTCTTTCCTCTCTGTCCCGCCTCAGTGGAAGCTCAAATGCTGCCCCTGCGACTCCCGGAACCCATCGGGCCAGAATGCCCACACCATCCGGAATGTTCTCTCCAGTGTTGGGCCCAGCAGGTGGTGGCAGTCTGAGAAAGGTGAGTCCGGGCACCAGCTGTATGAATGTCCCACCTGCCATCTTCACTGACGCCCCTAACCCCCCATCACACTCCTCGATACTCCTCCTTGTCACCCATTATCGTTACCCATGTTCTCAGCTCACTTGTTTAATTTTGTTTTGACCTTTTTTTTTAATAATCGAAGCAAATTTCTGAGGTAAAGTTGTTTATGTTTTGTTTTTTTATATTGGTTCTGGTCTCATGAGTGTTGTCTGCCTTTTGTTTTTAAATAGGCCATAAGGTATTTTGTAGGAAAACCCCTTATTATTATTTTAAATGTCCTTTAGATTGATCCAGATGCTGAGAAGGTCATGATTTAATGAAAGCCACACCAGACCTTTGTATTTACTTTGTTTACATAAGCGTTTTTATATCATGACGTTTAACAGTAATATTTTATAGCTCATTGTTTATAGCTAGTGATTCTGGGATCGTTAGAGTCTTGGTAGAGTTTCGTAAACTTGGGATGCCTTGCTAGATATACCCTGTGGTCCATGCAATAGGAGGAGACACGTAGGCAATCCAGGAGACAAGGTTACGTTGCCACCACACCTAGATATTAGAGGAAAAAAATTCATAACTCATAGCTCACCTGTTGTGCTTGAATTTACCTGCTATAGAGACAGTGGAACAGGCCGTAACTAGAAGCCGCACCTCCCTGTTCCCTGGCACATTTTGTACCATTCGCTCATCAGTGTGACGCCACGTCCAAACTGGCGCTCCAAAAGGTGGACCCTGCAGCAGAACCTGCCCATGTTGGTTTGGGAAAATGATTTGCCTTATTACCTGCCCCGTCCAGGTGTGAGCCCTGTCACTCTGCAGCTGGACCTGCCATACCTCCTTCAGCTGGACACCCTGGTGATGGATTTCAAGGTAAATAGCAACCACAGTTTGACCCTACTTATAATAATAACTGTAAATATTACTGTAGTAAGAAGAAGTACTCGGTCTACAGGGACCCCGGCCCAACGCTCTGGTGGTCGAGCGCTCCACAGACTTTGGGAAGACCTGGCAGCCAGCTCTGTACATGGCCGAGGACTGCAGCTCCGCCTTTCCAGCCATGAGCACCACACGGCCTCACAGCCTCCAGGAAACCTATTGCGATACTCTGCCACCGTTCCCAGGCAGCCCCTACCTGGACCAGATCGTGAGTCCTTGCCTTTCACAGCAGGACCACAAGAGGACGCTACTCCATTGACAGATGCCTTGCTTTTTCTCATGCTGTTATTTACTGCTTAGTCGTTTAGCCTGAACTGTGTGCACTGGAAACTGATCTGTTTACGGGGGTTAATTTTAAATAGCAAATATTACTATTCAGTCAGGTAAATGTCTACTTCTTTGCAACTTAACACTTTTTCCCAGATAAGTCTAATCCATTCTAAGCACCTCACTCAAGGGTACGAAAGCACATACCTCGAGTGAACCAACACCCAGTAGTCCATGTCGGGAACTACTGTACTATCTGATGCCCTCATAATGGCAATGATGTGTGATGTAAGTGTTTAAAGTCCAAAGCAGACCTTTGACCTATTTTCCTCTCCCCTGGGCAGATTCACTTCAGTCCCCTAAAGCAGTTCTCTGAGATCAGCGGCCCGCTGAGCCATAAGGTGGAAGGTAGGGGGCGCCACACTTGAATTTCTGAACTGCTACGTTTAGTTAGGACACCAGGGTACTCTAGTGCCAGTATGAAAAGGAGGCCGCCTTTGGTAGTCAGGACTGTGGACTTACCAAAAGCCCCTCCTCCCTGCTCCCCCAGTGGTGTCAGGTTTCACCAACCTGCGGGTGAACCTCACCCAGCTGGGCCTGGTCACCCGCACCATGGGACGCTCGGCCAGCCTCTTCTACGCCCTCAAGGAGCTGCGGGTGATTGGTGCCTGCTTTTGCCACGGACATGCTAACCACTGCCTCCCAGACACCTCCAGCAACCAGCTGCCCTCCGTGGAGGTAGGACACACATACATCCATGCACTCAGGCAGTGTTTCCCAAATCCGGTCCTGGAAGACTCACAGACAGTCCATGTTTGTGTGGGTCCCCGAGGACCGGGTTGGGAAACACTGCTCTGGTCCACACACACGCGCGCACACAACACATAGAGAGTTTATGACCAGTTGTAAGTAGCGTATAGGCACAGAGAGCTCTCATAAACAAGGAATAAACATACACAGAGGTCTTTCACACACAAATATACACAGCTACAGGGACCTCTCACAGCCGACACTGAATTATAGCACAAGTGTACTGAAAAATGCAAGATGTTATCCTTCTTTGATATTAAAGGTAATGTAGTGGTCTGGGGCACAGCTAAAATTTTGGGCGCCATAAAAACTTATCATATTGGGCCCCCAACAAAGACAAATCCAGTTATATTGCCAATTTTTTAGGGCCCATGTCACTCAGGGGCTCTTGGAATCATGCTAAATATCACCCCCTTTAGGGCATCCCTGGTAATCATGCTCTCCGATGTGGGTGTGTTTCTTATTTGTACAGGTGAGCCAGGTGTGTGACTGTCAGCACAACACTGCGGGAGTAAACTGTGAGCGGTGTGACGACCTCTACAACGATCTGCCGTGGCGACCCGCGGAGGACGGCCAGACGCATGCCTGCAAACGTACGGCCCACCCTTCCACCAATGGCCACGCTGAAAGAGACTTTGCATTATTAATTGATGATGGTCAGCACTACATACAATGAGGTGTAACTTTTTATAAATGCAAAAGAGTACTGAAATCCTAGGAAATACATTTTAAAAATGTATTTTTTTCCTGTCGATTTTTTGGCATGGTCTGTGTTTCCATTCTAAGACTGATGAGGTTTAACAGGAGTCCCCTAAGTACAGCCTTGAACACATATTAGTGAAATATTCTGGAGAAACAAAATGAACTGACAAAATTCACACACTGTCAGAAGCAATAAGAAATTACTCTATTTCTCTACAAAATTTTAGTTGGGGTTTTTATCCCTGGTCCTGGTGGGCCAGAATCCAACACAGTTTGCAGATTTCCCTGCTGAAACACGTCTTATTAAGCTTACCAGGTTTAGTAGGTATGCTTCAGCAGGAAGATCTCTAAAGTGTATCGCCTTCAAGTATGATATTAATATTCGATAGTGACCTCTCGCTCCCTGTGTAGGCTGCGAATGCAACAACCACGCACATCGCTGCAGGTTTGACCAAGCGCTGTTCGAGGCCAGTGGTCGGCGCAGCGGAGGAGTGTGCGAAGGCTGTCTCCACAACACGGCCGGCCCCCACTGCGATCGATGCGCCCCCGGATACTACCGCAACCCCCGAAGCGCCATGGACCGCCCAGATGCCTGCCTGCGTGAGTGCCTGCCATTAGCTCTCCACTGGTGGAAAGGTCTCCTATTGCAGAAACCAGGTCGTCCGAGGGAAAGCCTTCCTTCTGGTATGGTAGCCGCTACTTCCAGTAGCTGGTTTTGACTTTGTATTAAGGATTCAAGGAGGATTCTTTTTATTTGTCAGACGTAAGGTATACAGTCAGACTATAGCCTGCAGTTAAGTGAAAGGTGGCCAGCTTTGCCATAATAAAGAGAACAATTTCAATAAAAAAAAAATAAATAAATAATAATAATAATATTACAAAAAAATAAACGGAAAGAAAAGAAAAGAAACAAACCGGGATGTACAGCAAAGCTTAAATAAAGTACGTGGTGCTGTGTACTGCCGAGTTCTGGAGTTGTGTCCTAGCTGGGCCCTCCAGATGGGTCTTTGCTGTTTGGACAGGTGGTGCTGTCCTGTGGGGGTACTGATTGGGTCGTGTTTCTCCTGCAGGTTGTCAGTGCAGTGCTCCGGGGACCGAGGGCGGAGGAGCATGCGACTCAGAGACAGGAGCGTGCCGCTGCAAGGCTAACGTGGAGGGCCCGCGATGTGACCGCTGCAAGGCCGCTTACTATGGGCTGAGCGCAGACAACCCCCTCGGCTGCAGCAGTGAGTGACTGACCGCTCACCGAGTGCTCGCACAGCTCACCCCCCACCAGCTGCCGCACATTCACCCCCATCTCCGTGTGTGGTCAGAGTGCCCCTGCGGCTCCCAGGCCGACAGCCCCTGTGATCCTGTGACGGGACAGTGCCGCTGCCCCCCCAATGTGCAGGGCCCAGCCTGCGACCGCTGTGCCCCCACCCACTGGAACCTGCTGTCCCCGAGGGGATGTGAGCCCTGCAAATGTGACCCCAACAACTCCTATGGCCAAACCTGCGACCAGGTGACACTGCTTTAAACTGCAAGAGGGGTCATACCTAATGCTAAATCCATTGTCATAAAAATCATGCTGCATGAAATTTCTTTTAAATATCCTGCTGAGAATTAAATTATTTTTGGGTTCATAGTGTCTTAAGTCAGGAGTCCCCATTTCTGGTCCCGAAAGGCCAGAATCCAGCACAGTTTGCAGATTTCCCGGCTCAAACACACCTACTAAACCTGGTAAGTGTGTTTAAGCTGGGAAATCTGCAAACTGTGTTGGATTCTGGGCCCCCAGGACTGAAACTGGGGAACTTCCTGACTTGCAGACTTAAATATTCTGGAGAAACAGAGCTGTTTCCTGTGGCTGCTGACAATGTATGTGAAGTTTGTCAGTTCTTTTTGTTTCACAGTAATATGTCATTAGCATCTTGTTCAAGGCTGAATTTAGGCAGCCACTGGCTAAAGTCATCACTGGGGCCATTAAAAGTCATTAAATGCTGCTGTAATGATCAGAAAAAAAACATTTTGGGGCACCTATAACTCGAGGCCCTGGGCTCAGCCCAGGTTAGCCTGAGCCCAAGTCTGGCTGTAGCTATATTGCTAACTGCGTTCCATGTCCCTCAGTGTCATGTTGCTAACTTTACGCCATCAGATGCCACATAAATAACTGTGTGTAGCATCACTAACTCTGTGCCAAGCAGCTAGCTGTGCATTGTGTGTCTCTGCTGTGTCCTATCACTAATACTGCTCTCTTTATCTAATTGTGTACCATGCTGCTAACATTGTCCACTGGTTTTTCAGCTGACTGGTCAATGCCAGTGCCGTCCAGGATTTGGGGGGCGAACTTGCTCAGAATGCCCGGAAAACACCTATGGGTACCTACGCACTGGCTGTCGATGTAAGTGTACCACTGAGTCACCTGTATTCAATCACAATGCACAAAATCCAGCCGCCTGTGGATCTGTCCCTCACTCCAGATGATCAGCATTAAGTTGCCAATGGATAAAGGAAATTTAGCACAAGCCTTTGTGATAAACAGCAGCACATCTGTAATTTTCACCATTGTCACTCTCTTGTGATCCACAGCCTGTAACTGTGAGCAGAGTGGCACAGCCAGATGTGATAAGCGAACAGGGGCCTGCATTTGTCTCCAGGGAGTAACAGGGCCTCGCTGTAACACTTGTGCCCGTGGGCACTGCAGTCACTTCCCAGCTTGCCCAGTCTGCCCCTCCTGCTTCTTCACTTTGGATCAAGAGCTGCGCAACCTTACCCAGGCCCTGGAGCAGCTTTCATCTCGGGGCTCCAGCTTGCCCAGCGTGGGTATGCCTGACCTGAACTTCCGCATTCAGGCCCTGGAGGCCTCCCTTAGCCAGATCCAGAGCTCCCTGCAGCTTCCACTGGAGTCAGCCAGGCGCACGGCCGAGGTCCTTGGAGAACTGCACCGTCTGAGGTGAGCCCCTGGGACTGAATCATGGGCCTGTCTGTACTAGTGATGGCCAAAATGATGCTTCATGAGAGATATGCAGTATTTTTTTGACCCCACTAGATTGTGCTCTCTGTTCAGAAAGGGCTCAAAGCATGCCCCAAAGCAAACCAAGTGTAGAAGCCTTAACATACTTAATTGTTTGAGTTATATTGAATATGTTTGTGATCATTTGAGTTACATATTGATTTGAGTTTATGGATTGAAAGTATACTAGGTCTTATATTGCTGATGGGGATTTCGTAATATCAGATAATTAAATTAAGGTTTGTGTCTTTAGGAGCGTCACGTGGCGTGAGAGAAGAGGTCATTAATAATTAATTAGTTAGTCTGTGGAAGATGGAGCCACATGGTTTTTTACCTCTGCCTCTCTCGCATTTTATGTTAGAAGTACCTCAAAACCCTTTTGTTACATGGAAAACGTTGTATATATTGTCGTTTTATTTAGTTCAGTAAATAGCTTAAGTTAAGCGAGTGGTCTCGCATATTTTTTTTACTTTTGCTTTTTTTGCGGATCGGATGGGAGAGAGTAAAAGTGTCAGCCTACGGCTCTATTTGGAGTTTGGAACCTACACCAAGGTCCATCTAGTGGAGCAAATGGTTCATGCAGCGTTATTTTGGCCATCACTATTCCGTACCCATCATGTGGCTGAACATTACACCCATACTATTTGATCTATAGCAAAGAACAAACTGGCCGGAAAATGTACTGGTAACACTTTAGTTGAGGGGCCACAAATCATAGTAGTACCTCATTGACTAATCATGAACATGAATTAGGTAATGATTAACTAATGAACTAACTAATGAAGTTCCTGCAAAGAATACATGAATCGTCATGATTGATTAATAATGAAGTAACGCATAGTTAATGGTTAATTAAGGCATTTACTAAGCATGTATTACTGCATTATTTGTGACCCCTCAACTAAAGTGTTACCAATGTACTCCATAGCATAAGAAATATATAATTTTCAGCTTCAATTTGGCACCTGATTATGTGAAAAATGTACTTACTGCAGCTGTAACTCGGGGATGATCCATAATATCCAGTCCACAATGTTATACCTTTGAAAAAGGTATTTGACCCCAGTTGGGTACGTGCCCACCTGAAGAGCACTTCAGGCGAGTAGAAGTATCTAGTAACAGATCTGCAGAGGTATGTGGATGTGCCTCACATAGATAGCCGTGTCTGCCGCCAACCTGCCCATCTCATACCCCCCTGCAGTGACCTGGTGAACAGCCTGGATCCAAGCCCCTTCCCAACAGACAAAGGCTTGAAATTAGCCTATGAGCTTGAAGACCTCCGGGCCAGCCTGCAGTCTTTAATGCTGGAATACAACAGCAAACGAGACAGCCTGAACGGAGGCTCCGCTGACAGCTACAGAGGTGAGGCTGGGTCTGCCTGGCTGTGCTGGTACCACATGACTACTGTCCAATGTATGGTCCTAATGTGTGCAGGTGTGTGTGTGCATGGCTACATGCACACACTACCTCAGTGTCATTCAGACAGGCAGCCCGATGTGTCCAGCCATTAGGGAAACTAAATCCCGAGGTCTACAGATAAAGCCACTACTGGTCTAAATGTTTAGTACAGTTTCAGGAGAACAAGGACCAGAAACATACGAAAAGGGTGATGATTCAGATTAGCTTAACTAGTAGTATCATGAGGCACATTCTTCAGCACATCATGCATATCTACCCATATCAATACTAGCGTAACTGGTTGGTCGACAGCTGTTGTTTTGGTACGGCTTCTCATGTAATTGGAGTGAGAACCTCCTTCCAGAGCTAGTGGAATATCAGGGTGGTGCCTAGATTGGGACTGAGCTCCCCACCACATCCTAACCTTCTCGTTTGTCCCCCACAGGAGCCTTTACTACCATACAGTTGGCCTATCAGGACTCAAAAGAGGCCATGAGGAAGGTGGAGGCAAGCCAGGAGCTCCTGGAGCAGGCTGCCGAGGCTCGTGGTGACACACTATCCCTGGTTGACCGCGTCCAACTGACCAACACCAGGAACCTGGAGGGACTGGAGCGAGATCTGATGTTAGGGCCCAACCTCACACCCATAGCTAAGATGGTAAGGGTCAACCACATGTTGGAATGCAATGGATTGAAAAAAATATAACCAAATTATCCAAAATTGTGGCCTTTGGTTATCTGTTGATCTGAATTGATTGAGCCTATGATTCTTCAGAATTTGGGAACTTTAAATATTTCTTATCCAATTCCTGAGCAACACGAAAACCTTAGCTAAAATATTTTAACAATTTGTCCTAGAAAATATGGCCACCCAGACAGCCACTGGTCTTGCTTTTACAGGTGTGTGGCAGCACTCGATCTACCCCCTGTACCCCTCAACAATGTAATGGACTGCTGTGCCCCGCTACTGCCTCTTGTGGCCAGGAGGACGACTGCATCGGGGCACTGCCACTAGGGAACAAAGCGTTGGCAGGTGCAGAGGTGGTGAAAGATAAGCTGAAGAACTTCAATTCCAGAATTTCACAGGTCGCAGAACAGGTATTGCACCATGTATGGGAATTCTCCGGGTTGTTTTACAGTGGACCACCACATTGATGAAATGCATCATGAATACACAGAGGCACACAGCCCAGGCACTTGAGTGGACCAGATTTTCTGAGCCTGTGTGATTTCTGTTGATGTTATGCCATCTATGTGATAGGACATCAGCTGATGGGATTGCTATGCAAAAGTCAGTATTAAGGTGAGTAATTGTTTGCTTTTTTTGTTTTACAGATCCAAAAAACACAGGATTCAGCAAATCGGGTGAGGCTGACAACTGATGATCTAGCTACTCAGCTCAAACAAACACGGAACACCCTGGAGACTGACCTCAGCAGTGCTCAAATCTTTGTCAAGAAGCTGAAGGACCTCCTTAGAGGTACGTTTCCTGCGTGCTCATAATTAAAGAGGATAGGTTTACAATTTTACAAACCAGCTTACTCAATAGCTGTTGAAATAGTCCCTTGCAAAGATGCTTTTGCGTCATTTTCTGTTGCTATATTTACTGATAATCATTTCAATGCATTACTGAAATAAGATAAGATAAGATAATCCTTTATTAATCCCACAAGGGGAAATTGCATCGTTACGGCAATACAGATAAGAACAGCAGAGACAATCACGAGAGAGGAGGCGAATAAAAAAAAACAGAGATAAGAATGTCACTGTGTTTATTTCTGTGTATTTGTGTGGTTTGTTACATCTTTATATGTCTGTGTGCCCGTATGGGTGTTACTGAGTAGGTAAATTTGTCTGTGTGTTCTTCCAGACCCAAACTCTGACCCAGCCATTATCCAGACCATCAGTGAGGGTGTCCTGAACACCAAGCTGCCCCTCAGCCTGGCCTCCCTGAAGAGGAAGTTGGAGGAGATCCAGCGTCTCGCCGTTGGCCTACCTGACAGCTCCAGCATTCTGAGCAGCACCGGCCCCCAGCTAGACAAGGCCCGCAGGCTGCTGATGGAGGCCCAAACTGCCAGGTATCGACACAAGGCAGCTGGTCTCTTAGTGGGCATGCTCAAAATAAACTGGATATTTTGGAGTACTTCAGCATTGCCAACACCACCTTAACACAATTTAACACGGGCAGGCAGGTGGTGTAGTGGTTAGGGACACAACTGTGTAGTCGAAAGATTGGTTTGACTGGTTTGAGTCCCCGACCTGCAAGTAGCGCTGAGGTACCCTGAGCTAGGTACCGTCCCCAAGCACTGCTCTCCAGGCGCTCACGTAGCTGCCCCCTGCTGTGTCACAATATCACATGGGTTAAATGCAGAGGACAAATTTCATTGTTACGTGCTGTGGTGCATCAACAATGACGATCAATCACCTTCACTTCACTTATTGTAACACCGCATTGACACCCCTTTAACATCACCTAAATACTGCCTTAACACCACCTCAGCGCCACCTTAATACCGCTTTAACACTGCCTTAACATCATCTGATCTGTGATTCTGGCAGAGATGATGCCCTGGAGATGGGGGATAAGGTGAACAGCTTTTTGAGCAACATGTCTAGCACAGTGGGCCTGATGGGCATCCTGGAGGCCAAGATCCAGGGCAGCCTGGATCAGCTGGACCAAGCTAACAAGAATATTGCAAAGGTAGGAAACCATTTCAATGTTGATGTAATTAATAACTCTGAACCTGTATTTATTAACCCTGAAATTTGATGTGTTTGCACATTTCCATTAAATTTGATCTATTGACTAATTCAAGGTTTCCTGGATTTTTTTTGTCTGGATTTGAAACCACATCCTTTTCCCCAACCTACCTCCATTAAACTGTCAGGCTAAGGTGGAGCTGGATCCTGCCCTGGAGACAGTGAGAGGAGTGGATGGTGTAGTGAGGTCCATGCAGCCACAACTAGACAGCCTGAGGACACTGGTGGAGAGTGGAACCCAGCTAGCCAATAAAGCGCAAGATCAGGCTCAGGACGCTCAACAAGAGGCGATGGCTGCTGCCACGGTAAGCCAATGAGAATTTAGAGTTGCTCAGGAAGAGGCGGGCTCATGATGAGTGCCAGTCCCAGATGGAAACAGCTATGGATTCCTATCCATTGAAAGACTGATTTATGAAGAAAAGTCTTTGTGGCCAGACATTTCTAAATTAACCATTTTTCCTGGGTATCTGTGTGTGTGTGAGAGCAGGGCATACAGACCTTGGAACACCAGCTGAAGCTTCTACAGCAGAAAGCAATGGAGGCAAGTTGGGGGAGTACAGATGGGGTCTCTGAGGAGAGTGTGAGGAATCTACAGGAGGAAGCCTCGGCCCTCATCCAGGAGACCTCTGACATGATGAGGGCACTAGCAGGTATATTATTATATTACACTAGACATAGTGGGATGTAACGGGTCGGCCTGAGGAATTGCAGGCCAAGACTTGCCATTTTCTGACCAAGACCTCTCCTTCCTTCCACCCAGCTCGGGAGGCATCCCTGCAGGCCGCCAATGACCAGGTCCTCCAGAAGGCTTGGATGCTGAATGGGTTGGATATCCAGGTGCAGGATATCCTGGCTGACATTCGCAAAAAGGCCTACGCGCTGAGCCGCTGCCAGCTGTAACCACGACCCACCTGGACCCATTACCAGTCTGCAAGGAACTCCCTCCCTGAATTATTTATTAATCCTGAAATAAGCAATCCAGGACATGGAATAATATAGATAGATTTTGGGATTTCAGTTCAAGAAAATCTATCAACTACAATGCCAATTACAGATGGACAAGAGATGGACTCCAGGTTACACACACACACATATATCATACACGCACACACATTTTTTTTTTGGTGACTCATACACCTTCAGTCTGTCATCCAAATGTGTCAATAAGTTGCAATAAAGAATATTTTGTGACCATGAATGTCCATTTTCTACCACTTTTGTTAATATAAGAGATGCAGATGTGTTTTGGTATTTATTAGTTCAGTTAGGACACAGTATATGGTTACAGATCTGAAGGCAGGATGGAATGGTGTTCAGTGGTTCACAATGGGTAGGTTATGAATGTGATTTCTACCCTCAGGGCTGCATGTATGGAGTCCCCCTCTGTATCTCCAAAAAACCTGCAAGATTTCAGTTGACGTCCTTTAGCACTAATGCTAAATACAATTTCCATTGTTAACAGTGGAAGTAGGCTAACCTGGCTTCATTACAGTGACCTCTATCGAACATTGGTTGGGAAGATCTCTGGTATTTACACCTGTAAATGGCACTAGAACTCAGCCATATTGTAACGTCCAAAATATATCATTTCCTATTTTTCTGTACTGCAAAAGCAATGAAAAAATGATAGAACAGTCCAGCCTTGTTCCTTTCCAATTTTCTCAAACATTTCAAAATCCTGGAATGGTAGCATGAACGTTAGTCCATGCAGATGACACAAATGAGGCCCGGACAACATAAACTTACAAATGACCGATACTCCGTGCCCACTGGATCTAAGGCTGAGCGCCATTTAGAGTACACAGCACCCATAATAAGCTGTAGACTGTTACACCCAGACAGATACCAGGCCAGTCTGATCTGAGCAGGGACTGAGATGCCTTAATCCGCAGCCCGGAAGCCACTTAGCCTGTCGTAGAGAGACAAAGAGAGGCACATTAGTTACTGAGTCCACCTACATCTTCCCACAACCTTGCAGAAACATATTATCTGTGCAATGGGACATCCCTATCCCTAGCCTAATCCCTAACCCTAGCCTAATGGCTGGTTGCCAAAGTGCTGATGAAAGTTACGCCCTCTACTGGCAGATGTCATTACACTTTCTTACCTTCATACTAGGGTACCTATAAAACTGGTCCGGGCAGTAAAAACAACAAATACACCACAGACATGTTCAAATGGTTTCTAAAATTGTATAGTTATTAGGGTTTATAATGTTCAAACTAAGAGACTCTACAGCCCTAACCACTACAGCCCTTTCTCTGCCACAGGGGTCTTATAGTCCTAGATAATAGATTCCACAACCTTACCCTGCAGAATCCTACCAGACATAAAGTCTTACGGTGCAGTAGTTCTTTACTTTCGTTCAACCCACTCCACTCCCAGTCCGCAGGTGAGTGCTGTACCTGCTCCAACTGTCCCCAGTTTGCTCCACAGGAATGAGCTCACATGATGGAGCACATGGTTGTCTGCACTTGCTCCTCCCTCTCCGACTCTGAGGTCACGGACTCCTTTCTGCAGCATAAAAACCATGCTCCTGTTTTACCCCAAGGTTTCCTGCCCCATAAAAAATTAAATCAGTGGTGGGGATGTGCTGGGCAGTGTACCTGCTGGTTTCCAGGGAAGCAGCCTGGTATGCATGTTGGCCTGATGGAGGGACAATGAGGGGCTCACTCAGATTAGTCTGCAGCAGGTGGAAATGGTTCCTGGCCTTCCTGAAACTGGACTGAGCCACCGTGCACTCACTCTCAGTACCCCTTGTCAAGCTCTCGTTGTGTCCCAGGTTAGCATTGTTCTCAGGATCAGAGAGGGAAAAGTCTCCATCCAGCATGAATCCATGTTGCCCGTGAAGGGTGGGTCCGGAGAAGGCCAGCTGCAGCTTTTTCAGGTGATTAGCAGCTGCCGTTGCAGTTAATGTTTGCTAAATAGGCAAAAACACACATGCACCTCTGCCAAAGGCTTCCTTTGAATGGTAAATGCAATGATTTAGCAACTCTGCTCTGGCAGCTTAGAACAATGCAATCCTACTGGAGCCTTTTACCAGTGTTGACCCCTCCCCTATAAACTCCTAAGGAAGCTGGGAGGACACTCACCTTCCACTTCCAGGTGGCAAAGTTCTTTTGGATCTGCTCACTTACGGAGAGATAGATGTCCTGGCTCTTAGCTGTGTTTCCCAATATCCTGCCAGAAAGGACAGGAAGGAAATCAGTCAACAGGAAGACCTTCAGGAACTTTCCAGCATAATAATAAACCCTCCATCTGACTAGAAGTTCTACATTTCCAAGTCTACATTTTATCGAAATGTTAATCAACGCTTACCAGGGGTGTCGGAGTGCCTGCTCTGTGGTGTAACGTAATTCTGAGTTCTTTTGCATCATGTTGCGAATGAAGTCCTTAGCTAAGAGACAAGCCAAAGATAGTCACTGAGTATTAGAGATGAATCCAAGCTGGGCTCCCTGGGCACAATCTTCTTCTGTCATTAAGCACAGATTTTCATCCTTCAATGTTCCGCTGATCTGTCAACTCACCAGACTCAGAGATGTCATCCCAGAAGGGAGAGTCAAATTCATACTGGGCCTTCATAATCTTTGCAAAGAGCTTAGTCTCATTCTCCTCATAGAAAGGAGGGTATCCACACAACCTGGCAACGAACAGAAAGAGAGTACACTCTGGAGATCTGCTCTCAGGATAAGCATGTTTAAGCAATATCCTGACCAGCTTACTCATTAACAACCATCATGAGATATTAAGAAATCAGCCTATCCCATCGGAAGGATTTGTCTCCTTCAGATTAGTCCTGTGAAAACCTGAGCCTTGTTTTTTAGGACAGATCTGGATTAGTACCCTTAAAGAACAGATAAGAGTCGATATCTTTTAAAGGATCCAAAAAAGTTAAAATCCTGACTGAAATTTATCACGATTAACAAATATCATCAGTCGGGTTCTCATACGGAAATGGATTACACAGTGGTCCTGATGAGTTTCCTTGAATTTCCTTCCTAGTTACTCCTACGTTCATGGATATTTTAAGATAAGTAGAAAGGATGACACAGACTCTGGACTAACCTGGAACGGTAATCAAGACTGTGCATAGATGTTGACAGGCTTAATAGAAGCACCGTGCTGATGGGTGTGATACAACTTGCTTTAGATTACTCACAGGATGTAAGTGATGACTCCAATAGACCAGCAGTCTACGGCTTTGCTGTAGGGCTTCTGGGCTAAGATTTCAGGGGCTGTAGGGTTGGACATGATCTTTAACCCCTGAATCACTGAAATTCACACTTATTGAGCAGTTGAGCCCCCCCACTTTTGACTTACCCACATATCCCGGCGTCCCACACGCTGTGGACATGACTCCACTGTCTGCCATCTTGGAGAGGCCGAAGTCACTGATCATTATCTTGGCATTTTCATCCTGACTGTAGTACAACAGATTCTCTGGCTATCGAGGGACAAATCAAAGGAATTCAATTAGTCTCTTTTTCCAGACTTTCTTCTTTCCCATAGTACCCTTTTGAAAAGGTAAGCAAAAGATATGAGGGCATAGATAAGACCCTTAAAGACCAATTCATAAGAAAACAAGGGTCAGAAAAGAAAAATTAGCATTCTAGCAGATACACGTTCCTTATTTTTGTATAGTTATTCAACAGACACTATTGTCCAAAGTAACATACAAGTAACAAGTATCAAGCATTATCCCTGGATCTGTTTGGATTAAGGGCCTTGCTCAAGGGCTCAACAATGAAGTCACTCGTCCGACTTTAGGAGCTGAACCAGTGACTTCAGAGCACAGAGTCTTATAATCCACAGAGCCATACGCCACCCTTGTCTGTAGTCTTATGGAGTTGCATCCTGGAAAAGCAGTGCTGGTGTGACCAACGGATTAGCCCATCCTGAAGACTGTGTAGATCCCAATGCCCCAGTGCAGTGACAAAAATGGTGCTGTCCTTGGGATGAAACCCAGATCCTGATTCTCTGATCTCACAAAGGGTCCCTGGGCAGCTTTCTTAAGAGTAGGGTTGGTATATACTGATGTCCTGATTAAAATTGCCCACTGTGACCCTATCAGATTTGGCCTCCTAATCATCCCCTATATCAATGTTTCCCAACCCAGTTCTCGGGGAATACTGGACAGTCCACGTTTTTGCTCCTTCCCAGCTCCCAGCCAATCAGGAACACCGAATACATGGTACAAGTGTGCTGAGAGCAGAGAGGAAGCAAAAACCTGGATTGTCCGGTGTTCCCCGAGGACTGGGTTGAGAAACACTGCCCTGTATCTAATTGGTGAATTCTCTCCTGCCATTTCAGCACCTGAGCTACAGTGTGGTGAGCGTACTGGTGCAGAATGGCTGCCGTCGCATCATCTAGGTGTGAGCTACACAGTGGTGGGGGTTGAAGCGGTTCCCCATTAGTTCTTTAAAGTGCTTTGGTTGACATGAAAATTACTATATACATGTAACATTAATTCATTCGATCTTATGAAGCTAATTGAGCCTCAGCTGTCAGTTCCTAGCTTAGAGTATAAATAAGAAGTTTTTAATGTCAAAAATTGGTCAACGATGGGTATGGTGTTATGTTCTCCAGCACTGGCATCACCGTGAGGGCAGCACACCTTCAGGTCTCGGTGGACGATGTTATTCTGGTGCAGGTAGCTCACGGCCTCCAGCACCTGTCGGATCACGTGGCTGGCATCCTTTTCCGTGTACATCCCACGCTCCAGGATCCGGTCAAACAACTCACCGCCGGAGACGCTGCAGAACAGGCCGGCGACCGGATAAGATGTGAAGGTCAGAGCACACAGAGTAAAGTTAAGGTGCACTGTATTGATCCCAGGGGAAAATTACAGAATATTGGGATTAAATTTTGAATAATAAATCTTATAAGCTCTCAGTTTAGTAGACAAATACAGAGAGTATAATAATAAATACCGTATTGGCCCGAATATAAGACGACCTGAATATGATGACCCCCCCCTTTTCCAACTTATTTGATAATGCTGTTTACAATTTGTTGGAACAAAAAAAAAAACATTTCATAAAGTTCAATATGTCAATGCATATTTTTCTATAGCCTATGGAATAATCTTACAGAAAAGTGAAAAATTATAAAATTCACCCAGCCTGAAACTGAAAGAATACACAGAAAGTGTGATGAGCCTGGT
>JAODKM010000118.1:19488377-19502818 GCA_026780845.1 Petrocephalus sullivani
CCGCGAATATAAGACGACCCCCCCTTTTTAAGAGGTATTTTTAGAACAAAAACTGCGTCTTATATTCGGGCCAATACAGTAGGTGGAAATATTTCTGTATTTGGAGAGAGAACTTCAGGGCATCAGCAGGTCATGATTGTTCAGTACTCACAACGGCATGAGGAGGTAATAGTGGGTCTGGCTTTCATAGAAATCCTCCAGACCAACAATGTTCTCGTGATTGATCCTGAAATAGTCAGAAGGCAGAGACCTGACTTACCATAGTAACCCCGATTTTGAAAAGCGGGTGGGCAGGTGAACACCCTTCCTGTTACAAATCCCTTCTGTTATTGGTTGTTTTTTAATTAGTGTAGTGCTTATCTGCCTGGGCCTCAGACCCTAGCAGCACCTCCCACCTCCCCTAGCTTCCCCCAAGTTGAGGTCTTGCAGCACCTTACACCTCCCCCCAGGTGAATGCGTGCAGCACCATACCCCTCCCGCAGATGAATGCCTGGATTTTCAGCCAGGACAAAAGTATGCAGGTCAACCACTCCACAGTCCAGGTCTAAACTGCAACCCTTTCCATAATGCTCTTTTTCATGTGCTCATCACCATTCAATATGGCTGCCTTTGGCAAAAAACTGTGCGGCTCTAATGGATTTCACCATGTGCAATTTCACCCTACAGAAGGGTTAACGCTGTTGTATCACAATGAACAGTATAATTATCAATGAGGACAATAATCCTCAGCCTGACTGGATATAACATTCCGAACATACTTCCTTGTGTGAAGGTACGAAGGCGTGTTTGCAAATGTCATCTTACCTCCTCAAAACATTGATCTCATTTTCCAGCTTGTTGGCCTGCAGATGCTGCTTGTTCACGCACTTCAGTGCAAAATGGTTTCCAGTCTCCCTCTCCCTCACCAGGAACACCTCAGAAAAGGCCCCCCTGTTTGGCAGAAGGGGGGCCGGAGGTCTTTAGTGCCCTTTGTTACCTCTGCTTGCTATCAACTCTCCCTTACTTGAGTCGACTAGCTGTGACACTAATCTAACTAATCTAATCCATCTTCAAAGAGAGTACTTCGACTCTGAAACTGATACATTTCATTCATCAGTAGCACCCATTACGTAAAAAATGGTTACCTCAACCCTGACTCACATGACTGATCCAAACCTGCTGGGCATCTTCATGCTTTAAGTTTTGTACACATAAATCGTTTTAACTTCAGATTTAAGGTGGAAATTACGTCTCAGCCACAGATAGTAAGGGGCTGTATCCAGCAGTTTCTCTACTCTCAAGCAGGAGTGCGTTGCACATCTTCTCAATGATGCACCCTGGCAGGTTCCTCATACTTAATGGCAGCCCCTCCCCAAACCAGTTAGCCCGACACTTACGATCCCAGCACCTCCAAAAAGTCAAACACCTCCCGTATGTCATCTGTGCTCTTCTTCCAGGTGCAGAGTGCCTCCATGCGACCCATAATGCCTTGCTGGAGACTCCTGAAAGACAAGAGAGACCCTCACTCGGCATCCCTTCACATATAGTTGCATATAGTCTGCGATGATATATCACATAGTTACATTTTCCTACCATCTGTTAATACCATACAACACATATATAACATATAACATAAGGAAAGTAGGCCAATTATGGGGGTACATTTCATAGTTAGGTATGTCAGATTTAAAGTAAACAAATATAAAATTGCCTTAACTGAAGGAAATAGGAAAATATTTGAAGGAAATATTAGTAAGCTCACTGTGCACCAGTACATAATATCAGTGTCTGAAATGTAATCCACTATATTCTTAGAATTTAAATAATGCTCAGTATATTCTTAGAGGTAGTGTACCACGGTATTTGCACTGTAGTAGGTGTAGGTGCCTAAATTATTTTTAAATCACAGCACCGCACACGTGCTTTATTATGTGCCATGGTCACATTTCTTACAAGTAAATAAACAGCACAACCATATAATGCCTGTCTGCATTCCTGTCTACCGCCTGCTTCAGTATCCAACATCAACAGCTTCACTGATTTACTTACAGCAGAAAGTCACGACCAGCCGCATAACATTCCTCCTCACAACAATACTTTCCGCATAGGTAATGCAATTTTACATTACGCGATTCGTTTTCAAAAATATAAACGTTACCAACCGGATAAATTAAGCATTATTAACCATACACACTAAAACGTTACTTGAAAAAACGAATTGATATCAATTGAATTATATGCACAGAGGTATAATTAAAATATAATTGGTACACTTGCATGCGCAGGGTGAATTTTACCTGCCGCAAAGATGCGCACGTCCGCACGGTTAGACAGGCGGCTGAGACCGGGGCTTAAAGTCGGATTCCGAGCAGCTTACGATCCCCCACCAAGCGGAAATAACCCGCTGGGTAAGATTATAGGGCGATGACTTGCAAGTGGCTTGACTTCAGCTGAACTAACGAGGTCCTTGTGGCGACTAATAAACTCATCATCTTCCGTTGTGTTAAAATGCTAATCTTATTTCCAATTCCAGCTATATAACCATTCATGTAAAATTTGCCTAGCCGTGTATTGTGATCGTTTGGAATAGATCGGAACGGTCTTTTCACGACTTCAGAATCAAACTAAGCAGTGTGACGTAAGAATAGAGGTTAGGTTATTCGTATTAGGTTATAAGTCAGGGATGTCCTTAAAATGTAATACTTAAAACATTACCTAGATTTAAGATGTCATAAATTGGCGTCATAAAAATAACATAAATAACAAAAATAACAGCTTGGTTTACTTGATTACCTGACGGAAGATAGATAGAGATAAGCATTATTGAAATAATAGCAATAACGTAATAAGCAAATGTAATACCCCTAACACTAACTTGATTGAATAACATTAATGGGCTATTACTGTTTGGTGAATCAAGCTGTATTCTAGCCTTTTGGCCTTTTCTGCAATCCAAACTTTCCAAAAAATCTTCCAAACGTGTATCCTGGTCAAGGCTGGCAGGAGCCTATCCCATGCAGCACAGGGTACAAGGATGGGGCAGAGCCTGAATGGGATGCCAGTCTAGGGTAGACACCTGCAATCACTCACTCATTCACTCAGAAACATTAGCCTAACCATATGTGTTTGGACTGCAGGAAAAACTCCACACGCACAGGGTATGTGAACCCCCCAGCCCGAAGGTAGGACCAAGTAAGTGACACACAGACCCGTAAATTACTCAGACTATTTCCATCAAGAACTTAGCCAGAAATTCTGGCAAAATATGTCACCTTGTCCCCCCAACCCATTTCATAATTTTTAATATTCAGGGGCCCCTGTAGAGTGTTGCCGTCCCCCCCGAATCTGCCAGGGTCACCATGCCCCTTCTGCGGCCTGATTGTCTAATTCTCTACTTAGTGGCACAGTCAGCAGGCAGACAGCCCAGATTAGTCATGTTTTTCCTGGGTGTGCTAATCCAGGAGAGATTCCTGACCCCAGCTAAGGTGTCGTCATTGCGGATTTTCGGGACATGAAGAACAATGACATAACCCTGAACCCTGTTTGAATTACAGGGGATCTTGGGGGAGTCACAGGACCTTGTCATGTGCCTTGTCATGAACAATTATTGTCCATGAACTAGTAATGTATCGTCACACACTTCCGTCAAATGCCTTGGCACGGCAGTGCAATGAAAATTGCTACAAAGATACACTGATTTAACTGAATCAGTGATTTTTGAATAAAGGGTACAACATACTGTATAATCTTAGATACAGCTGAAATTTTCTGCCTATAAGCATGGGAATACCACAGGGTAATTACCATTGCTAATTCTTCTGAAAATAAGAATGAATGAATGATCATGTACAGCATGTATACCAGCTACCAACGAAAGAAAGGCTGTGCTGAATAGGAGTGACTGACCAATGGAAGTGGTTGACAGGCATATTTAGCTAATGGGATTTGCTGACTGAACCTTCCCAATTGTCCTCACTGTCACCTAGCATGCTGACTTACACAATAGGGGTCTAGAGCTTAGACAAACCAGCCAGGAGTTAAATTAATCCAAGAGCCAAGTTCTTGTCATACCCTGAGGGGCGGATCCTCCTGATCGCCCTGATTAGTGCCCGCACCTGTCCTGCTCCCTGTAAACCCCTGCCTGCCCTGGCATCCAGAGCGAGGTATTGCTTCCATATGTGGTGTCTATTGAGCATTTAAACCATGTCCCTTGTCTCTGCCGTTTGCTGCTCCCGCCTTCCTTCATTCCCACTGCCCTCGTACTCACCCTGTGTGTTTCTCTCCTCTCTCTTCTGTGCCTGTGTAAGATTGGTCTTCCCAGCTTTTGGCCCCTTTGGATCTATGCCCTCAACTCCTGGCAATTTCAGTTCTGGTTGCCCGAGTTCTTTAATAAAACCCAGTTAACCCAATCTCTGGTTCTCAGGGGTTCTGTCTCTACTAGGTGTGACAGTTTTGTGGAAGATGGGTAGAATACATATTGTGACTCTGTACAGGAGGCACACAATTGAGGTACACAATAGTAGCACTCACAAATAAAAGGAACATCAGTTGTATTACAGGGAACCAGTCCAGTGCCAGGTGAGCTACTGTGCCTGAAATGTTTGTTTCTTCTTTCTCATACCAGCCCGGGTCACATGCCCTTTAATCCTTGATCCAATGGGTCACAGACTGTAATGCCTGATATTGTAAACCTAATCTAAGCCCATCTACTATAGATGTAAGTTAGCTTTTTTAATGAGTTAAAGGCAGTAAAGTGGGGGATAGAGGATCAGAATCAAAGAAGTCTTATATAAAAGTATTCAAGTAGCTCCTTGAATATTCTAAGATTAAAAATATGCTCTGCAAAAAAGGAACCGCTTTGTACCCAAAAGTAGATAACTGTATTTAACTATACAAGCATCTCTTTGGAATCATACTCAGTTGTCTCTGTAAAGATTCAGCAATTAATTCTAGCCCTTTCCATTCTCAGATATAAGGGAGAGGGATTCATAGCCCATGTTATGTTTGTGTTAGGCTTTTATCATTTAATCCCACTATGACTGAAATTTTGGGTGAATCATCTTGTCAGTATCTTTCACTTAAAGAATCCCCCTTTTCAGTTATTGTGTAAGTTTAACTGACTGCTCAAAAAATTAGATAGAGTGACCAGATAATCCATGTCAGTGAGAACATTTTGAGCTACTTCAGGTTTCCTAAACTAAACCTGAAAGGCTCCTGTGATTGGCTAAACCCATCCAGCTGTTTCACATTAACATTAGTGACACATGCATAATTATAGGAGACTGACCAATCAGCGCACAGCAAGATCTCAGTGCTTAAGTGAAATCCAGGTCCTTTTAATGGAAATGATCATTTACAAATCCGGTCCTAGCTCAATGCCCTCTCTGACATGGATTATCTGGTCTTTTTAAAATTGGAACACACTTTGTAGAGAAGAAGAAAATATCTTACGCCTGTTGGTTTTTGAAATGTGCATAAACTATGTATAAACTAGGTAAGGACAATCCCTAGTCCTGATCTTGCTGTCTGGTTTGGGCAGATCCCCACAGGGCCATGCAGGATCCAGTGCTGTACCGCACCATAGTAGTTGGTGTACAGCCTTTTATCATTTGGTTTATATTATTTTTATATTTTATTATTTTATCTCTGTCATCTTTCTTTTCATAAACAGGGTTATTGTTTCGCTAGGTCACATTTTATCTATAAAACAGGAAAAGCAGCTGGGAGGGACGTTTCGGTCTTGGGTCATCAGACACAGGGGAGGTACTGATTACTTTGCCAAACGTGGATGTTCTTTTAATAGGTTATATGTTATAGTCTGGCTATATACCATGTTTATGACAAGTAAAGTACTTGAATCCTTAAATTATCGATATAGACCAAGATTTGAAAGGTCCCCTCTTCGGCGACCGAAAGGGGAAGTTTACCTCGACAAGTTTACCGTAATTTTCTATGAATTTTTTACCACAAAAAGACAGTTACTGCCCTCTTGTGGTTAATCAAGACTATTACAGAAGGATTCTATTTCTCAGCCGTATTTCGAGGAAATCCTTTTCGTGCAATTGCAGACCTGGCTCCAGCTCTCCAGCTCTATATATAAATAATTGCCATTTATATATATAACTATATTGAGGCTGGTTGAGCTAGCCTTGTGATTGGGTGGGCCAGGCCCACCCTGGCCCCCCTGTGAAGCCGGGCCCGTGCAATTGTATTTGTTCCATATCCCTCTCATTGTTGTATTTGTTAGTGTATTTCATTGTGAAACTAACCTCCAGGAAGTACTTATTTAGATTGACCGCACATGGATTTTTCATTATGAAGCTTAAGAATTTTATATTTATGAGAAAATTATAGCAATCGCTTTAATATTAAGCGGTACAGCGTTTTAATATTAAGCGCTACAGCGAGTCTTTCAACGCGTTACTCTATTGCACATATGGAAAGGAAATCAGTTTCACAAAGCAATCTGATGCTAATGACTTTTATAACGTATTTTCTTTATTGCCACTTTGCTCTTGTCTGTCCAAAGGACATTGTTCCAGAAATCTTGTGGTTTGTTCAGATGCAGCTTTGCAAACCTAAGCCATGTTGCCATGTTCTTTTTCAAGAGAAAAAGCTTTGGTCTTTTTCTAACTGAATTGTCATGAACTTTGACATTCTAACTGGGGCCTGTACGTGCTGATGTCATGTGTTGTTGTTCATCTGAGTTTGTGCTTGCCTAATATGAAACCCTGCTAAAGACCAGATATTTTTTAAATTATTATTTTTCAGATTATTAAAAAAAATCTAATATTGAATTCTTTCTTTTTCACATGACTGTAGACCTGACCACTGAGTTCTTGGAAAAAATATCACTCACTAAGTAATCATGCATTCATATTTTTCACCCACACCAGCGAAGGAAGATGGATAAACATTTTCACAAGGCGCTAACTGCCCTAATGCTCACTTTCATTGATTACAGATAAAGCTAAAATAACAGAAATCATTTAACCTAAATGTGCTTTATACAACTGTGACAGTTTTTATTTCCCAAGCTATTTAGCTGGCTTTGACAAACGTACACCAAGTTCGTTCACAAAAGACATCCTCGCCTTATTTCATTCGATTCTGATCTACCGTATTAGCCCGACTTTAAGACGACCCCTCAACATTTTTGGTAAAAACACAAACCCCTAATATATAGTAGCGCCGGGCGGACCGAGGCATCGTGAGGACGGCGAATGACGAGAGGACTTGTAGCCATGAACGCAGGCTCTTTTATTGGAGCTCTTAAAAAAGCTCAACCAGATACTTTAATAGCACCAGAAACCCCACCAGTAACACCCGAAACACGGGGAAGTCAGACGCTAGACTGGCAAGCACACGCATAGTGAGAAGCTTACACAAAGCTAGGGACACGCGAGGATCAACCAGGGCACACACAGCAAATGGGAAATACACCAGCCGCAATCAGGGATAAACCCACTCCAAGCAAAACAACCGAACATGGGGCTATTTACACACCCGCCCGCGAGCATGCTGGGTAATGCCGTACCCCGCTGGCGCAACAATATATATATATATATGTGTGTGTGTGTATATATATATATATATATATATATATATATTGCCAGCAGGGCCCTTCCAGTATTTCAGCAAAATGTCCAATTTCTTTCAGCCGACACTTTCGAACCCTCTTCATTATGAATTGGTCTAACTATGAAATTGATGATTTAATGTCATTTGCAGAAGCGACTAGGAGGCGGTTTTCACAAAGTATACCGGGTATATGGTGTGGCGATCTGCTCTAAAGATATATCTGGTGGTGGGGGGGAATAAATGGAATATGAATAATAGTAAAGTGAAAATTTTAATCAAAAGATTTTTTATGACATGAAATGAGTGTTGATTTTTAAGTGACTTTGACCTGCCATCTGAAGTATTTGTATAAATTGTCTACAATTAAATAAGTTAATAAAGTAATAATCGCCTAATAATTATTAATCAATATACATCATTATGTGAAATGTAAATATTGACTTACGTCATTAAAACATTAAATACATGACATGTATTACATTCACATATTTTCAGATATATAATAATATATATAATAATTTAAAAAATATAATGAGGGCTAATTATCAGACAGCTTTTGTAAAGCAGTCGTTTATGCACCCAAATGCACTATGTTGAAACGTTTCCGTTTACTCTTTCCCTATGCTACACTGCCAGACACCGTCTTATCCCCCCTCCAGAGGGTGGCCGCGTCCAAAATAGCCCCCGAACACGTGTTAAAGCTTGCAGCGTGCGATGGCTCCGCTCGCTTTTGCCCCCGTAACTCCGTGACCGGCGGTCCACCCGTGCTCCACATTGCCAAATACAATACAGCGGGGACTCCGGTCCGGACTACGCCCTTCTTACAAACGCTCCAGGGGAAAGATCTGGGTGGACGTGCAATAAGGTCCCGCTGTGTGAGATTGTTAGCTGTTAATATTACGTCTCCCAATACGATCAAGTCCATTGCTCATCATGCTTACCGACTACAGCGGGACGTGGGACATTGTCAGCAATGCCAACCTCGAAGGCTACATGGTGGCGCTTGGTGAGTATATGCTCGTGGCGTATGTTTCATATGCTGTATAAACTTAACTTTAAATTATTAGAAAACTTCACTTCCTTTCCGAGAGGCTCATTACGAGACAATGCCTGGTCTCCAGTAATGCCCATGGCACCCATTCTTCAAAGTTAGTAGCCTATGTACTGAGTGAAACATTTATTATATTAGTAAAAAAAAAAAAAAGCTGTCGATGCTTCTTTTTCACATTTTTAACGGTAGTTGTCTAACTTTGAGTCCCTTCCTCCGATGTTCTACAGTAAGTAGCGCCGTGGTGGCGCTTAAACCAATAGCAGTATTTTTCATATAGGCTACGTTGTTCATGCAATCATTCTAGACCAGTGTTTCCGTATTTCACATTTTTTCATGGTACAAAATATGACGAACTGCAAAAAAGTGACTCGTGATGCCAAGGATGATATCTGGATTGGGAAATTAGTGATATGGTGTTAATACTGTACACTTGATGCATGGATTTTTGTGTAAATCCCAGAGACGTGGCGCAATCTGGAAAATCCAAGGAGTAGCAGAGCAACCTGCATCGGTGTGCTGTATCATGCGCACTGTGCCAGGTTAATTTGAAGCGAATACATTGTGGTAATGCCGATAGCGGCTAGTGGAAACACACTAGTCACTAAATGTCTTTTCCACTGTCACGGTGACTAGCTGGTTCTCCTCAATGACATGATTTCAATAACTCTCTCAACCACAAGCAGCAATAGTCCATTCTTGGAAGTGTGATTATAGCTGCTCTGTTATGCACACGGTCACACTGTTCATCTGTCACCTGTCTATTTCCATCTATTCATCCAAGCCTCGACCGTGCATAACTGCTTAGCCAATACAGGGTCATGGTGGGCCTATAGCCAGTCCCAGGACAGACAGGCATGCAGCAGGTTATATCCTGGACCAATCAACCATAGGAACACAAAGAGAGACTACGGGTCATTTTAGGGAAACCAGTTCCAGAACTCAGAGCATTTTATTGCTAGTATGTAGAGCATCTGGGAATCATAATGGTTGGTGCAGAATAAGGAACTTTTGGACAATAAAAATCTACAGATGTCATTCAACATCAAGGTCCGAGAATAACTGCCAGGCAGTTATGGTTCTAGGGATTCAGTGTTTATACTCATAAGGACTGTGAAATGTAGCAACTCTTTCATTCAGAAGGCATTCTCACCTCAAGGATATTTATGATGGGGCATGATAGGAAATGGCTGAACTGCATCAGGAAAAACATCCCAGCTCAGCAGCAAGAGGTATATATTAACATACAACATTAATATATAAAATAAACTTATAATAATAAACATATAATCAACACAATAGACGACTATCAATAAAATACAATATAAAGATATATTCCCTAGTGCAGTCTACAGTGTGATAGACAAAAAATGTTATTTTACAGATTATGGCTATTTACATGTCAGTGTAATTTAATGTGACCAAGTGCATATCAGTAGCAATACAGAGGTGTGGAAGTGACTTAATGGTCATGTCCTATAGTGCAAAGGGGTGTGATGGGGGCCACAGCTCTCGGGAAAAAGCTGTTCCTCAGTCTGCTGGTTCATGCCTTGATGGTCAGTGTTCTGTAGTGCGAAGGGGTGTGACTGGGGCCACAGCTCTCGGGAAAAAGCTGTTCCTCAGTCTGCTGGTTCATGCCTTGATGGTCAGTGTTCTGTAGTGCAAAGGGGTGTGACGGGGGCCACAGCTCTCGGGAAAAAGCTGTTCCTCAGTCTGCTGGTTCGTGACTTGATGGTCCTGAATCTTTTGCCCGATGGGAGGGGGACAAACAGTGTGTAACCCGGGTGGGTGGGGTCCCTGATGATGTTGCTAGCATTCCTACATAGGCGGCTAGCATAAGCAGTGTTCAGATCCGGGAGCTTGGTACCCACGATCCTCTGCGCAATCTTAGCTATCTGGGCTAAGTCTCTCCGATTCTCTGCAGTGCAGCTGGAGTACCACACTATAGCACCGTAGCAGAGAATGCTCTCTATTGTGCTCCTATGCACCATTCACTCATGAACAAGTGGGAAAGATTGGAAAATTAGAAATTAAGTTTCATTCTGCTGTCTTCTTAGCGTCTGAAATAAATAGCTAACAAAACACGAAAACAGCAAGCACCCTTGTGGTAATTTATTGGTAATTTACTAGAGCCCTTTAGTAATGTCTCTGTCCCCATAGACATCGATTTCGCCACACGGAAAGTCGCGGGCATGCTGAAGCCACAGAAGGTCATTGAACAAGACGGGGACTCCTTCACCATCAAGACCCTCACAACCTTTAGGAACTACACGTTCTCCTTCAGAATTGGAGAAGAGCTTGAGGAGGCGACTAAAGGCCTGGACAACAGAAATTGCAAGGTGACCAGAAGAAGCCCATGCACAGCTAGACACAATCTGACCTCTAGTGGCCTCTCCCTTTCACATGACCACCTAGTGACCTATGAATTTTGTACTTGCCATCCTCAGAAAGTGTTTTTTATGAGCAACAGCTGAGTTGAGCTTTTATTGTTAAACATAAAAAACACAAAATATAACATTCGCCTAAACAGATTTCATAAGAAAATGTGAAGATAATGGGCACAACCTAATCATTTAAATATAGTGGTCTATTTATTGGGGGGGATGAATGAACAAATAAGGTGTGGGGGGGTACATATATCCCATATATTCTACTGAGGGTGGCAGGGGGCTCAGAACCCTGAATCACAGAAATGCAAGGCAGGGAACAACCCAGGATGGGTCACCGACCCATCGCAGGGTAGGCACACACACCATTCATTCACACATGCACACCTACAGGCAATTTGGCAACTCCAATTAATGTTAGCAGGGTTTTGGACTGCAGGAGGAAACTGGAGTACCCAGAGTAGCTGGAGGAAACCCAGATATTTGATGCAGGAATGTATTGCAACACACCCATAGAAAGTGCCTTAGGGTGACTCTGTAAAAGGTGCTATACAAGCATTTATTAAACAATGTTTCCATGCACAAGTAAGTAAGACCAAACATACTTCTTTACATTTCAATTATACAAAAACATTTTCTAGTAGCATTCTAGTACAACTGCTGCACATATGGAAGATCATCATTAATTGGGTTCATTTTTATCTGACGTCTGATCGCTTTATTAGCGCCACCTTGTGGTAAATTTAAAACATGGCACTTAGAGAAATATTTGACAGTTTAACTTAGCTGTTGAGCTATACAGTTAAAATATTTTCCCCTGAAAGGTCCTCAGTGTCACTGAAACACATCTTAATTGTAAATGATGACGTAAGAGAGTCTATACAAAGATAGCATGCAAGCCTGTAATTCCACTGAAGACAGAGTTCTTCGAAAAGTTCAGTAAAAAATGGCCAAACTTAATGTGAGGGGTCATCAAGGGGGCAGCAAGAAGCAATATGTTTTGATTTTGGGAATGCATTTGTATTCAAAATCACAATTAAATATTTTTATACACATTGAAGCAACCCGACATTGACCTATACCATTCAGCTTTCATATGGTGGTGAAGTCTGTTGTTGTGAGTGTCTTAACTCTGCCATGTCCACAGACGGTGGTGAATTGGGACAATGACAAACTAGTGTGTGTGCAGAGGGGTGAGAAGAATAACCGAGGCTGGACCCACTGGCTGGAAGGAAACGAGCTTCATCTGGTAAACGGAGCCCTTACCTGCCAATAGTGGCTATCAGGCAGTAGGCTTCCACATAGTATTCAGGGCTTCCACAGAATTTGGTGGCCGCATGCCCAGGTTACTGCTCTTAGTCTAAACTGTTACTGTTTCTTTGTCTTTCAGGAGATGCACTGTGAAGATCAAGTCTGCAAACAGGTGTATAAGAAAAGGGCCTGATCACAGCACTAACGGGCTAGCAGATAAAGACTGAAAATTACCTGAACTGGCAAAATAGATGCATAATATTTCTTTTTTATATACAGTGCTGCTTGAAAGTTTGTGAAACCTCCAGACATGGTCACTGTTTTTGTAAAAAATATTAAAATAACCTTATTACACATACATTCAAATCCCAATTAGTAAAGCACACCTTCCAAATGATGGACACACACACAAAATTCATTATTTAATTCAACAAAGGCGGTTTATTTCACAAGAACTGAAAATTGAACATGTGCAAAAGAATGTGAATATTAGTAGCTTGTGGCTCCTCCTTTTGCAGCCATTACTTCAACTAAACATATTCTGTAACCACTAACCAGTCTCTCACATCTTCATATGGGGAACTCAGCCAGTTGAAAGAGGTTGGAGGGACATCTGGCACGTACCAACTTCTTCAGGTCTCGCCACAACATTTCAATTGGGTTAAGGTCCGGACTTTGACTGGGCCAATCCAGAGTGCGAATCCTTTTTCTTTGAAGCCATTCCTTTGTAGTCTTGCTGGAATGCTTTGGGCCATTGTCTTGTTGCATAATCCATTTTCGTCCCAGCTTCAACTCCCTGACTGATGGCAGGAGATTCTGGTCAAAAATTTGTTGATATGCCAAAGAATTCATGGTTCTTAGGATAATATTGAGTCGTCCAGGTGCAGAAGCAGAAAAGCAGCCCCAGACCTTCACATTTCCACCACCATACTTCACTGTTGGGGGGAGGTTCAATTCTTCATATGCCGTGTTGGCTTTTCCCCAAACATGTCGGTTTTGATTGTGACCAAATAATTCTATTTTGAACTGTCTGTTCAGACAATGGACTTCCAGAAGGCCTCTGGTTTGTCCAAGTGCTCTCTGGCAAAGTTGAAACGGGCAGCTTTGTTCTTTTTTGAGAGCAGAGGCTTCCTTTTAGCAACCCTCCCATGAATGTCATGGCTATTCAATTTTTGTCTGATTGTAGACGCATGCACATTTGTCCGAGATGCTGCCAGAGAGGTCTGTAACTCTCTAGAGGTGATGTGTGGGTTGGCCTTTACCTGATTTCCTATTTTTCTGGTGCTTCTGGGTGATATTTTTGATGGGTGTCCACTTCTAGGCAAAGTTGCTATCATGTTGAAGGCCCTCCATTTGTACATTATCTGTCTTACAGTGGACGGATGGAGCTGGAATCTTTTGGAGATGGTCTTATAGCCCTCCCCAGACTTATGGGCTGTCACTACCCTCTTCTTCATGTCCTCGGATATCTCCTTTGCTCTTGGCATTGATTTGTATGGGACCACAGTGGTTTGGTTGGTTTCTTCTCTCTTTGAATTAGTGCAGGCCAAACCCTTTGCCAAAGATATCCCATTTCATTGGTCTGCTTAAATGGTTAAACCTGCTTGACTTAACCAATGCAGCTGGGGGTTCACTTATTTTGTGCATACACTAATCCCATGTTTCATGTAGTTTTTGGGTTACTTAAACAAGTCCCACTAAACAAGTACATGCAATTGATAAACATATATCTAAAAACTGGTGATGATAAAATAAGAAAATCATGGTAAAACAACAGAAACATCTAAACTGCTCAAGGGGTTCACATACTTTCAAGCAGCACTGTATGTATAAATGTTTATTGCTGCCTTTTTTGTCTAAGTTTCCACCATTACACATGCAATTATATGAGAAATACCAACACAAATCACCAAATATCTGTCAATTAGCACTGACAGAGAGTCAGAGAATCTAATTTTCCATTTTAAAGTGAAACATTTCATGTTACATCTGTGTCTATGTCATTTCGATGACAGTGATGTCATTTACCGGGCTTAATTTTCCAAAATAAATGTATTTAAAATATTTAAATAAAACTTTGCCATATGACAGAAATACTTTTTTAAATGAGACATCATCTATGTACACTGAACAAAAATATAAACGCAACACTCTTGTTTTTGCTCCCATTTTTCATGAGCTGAACTCAAACATCG
>JAODKM010000118.1:19504855-19514856 GCA_026780845.1 Petrocephalus sullivani
TAATAAACTGTTATATAACAATTAAGCTGGAAAAATGTCCTTGATTAACCCGCGCCTATTACTGTACGCCGTTTTCCATAACTCGAAAACTTTCTAAGTCGAATTTTTTTTTTGGTCCCTTTGAGTTCGACTTAGCGAGGTCCGACTGTATTATTCATATTTATTCTGGAGATTTATGCAGTATTTGATGTCAGTTTTAGGAAAATCGGTGTTAAAATAAAAAAAAAATTGTGATATGAAACTGGAATGATTCTTTGTCATTTGTACTAGTACAGGTATAGAAGAATGTTTTAGTTTTCTCATATCTTGCTCTCTGTGAATTAGCTAGGTACCTGCATATACCAGTTATTTGTTATTTCCTAAAGCCATGTTCAATGGCAGAGACATTTAGCTGACCTTCAGACATATCTCCTGGAACAGCCAAAGACTACACTTCTCGTAATCCTTCAAATACTTCCTCCAGCTGACAATACATATGGGGACCTGCCCACATGGTATATGGGGACATGCCCACATGAGATATGACATTTTGTTGTTCTAGGCTTGGGAATTCCCCAGTACGATTCATGGGCATGTTTCAACTATGAAAGAAAATATTTAACTGAAGTCCAGTGGCAATATGTTACATCGGGACCATTTCTTTCTTATGTTGGGTTTATGTTTGTATACAGGTTATTTTCCACATTTCCGCTAGCTAATAACCTGATCCACCACAGCGGTGCAGATTACAGCATACAGTGCGTGTGCTAAAAGATCAGAATCCCAGTGATTCTCCTTTTCAACTGGCTATTTTATATGCACGTTGCCATGGTGGCAACGAGTTTTCACAGGCTGCAGGTGTGAGCATTGCACAGGAGTGTCAAAACCAATTTTTTTTAATGCCCAGGTTTCGAAGATTAGAGGAAAAAAATATTAAATGGCCACGCTGACAGTTCCACAAGCAAACAGCAGGTGGCGTGATGATTAAGGATGCAGAACTTTCCCAGTAGGACCTGCTATAAACTGGGGTCTGCAAAGCAATGAGATAACTGATCTAAGAGTGCCCTCTGCTAAACAAGCTGGGATCTTCACAGCGTGAAGCCCATGTGAATCTGTATAGTGGTGAAGTGAAGAGAAAGTGATTAATTTTCATTGTTGACACACCACAACAAAATGTGCCCTGGGCATTTAACCCTTATGTGACACAGCAGCAGGCAGCTGCCTGGAGAACAGTGCCTTGCTGGTCAGGGAATCAAACCAGCAATCTTCCTATCACAAGTGCACATCTCTAACCATTAGGCCACCACTGCCCCCAACAGTGGCAGCAGGGAAGCCTATGTAGTGCTTAAATAACCCCACAGCCTTTGCCCTTGAGGTGGCCGGCAGCAGCGCCGCGCAGGAGCTGCTACGGATAAACTCGCTTCCCCGCCCACTGTCCTCCTTCGCGTATCCGATCCGACGGCGCTGATTGGCTTCTCATACCGGCCTGCTCGCGGCAGCCAAGATCGCGGTCACGTGACCCCCCCCCACTTCCAAAATGGCGGCGTTGTTGTTTTGATGAATAATACTTTGTGTTTGTTCCATTATAGATTCACGTTAGAAATAGTAAGAAAAAAATACAGCCCTTATAACTATATAATTTTAAACCTATATATTAAAGTAAGCAAGACTTTCAAAGGTTTGTGGTATGCGTAAGACTATGCACTTTTGGTCATACTAAATTTGGAATAGAAGGTTAGCTGGCTACTGAAGTGAAATTGAAATTAGCTAGCAGATAACAAAAAGAGATGGAAGAGTTGAGTGCCGACGAGGTAAGATTTATTTGCTTTAAAATCTAAACTAAGTAACTGATGAACACATTTTAGTACGTGTTTCTGCCTTCGACAGAGCCCTTGGCTGTGTAGGCTTCTGTCCACCTAGCTAGCTATCACGCTGCTACAGAATAGTCTTCATCATCATCGTTTAGTTGTCGTGGGACTTCAGGCCGAGCACTGTCATTTAAGTTTTTACAAATCAAATCCTTTTTCTGCATTAATCGTATCTAATTGTATACTTAGATCGCTTGTAGCGTGTGATTTTATTGTGCGTTGTCGCGTACTGTGAAATATCCCCCTCCCCGCTCCGAAGGAAAGCCTTGATGCTGTTTACGTTCACAGTTACTACTCTGTGCAGATGTGGCTGCCTGCCTGGGCAGCTGACGAAAGTTGTTTTAAACCCATAATTATCTTTGCCTGGTAAAATCGTGTTTTTTTCTTAGGGGGTTCCCCGGCTGCCATTATTTCGGGTGACGTAGACAACCTTTTGATTGTACATTTAGGAAGTCGGATGAATTCACAAAGGGATATTAATCATCGCTCGCAAAATTGCGTATTTAGAAAAAATATCATATGCGTTTCGAAATAATATTGGCTATACACAATATTGCCGTAAATGTGTACATTTTTCCCTCAAATCGTGCCATTACAAAATACATCGATCGCTTTTCTGTATCTCTTCTCAGTTTCCATTTAAGGCAGAGATTTCCGCACTCGTATACTGAACAGTAACTGAGGAAATCAACATAATACTATAATATTCTGTGTTGAACAGGCTGTGATCATCATTGCTAAATAAATTGTATGTAAATAACATGACATCAGGCGTAAAATATTTTCTGTATATAATTTGACCCATAATAGTTTCTGTTTTATACCTATTCGACTTTTGTGATTGATGTCAAAGTCCTTCTTCAATAATGATTCTGAACATGATACCGGCTGATGGCTATTAACTGTTTAGTGTGTCAGTCATTTGAGTGCTCACAGATTTTTAACTGGAAAACAACATTTGAAAAGTCCCCTGTCAGTACCCATTCAGCTGCCTGACACTGTTAGCCCAGCATGTTTAGGGGAGAAACCCATTGTACTTTTGCTGTGCAAATTCTGCCCTCCAGGTCTGCTGCTGTTATAGTAGGGGTAAAAATCACAAGAACGTGATTCAATCCCACTCTAGTAACCCATCGTTGGTTTAGCTAAATATTTGATGGAAGCCAACACTGTCAAAGAAGTGCACAGTAAAGAGCAGCCAGCAGTCACAAAAGATATTTGACACTACATATGCAAACTACAATGATTTATACCACCGGCATTATGATGCCACTACCATTACAACTGTTTCACATAGCCATGAACAAAGTGCAATGGATGGATCTGAGAACCTCGGCTAAGAAGGTTGCTACATTCTTAAAGAGCCATGATTTGCAGGAGGAATTCTGTCACTCGTTGCTTTTTCCTGCCTGCTGGAGTCATGACTGCGTGGTGATGGGAAGGCATATGGAGATGTCCTGTGAATTTGCCAAGCATTTACAGGTGGCTAGTTAGCAGCATTGAGAAATTGCCACTTCTCCAGTCAGTTCAGGATGCTCATCACTGCGCTCTGTAGGGTTTAAAGATGCTGGTTGGCCCGCAGGGTGTGTCCTTCAGAGGGTGTATGTGGTGGAGTCTGATATAAAATTGGCTCTGATTCTCCAGCCCCATTCAGATTATAAGGGCATCTCCAAATAACTAAAAAACCATCCATTAATAAAGGACAGCATCAGACGGTTTCCCTGATGGGGGATCAGTACCCTGTACTTGTATACCATCTGTGAACAAGTTTACAGTGGCAGGAGAATTTTCTCCCAGGACCATGGTGTGACATACAGGTAGCAAGGAGGTCTTCACAACAATTTGTGCAGTGGAGAAACACCGGACAGTGCAATACAATGCTGGGACTGGATTTAAAAGCACAAGTAGATCTAGCACTGGATCGATTGTGATTCTCAATGCCCAAACAAACCCACATTAACTCTGCCAGGTGGGTATTTGTAGGGGGGGTCCTTTAATGTCCCTGGAACATCTTCCTTAAACATCATAACAGCAGAAATTGGGTTGTAAATTTATCCATTGCTTTTTTTTCCTTGTCCTACAGGCTAAAAATTACACATTTTCTCTTTTTTACCTCTGAAGCAGGAGAGAGAATTTCTTTATGCTACAAGGCTGCTCACAGTTGGCTGATTTACTAGACTCACCTGTATTATTGTGGTTTATTCTCAGTGGGTGAAGGTATATGTGGCCCAACCAGTGGGCTTTTGGATGATGATAAATATTGCTAAATGCTGGTGTATTAGGGTTTTCAGTGGTGCTTGCCTTCTATCAGATATCATGCTTTATTTTTTCTCGTTTTGGTTTTGCATGTAAGGTTCTAGGTCAGGGGAGGTTAGCGAATGAGCCCCCTGCATTATTTACCTATCCAAATGCCCTACAGTCGGTGATGGCCCTTCTTTTATTAATTGTTGCCAAAAAAAATTAACCAGTCCAACTGATGAAACAACCGCATGCCATGCCTTCCTACAATCCTCCTGAGAGCCCGAATAATTTGTATCAGGAATCTCTGCAGCCAACAATCTTTGTTTTTGCTCCCACTGAAAAGACACCCAAACCTCTTAAAGGAAAAATACAGCTTATATGTCTCCTTGAGAACCTGAGAACTGCTGCAATAATATAGCCAGTGGGGATATCGACTGCCTGGGGTGGCTTGGGGTACAAGCCTTTGTGTCCTGGCTAGTAGGCACGGTCTGACTGCTAGGTCTGTGCCGCAGATCCGGAGAAGGCGCCTAGCCCGGCTGGCTGGAGGACAGACGTCCCAGCCCTCCACGCCGCTCAGCACCCCCCTGACCTCGCCGCAGAGGGAGACCCCTCCAGGCCCACCGCACGCCCCTCCACAGGCCCTGGGGCTCAACGTCAACAGTATGACTCCGGCCACTTCTCCCATCGGGGCCACCGGTAAGCTTCCACAAGACAGGAAGGCAGAGGTCCTGACTTAACAGGGGTGTCCTCGCTGAGTAGGCCTAAGTGGGCCCTTTGTTATGGGGGACATAACGATTAAAAAGGAAAAGTTAAGCCCTCGCAGTACGCAGACGTATTTCATGCTGGGGTTCCAGTGAGGGAGCCTCCTGTTGCCTTTTCAGTTCAAAGGTCATGACCTAAGAGTTGATGCCCATGATCCGTAGAGGTCATATGTGTCCTAGATGTGAGTGGCTCCCTCCTACATTAAAAAGAGATGCTGAATAATCCTCATCCACTTTTGTACACGACCATAGGCATCAATAATAATTTGGACTCTCTGGGACCAAAGGCAATCCAACCAAAGAGACTATTTGGTGTACTCCATAAGGGATCTGGGGAATTTCCATTTACCAGACATTGACAAAAGCTTGTGGGTGCGTTGCCCTGCGCATTGTTCTCTCCTCGCCCCCAGGGGTGGCATACCGCAGTCAGAGCAGTGAGGGAGTCAGCTCCCTGTCCAGCTCACCGTCCAACAGCCTGGAGACTCAGTCGCAGACACTGTCCCGCTCGCAGAGCATGGACATAGACACAGCCACCTGCGAGAAAAGGTGAGGCAACGCCGGGCCTTTTTGATTCCAGTGTGCTGGTGAAAATCGTATCATTAGCAGAAAAGCACAAAGGGGTCTTGTTTTAAAAGGGAGCTGGCCATAATTCTGTGTTTGTTCACTGCTCAGCTTATAGTTCAGCCCTCAAGACCTTCCCAGCAAAGTGTGTCTAAATAAAATTTAAATATATAGACCTGGGGAAATTGATCTCAATCACAAATAATGAACCTGACATGGCTGTCTATGCCCAGGCCCTAAATGACCCTGTGACCCCCGTTTTCCTACAAGCTTGTCACAGGTGGATGTGGACTCGGGAATAGAAAACATGGAAGTGGAGGACACTGACCGCAGGGAGAAGAGGAACCTCTCTGACAAGGTGGGCAGGCGGGCCAACCTGGCATCGCCCCCTGCTGGCAGTGGTGGACTGACTGGCCCACTGTTAGCAAATTGAGGTTGGTGAGCCAGAATGTTTTGCCCGCTGCTGCAGGACTCGGCCCCCAGCCCTGACGTGACAGAGGAGCAGGCCCTGCAGCTTGTCTGTAAGATCTTGCGCGTTTCCTGGAAGGATCGCAGCCGCGACGTCATCTTCCTCCCTTCGCTCGCCGCTGAGTTCCAGCAGAGCCCCAAACAGGGTAGCGTTGCGATCCCAAAAACCAACTGTCAGCCAGCTCATCTAATCATTAGTCAGTGTAACCATGAATTAATTGAACTGTTTGTGCATCATTCCATAAAACCAATGATCCATATATCTACTCTTTCCATTCATCCAAGCATCCATCTCTACTCATATCCATACATTTATCATATCACAATTCATCCATCCATCCTTAAAGCCACTCGTTCATTCAGTCATCCAGTCATTCTGTCTGTTCTTACATTCATTAATTAATCCGTCCTTCTGTCCAATAATCCCTCTGTTTACAATGCTTCAGGATGTAAAGAATCATGCTCCGCTGGTTTCCCTTACGCTTGCCCCCACCCTCTCCCACCCTCCCCCAGTTTTCTCTGACTTCAAGGACTTGATTGGCCAGATCCTAATGGAGGTTCTGATGATGTCCACCCAGTCGCGGGACGACAACCCCTTTGCCAGTCTGACTGCGACGTCACCACCCATTGCCGCAGCCAAATCTCCCGATCGCCACCTGACGTTAGGGGCGCCCTCCAGCCAAGGGGGCAGCCCTATGCTCGCCCCCGTCGGCTCCCCCTGCAGGCGAGTCTCAGAAGCGCACAAACAAGCCCACATCCACAGACACAGAGTAGACATGCAATCAGAAGCATGTGCAGAGATCTGCACACACAACCTGAAAAACAGTCTCACAGACACTCTTTGCTGTTGTTCTTTTTGTCAGGGCTGTCTGATAATTTAGCCCAATGTTTTCCTGTGTCATTTCCAGTCTGTACGCGTGCAGTCCTCATCCACAGGCTCTGAGCATAGTGCGGATGCCCCCCCCATCTCTTCCGGCAGCCCCTGCCACACCTGTGATCGCTCCCTCCTCCGCATCTCCGGCTCCTCGGCCCCATTCCCCTGTCCCTGCCCTCCGTGGTCCCTCCTCTGTACCTCTGCCAATCAGTGCAAGGTACCGCCCGTACTCCCCCTGGGGCCCCACCTCTTCCCCTGGTGCCAGCCCTGTCTCCACCCACTCTCAGTCACCACGCCCACACAGGGGCATGCTCCTCCCGCAGCTGCGTGGCTCGCCGGGTGCCATGACCCAGAGGAGTCCTCAAACCAACCAGGCCCCAGCTAGGTACCGAGTGAGCAGTGTAGGTCTGGAACAATTGTCACTAATCCTTTAGAGGTTAATCTCACGAGTGTCATTCTGTGTTGACCTGCATGACTAACTAATGTTTTTGTCGTCTTCGTGCAAGTCTATAGTGTTTGCTTCCCGCGTATGTAACGACAAACCCCTCATACTGACAGGCGCACATCAGAGAAATATCTTATTACAGTGAAGTCCCCGTGCCCCTAGAATAAGCTCCAGATTTCATGGTCCTCTCAGTCTGTGGAGTCCTTTATTTGTATTGCCATGATGCTTCCACTTGGCTGAACATCAGTCCTAGTCTCGTTACTCTGATTTTCAGGCTCGCTGGAAAATGCACAGGTCACAGAGGATTCCACATTTTTTCCATACATCACGTAAAACCAGTACTTATAAGTAGACAGATCACTGCTTGGCCCAGTGAAATCAGGAGGTGTGTTTACAAAGATCAGTGGATAGATGTGGAAAGCCTGGCAGTTACACCCAGGCACATAAATACAGACAGCCCCTCTGTTCGTTGTTCTGTGTCACCTCACTGAGCATGCCCGGGATATCCGGGTGTCCACTCGGTCTGCCTGAGACCTGCGGTGTCTTTCCGTCTGCGTTCTCTTCCCGTTCTTTGTCCACCCAGCTCGTCTCTATCCTTCCCTCTCGCTTCACTTCTGTAACTTGGCTCGGTGCCGCTGAAGCCGCCAGGATGTGTTGGCTTGACGTCGTTGTCTGTGATTGGCTGGCCGTGATGAATGTGGGCTGTGATTGGCTGGCTGTGATGAATGTAGGCTGTGATTGGCTGGCCGTGAGGCTGACGCAGGTCCCTGTCTGCAGCAGGCTTTTAATGCGTGTGTGTTTACCTAACCGCTGTATGGTTTAAAGCGGGTAGCATCCCTTAAGTGGGCTGTGTGACGGCCTGGGCGGCTCCCATCTTTTCTCCATTTCTCTTGTTTGTTCTCATTACTTTTTTTAGTGCTGATATTTCATCCCACCTTTCCATTTCACTCCCCCACCTTTCTGCCGTGGCCCAGTTTCTACGACAACCCCCTTTCCCTCCTGTTCTTCGCCCTTTCTGACCAGTCCGAGGACAGCGGCGAGGAAGAGGCAGAGGAGGATGAGGAGGACGAGTTTTCTAGGGTGACTTTTGGGTCCAGGTACCTGTGGTGTGTAGAGCATGCTCCTGACCTTTGACCCTCCTATGTGCTGAAGCCTGACCTTTAACCCCATACGCTAGCCTCGCTTCTGCTTCGGTTGTCTCACCTATAACCCCCCAGTGAAATGACGACCGTGAGGTTGCGGTTCACTCCTTGTGTTGCGTGGTGTGTGTTCGGTTAAATCAAAGCTTGTTTTTCAGCATAACAGAAACTCACCAACAACAATGCCCATGGCTGTCCGACATGCAATCGGGAAGGAGGAGCATTTTGTATTTTCTTGAATTCTTTTCTCCATTTGAGCAGATACAGTATAATTGTTTTGACCAGGTCCTTACAGATAAATATTGAAATCCTTTTGGCTAGGTCCGTACAGGTACATTTTGCTAATTAGAAATTTTGCTTTTAATGTATATGACATCTGCAGATAAATGTTTCTGATCATGAGCCTGGACATGTAAGAACCATGCGATTAATAATAACAAGGTTTGGGGGTGGCATAAAGCTTGTTGAGAAGTGTGCCCGTTGGGTAGTCAGTAAGGTTTGTGAAATACCGTGACTAATGGTCATGGTTTGGGTTGGTGAAGCTCAATGTGAAACACCATGCCACCATTGGTCTTGTGGATGGACATGACAGGTAGCAGCTCTCAGGGCAGGCCTGCTGGGGTGCAGTCATTGGCAAGAAGTGCAGCCTTTGGACTTTGGAGCAGAGAGGCTATTGTGGAGGCTGAATGTGAGCTTGTGCACGTCTCTCCGTCACTCTAACTGTCTGATTTGGACAGCCAGGAGTGAGTGGCTTGCCAAGTCTAGCTCTGAAGGTGTATTACACACAGTCAGTTTCAGATCCTGTTTTGTTGGCCTGTTTTGAATATGTTTCGTCTGTAATTAGTGATGGTTAGATTTCCACTGTAACATGCCCAGGTTTTCTGCCAGCTTCCTGCTTTCAAACACCCAAAGTTCTCGTTGTGGGGGACCGGGGTTGCCTCCTGCCACAGCTGCCAGAGAGCCAGGTTGCTTGCTCTCAACAACCAGAGAGGTGTCCGGTTTGGGGGGCGGGGGGTGCTTGTCACTTAGACGCTAACCATCATTTCCCCCCACAGTCTGGGTGCTTCTGGAGGAGGCGTGGCCTCTGATCCCACCAGTGACCGATTCACCATCGAAGCTTGCAAAGAGACGGAGATGCTGAACTACCTCATTGAGCGCTTCGACAGCGTGGGGATGGAGGAGAGGAAGGCTCCCAAGGCAGGCCAAGCCCCCTCTCTCCGTCCTGTTCTCAGATCTTTTTAAATTCTCCACCGTCATAATATCTATTTTTATATTCCCATTTTTGGTTTGGAATATCCAGCTATTTCTATTTTTTCCCATGTTATATTTCCTCTGTACTGATGTTTTTTTTTTTTTATCTAATTGTACAGTATTTTGTGAAGATACTTAAAATAACATGTTTTGAAAACACTCCGGGTTTGGTGTGATTAAATAAGAATAACTAAATGCTCAGAGTGTAATCTCCAGGTGACTAGTGAAGATGTGGATCTGCTGTATTGAACAGAGCTTGTGATTGAGAGCTGTGCCCCTCCCCACCCCCCCCCCCCCCGGGAAGCCGCCCGCCGCCGGTCACCCCGCTGCCCCGCAACCTCCGCCCCCCGGGCCTCTCCCCCCCCCCGCTGGCGCTGGGGGGGGGCCTGGCACCCGCCCCGGGCGGGCACCCCCCCC
>JAODKM010000118.1:19528807-19538930 GCA_026780845.1 Petrocephalus sullivani
CAGAGCCAAAGGGGGAGCCCGTCCTCCAGGGGCCGGCAGAGGAAGCCCTAACCCTAACCAGACCCAAAGGGGGAGCCAGTCCTCCAGGGGCCGAATCAACAAGGTGGCAAAATCCTAGTTTACACAGTGCAAATATTAAGATTTGAATTTAAATGTGAAGGGCAGGCAGGGTTAGGTTAGGGTTAGGGCTTCCTCTGCTGGCCCCTGATGGATGGGCTCCCCTTTGAGTCTGGTTAGGATTAGAGCTTCTTTATCCCTTGTGTACAAGGTGATCAAACCAAATGTTGCAGATCTTGTTTAACTATTGTGAATATTTTAAAATGGCATGTGTGCACTAGCTTGCATTTAGCAAAATGACACCCAGTATGCCACTTCTCTCCATCCAACCATCTTCCTAACATTCATTTATTTCAGTGTCAATGGGGGCAGTACGGTGCACAAGGCAGGGAAACACCTGGGACAGAATGCCAGTGCAATGCCTCTAACTGCATATCTCTGGACTATAGGATGGAACTGGAGTACCCAAAGGAAAACAACCTAACACAGGGAAATCATACAAACTCCACACACACAGCAGGGACAGGATTTGATCCCCTATCCCTGGAAGTGTGAAGCAATGCCAATGCCTACTGACCCACCAGACCACTGTTTGTTGTTTAACTGCACCAAAGAAATCACTGATTGAATAAGCTAGGAATACATTCACTGGGTGTGCCTAATGATGGGGACCAATACCAATACTTTCTTCAATGTAAATATGCTGTCCTTAGGCTTATAAAATATACAGAAAATGAAAAAAGCCACTTATGCTGATGACACACAGTCTGGCCAAAAAAGTCACACACTTTAATATTTCATTGAACCGTTTAGCTTTGATTATGGTGCACGTTCATCATGCCATTGTTTCCACATGCTCATGCAACATATCAACATTTTTTTTTATCCAGATTTGCATTCATTCTTCATCGAGATCTTGCATTGATTTGCCTCCAGGTCCAGTGGGGTTATGATGAAGACTCTATGGTGGTCAGTTCATATGTGAAAATAAATCCAAATGCTCCCTGAACTCTTTCACAGTTCCAGCCCCATGAATCCCGGCATTCTGCTCCTGTAACAATACCATGCCATTAGGGAAGGAAGAAGAACCTGATAAAGGATAACCTGGCCAGTCAGTAGATTCAGGTACTCGGCTGACTTCACTTCATACATTTTTTTTTTGTACGGGTTAGGGATAAAATTCCTGCTTCTTACTCTATATGTGGATTTTGTATAATCATCTCCAATTTGTTGGGTTTTCCAGGCACACTTCAAACATAGCAAAGCTCAGTGAGTCCGCCTTTTGTTCATTGCTTGCAGTCAAGGGAAATGTTAAATTGGTTCATTCTTCCAAGGAGGGTCTTCTTGATTGATAATTTGCACAGACTGGGACATTGTGAGCTAATCTCCGGTCTAGCCCAACCTCTGTTAATTTAGAACTATGACACCCTGACACCTAAGCTGAGGAGGACACAGCAGGTCTCACTGCAACAGCAGTGTCACCCTCTGCTGTCAACGCTTACCAGACTAGTTCTCCTGGCTAATAAGTTGTGAAAGCTGAGGCAAAGTGGGTTCAACACCCATGCTGATGCCCCAGCAGTTTAAGAAAGACAAGCTGTCTGATTCAAGGAGTGACTTGGTGATATTTGGGTGTCACCACATGGATAAGGAACCCTGAAGTGGATCTTGTGCTGATGTCAAGACAAATCAATTTTTGGATTTTAAAAATGTTCAAAACGTTGTCATCAACTTGTCATCAAGTTTTAGTTCAATTTAACTTGTACTGCCCTCTACACATTATGGTCAGTTGGGTCCTAAAACCTAAAAGGCAGTATTATTATTAAATTTAACAACAATTTCACTAACAATATATTTTATTAACAACAACAACAACAACCTTTTAACTCCTGGCGATATAATACTCTTTGCGCCTTAGTGCAGTTATAGTTTGTATAATCCAGGTTGTGGTCTGTCAGTAAAAAAAAAGTTCAAAAACGACTTGCCTTTTAAAAGCCTACGTAAAAAAATGTCATTGGTTGACTTTTGCACGGATGATTAAGGGGCGTACAGGATAAAGTACTGGTTTTGCTAAAGGGTTACAAAATTGTTTTCAATTAGTACATGTTATACGTTTTGTTCAACAGAAATAGTCATTAAGTGCAAAAACGTCAACGCTAATCAACAAAATGAGTGCTGAGTGTGATTAACAAATAGTATAAGCCCTACAAATTTGCCATTGAATCTGAATTCCAGTGAACAGTTCACCGTTAATAATCATTGCATTTCCACTTTTATTTGCCTCCTATTGGACCGTGATGCACTCGATGACATTATTTCCTTGACATTAATTCCATAAATCGATAAACAATGATATTTCACACTAGCGAAGCCACACTGCACAGGTTTGTATAGCCTTATGTAATAACAAGGTGCATCGAATAACACAATATTGGGATTATACTACTGGATTTCAGTATCTGTGGGTGTGTATGTGTGTGGTGTTTTATGTGAGAGAACTTACAATTATTTTTAAAGCACCGAGACTAAGAGGTGCAGGCTCTGGCTTTTGCATTTAATTCCTCGCGGTCAGGACAGACTGGCCTTCCGTCGAAGTGTGTCGCCCTAAGGAGCGCGCGCGCGCGCGCGGCGGGGCCCCGGGTGGCACCGCGCGCCCCGGTCCCAGCGGAGCGTGCTGACGCGCGCCGTAGCGTGGGGTTTCCCGGGGCTGAGCGCAGGGTTACCGCGCCCATCGCCGCTCGCTTGATGGCCGGGGGAAGAGACTGAGGTGCGGGAGAGGAACGAGAGAGCCTGGCGAAGGAACGAGAGGCGACAAAAAAGAGAAAACAACAACAACAACAAATTAATATTAAATAAATACGTAGCCACAGCAGACCAGAAGGGTTAGGGAAGCGGCCGCGGGCTCCGAACAGACGCAGCGAGTCGGGGCGGCGCGACGCCCGTTTTGTGAAATTTTAACCGGCTTCACGGTGCCGGCGTGCCCGGTGTGTTACACTCGGCGGCTCGGGGAAAAAAAAAAAAATATATATATATATATATATATATATATCATTTAGAAGTGGGGTACGGGGAGTGCCGCCCCTTGGTAGCTAGTGGGCTTAGCCAGCTGAAAGTCTGCTGATCGCCGGTGGATGAGGAGGAGCACAAGCGGACGGCTTCTGTCTCCACCGTCACCAGTCAATGCCATATCCACACGACGGACACCGACGAGTGAGAAACGGGTGAGCGCCTCCGTCCGGGTCCGGGTCCGGGTCCTCCGTGAAGGCGGCGAGCGGGCGCGGGCTGTGGGGCGCGGGGGAAAGGGCTAAAGGCGGCTCGGTATATTCGGGGGCTGGGGGGTAGCGGCTGCCGGATACATCTGGCCGGGTTTCAGAGCCGGGTACAGGGCTGTGGGTCCGTTTCGGAGAAATCAGCCCGCGGCTTCTGCGGACGGGTTTAAGGCGGCGGTCTGGCGGAATTATTCCTCCGACTAGTTCGCGTTATTTTTGGCGCGGGGGGTGGGGCGGATTGTGTCTTAACATTTTTCTTTTTTTCTTTTTTTTTTTTTTTTGCTTGGTACAAATCACCCCAGTGCTGGTTTTAATAACTGGACAGTCGGTCGGATTAACATATTAAAGCTATAGCGCTGCAAGGAGTGACGGGCGGTGGTGCGCGATTCGAGGAAGGAAACGTTTCATGTCGGGCTGCGGACGACTTCCCGTTTACGCCTGGCGCAGCCCGGCCGCGCTCGCCCTCGCTGCCCGTCGGAAATCGCCATTCTGCGCCCATTGTCCGCACGCATCGGCAGCGTGTATGTTTCTGTGTGTCGCTGTACGAGGCCAGTAACCGGCTAACTGGCTCTTTGCGGGTGAACGTGTCGAAAATGAGTACGGATGGCCGTCTCGGCTGCTAGCGACAGGGACAAGCCGCCGCCGCCTCCCAGCGAGTCCGTACTAGATAGCCGAGAACCACCACCCTCACGTAGCCCCCCCGGACCGAATTATACTGCCTTTCTGTGGGGCTGGAAGAAGCCGCGGCCGTGCCGCCGCCTGGAGACTGATATCGGTCGCAAATGATGAAAGATGTAAAAACGGTGTATCATATTGTCAGAAATTGCACACATCCACAATAATTATTTATTAAAAACGCCTCACGTGATGGAGCGCAGCGTACGATCGCTGATGAGGAGTGGAAAAATGGGGGGGGGGCGACTCCCAAGATGGAAAGATGTCGCATAGACTGTCGTGGCACAGACGACTTTGATATATATATGTATGTATGTATGTATATGTATATATGTATATATATATAATATATGTATGTATGTGGGGCTGTGTGGCAGCGCTGAACGCTGGTGCCTGCATGCGTGTCTCTGAAAAGGCCAGGGAGGAGTGCACTGCGTTCATATGTACGGCGTTTCCCCCCGACCGTGTTATGTAAAATGGCTAAAGTGACAACCGAAAGTGTGTGTTCTGTGACAGGAAACTGCCTAGATGTTTTAACGGATTCCTGTCTAAGATATCCAGCAGTGCTTATTTTTGAATATGTGTATGTGCTGGATGTTTAAATAGCTTCTGCTGCGTTTAATGAACTAGTAACGAGGAAATCGGATTGTGACAATCTCCTCGTTTAAGCCGACCAGCTCCAGCTCTTCTTTTCCGTGTGACTGGCGTCCCTTAGCATCCGCCCCCGTGCCTCCGCTATCCTTTTAGTGTTACAGCAGGGAGGAAATGCATAGGTCTAAAACGAGGAAGCAACGAGTCCTGCCCTTTTAAGACTAGCGACAAAAAGGGAGAGTACTCTTACAAAAATATGAATCCCCTAAATGTTGCTTGTGTTTGCCAAGCCGCAGAGCTTAGGTCGGTGATGTAGCCGATTTCTTTGCCGGATTGCAGCATGCGTCGCGATAGCGAAGACCATCTAGAAGGCGGAGGCTTAATTCTCCACAGATTGGATACCCTAACCGGAGAGTCAAATTGTGGATTTTTACGTTAGTGTTCTCGTTATTCAGTCTTTAATGTTAGAACGAGAGCTTTGCCTTAATATATTAAATTGGGTGGCATTTGTTTTTGGGAACTCAACAATGATGAATCGATCCCGTTTTATTCTACTCCCTTTTGAATGAATGGGGTTCCTGTGTTCCGGGTCCGGGCAGCTGCGGCGAACAAGATGGCGCGCGCTGGCTCGGGCACAGCGCGTTCTCCCAGCGCGAGACGTCGGCGCGCGGGAGGTCCCCCTTCCTTTGGTGTCGCCTCTTCTCCCCGACTCGATATTTATCCGTATTTCGCCATTTGTTTGATCTAATGGTGCGTTTTGGTAAAAAAAAAAAACAGTGGAATGTGACTTATTACATAAAACCGTTAAAGTCTTTCAAAGTGATGTGCATCGATGGTATTTTTGACCTGATGCACATCGTTAGTTTTGTGGCTTTCTAGAAAGTATGACCTCACCCTGTAAGTTGTTTTTCTGTCAGAATATTATAGTTTTAGATAATAAAAACACATGAAATCCCCTGGCTTGCACACCTAAGAGTATTTATGTCCATTGCTAATGTGCTTTGCACCAAGCCGAATAACATACTGAGATGAACAAGCTGGTGCGTTTGATCCTGTGCCGTATTTGTGACATTGCAGAACACGTCATGTTTGCCCACTGGCAAAACTGAAAAATATTTGGAACTGATGGAAAAAGTGTTTTTAGACAGCCTATTGTTTGTCGGTATCAAGTATATATGACCTGTGACACAGATGGTAGTTTTTCATGTGATGTCTGGGGAGTCCAGCACCTCTGGGTCTTTTCATGTATTGACAGTATTCACATTCACTGGTGCACTGTGGGTAGGGTCTTCACAGTGGAAAAACATCACATGCATTGATGAAGATCTATGCCTTCCCTGTACAAAAATACTATATTGCATGAATATTTTCTAGATTTGAAATGGTAAGTTTTTTTGTCCCCTCTTTAAGAATGATAGCTGTCAACCTCACATTTCTTTTAGTGCTGCCTCAACAATTGGTAAATTGCAACACCAGCTGTCCTTTTTAAGAGTCTTGTGTAGAGTCAAAACCTTATTTTAGGCAGTCTTATAGTTTTTCTTCCACCCCCTGCCCCCCACACACACACATGTGTGTAGGTGAATCAGTGAAGAATGTCTTATAAACTGAGTAAAGCAATGGCACCTAGATGACAGTTTGTGGAAGGACACCAGGGTGAGGAGAGACAAATGGGGGTGTTGGGTGCATCCTCAGTGTCTGGACCTCGACTTCAGTGTGGAATCCTCCTCCCCTTATTCCCAGTTTCACAGTCCCTGCAGCTGGTGAAGGTCTAATACTGTTCTCACAATAAATCTACTCCTGGGTGAGATTCTTTGCAGGAAAATGCCCTGCCTGCAGTTTTTCAGTTTTTTGGATTTTGACTGCTCAAACTGACAAGCTAGTTAGCTCAAATGACTACTGTTTTTTGTTTTAAATTAAAAAAAAAATCATATGAAGCAATTGGCGGTGTGCTTTGTGTCACAGACTGCATTTTGATTAGCTCAACACTGGTATGGTCACAGTGGGTTGGCAAGGACACAGCTCATCGCCCCAAGGTTCCCTTCTTGTGTCTCAGGAGGAGATCTGCAGTTGTACCCTTGAGCAAAGTGTCTAACCTAAATTGCTCCTATTTTATAAATAGACGAAATTGTAAGTCACTTTGGACGAAAGTTTGTGGCCTGTGCAATACAATACTGGTGGTAATAATTTTTCGAGTTGGGAATATTTGTAGTATGCCGTATTCTATTCATCAGCGGGGAAATGCAGTTGTACCTCATTGGCAGTCTATTTTACTGAGTAGCTGGTTTTCATGATACATCTCTTAAGCTGTTTTATGCATTATAGTTGCAGTATTCATAAAAATGTAATGAAATCTGCCTGTAATCGCAAATCGCGTTTGTGATTTTTTTTTCTCCCTTTTCTGTAGATGGAAAACACGCATTCTGTATACTCATTGTCTACTGGTAGCTTTTAACATCTGATTAGCCAATGAAAAGATGTTTTATGAAGTAATCTACTGAACTAGTATTTGTTTGTACTAGTTAACATTTGTATTCATAATGGTCATTTGTATGGATTACTTTGTGTCGCTAATTTTAATAACATTGACAGCCAACATCATTTAGTTAACACCATTGTTAATTGTGAATATGAAGTGAGATTAGTTTGTATCTTGTTGACACTGACATTTTCCTTGCCGACAGTCCACAGAAGTCCATTTAAAACATTAAACTCCTTACTAACTGTAAATATAGGTTTCTATTTGCGGTGTAAAGGGTGTCTCACTACATTTTTTTAGGTTTATTTTGTGAAGTAGTTTTTGAAAAATATTTTTTTTTCATGCTCCTGAAGTAGTTTTTTTTGGAGATGCATGTTTCATTGGACAGCAGTTGTGTGTGTGTGTGTGTGTGTGTGTGACTGAATTCTTAAATTGCCATTGAAATTATATTAAACTCTTCACTCTTCAGTTTTTCACTCCACCTCAGTTTACAAGTGCAAAGTGCATCCTGCAGATCTTCACATACAGGCGTTTGGTGGGGGGGGGTGCAAAGCTCTAGTACATGCAGGATGCTGCTGTGACAGAAAACAACATAATGAGTTATTCTGTGCCTCTCTTTTAACTTCCTGACAGCTTTCTCTTGTACAATTTGCATTATTTAATGTTGACTGCATTACAGTGAAGTGATCGCCTCTCCTGGGTTGAAAACGAATTGTCTTGTATGGCTTACTTGTACCATAGTTAAAAAAATCACCTAGGATAGACCTCTGGGGAATATTTATGTATATGTTTGTGATTTTTGTCAGATCCCCATTGTACTTGTGCTTCCCTTCAACTCCACCAAATACCAGGGCCAGGATCTCGTTTTAAATGTAGGCCGCTTGCAGACTGCTCCATTCACAAAGCTAAATGCATGCTTCTGCTGGGCTTTGTTTGGTAGGTGGGTAGGACACATTGGGTTTCTGTGCATTGGAAGTTGATGTTACAGATGCAACTTCCAGACTCAGGCTTTGACTCCCAATTTTTCATTCTACTTTCTCGCCGTCTCATTTTTCATTAAACTGTTCAGCATTTAAACTTTTTCTGAAATCCTTTTGTTCTCTGCTACTGTGCAGACTGTCAGCTCTGTTGCTGTACTTCTTGGGTTGTATTTTTAAGTTGCTGATGCTCTTCTGGGTGACATTATTGCGATTGGCTAATGCAAAACCTGTGCTCCTAGCTGTTTGCACTGTTATGAATTCTCCAGCTGCTGTCAGCTGTGCCACATTTTTACGTATAGCACAGATTATGCTCATTAGGTAGGCCCTAAGCCAGTTGTTCTCCGGGCAGGATAAAGTGGATTAAATTCCTGCTGTTTGGATTTCTGCTTTTGGGATTACCGCTATGGTTAGCAGTAGTGCTAGTTTTCATTTTTTTTTTTATATAATCTGGTCATACGCAATGTGGAAAGTAATTAAGTTTTTAGGTTCAGGTATATTGAAATTATTTAGATTTTCCATATCCCATCTTTGCAGTCTTTTAAACATACATACGTATACAGGTGAGGGCACAGGGTTAGCTATTTCGCCAGCACCTCTGGAGCATTTTCCAGGGATTAAGGCAGGGGTGGGCAATCTTATCCACAAAGGGCCGGTGTGTGTGCAGGTTTTTGCTGCAACTCCCAAATTAGATCACTAATTAGAGGACTGATTGGCTGAAGAATTTTCACACAGTCTTACAGTTTTAACAGCTGACCTTAGGGTTATCCCGAAAACCTGCATACACACCGGCCGTTCACGGATAAGATTGCCCACCCATGGATTAAGGGCTTCATCTCAAAGGTGATTATTCTGCTGGGCACAGGACACAAACTGGCAACTTTCAGATCACAGGCACAGAGGCCCAACCCCTCAGCCCCTCACGCTATGCATTTCCAGTAACACTGTGATGCCAGCAAGCTTCTATTCTGAATGGAGGGCAAAAAGGAATTTGCCCCTCCATCATATGGATAGAATTCATGATTACAAGTCAATGTGGTATTTCAGGCACCAAGTGGTATACTTTACCAAGAGTTTAAAGCAGAACCCAGAGAAATTAGAATGGGATTTTACAAGGTGGCAGAGGAAGCCACATGCTTTTTCACTTCAGTTTTGATTAATGGTAGATGAAGTATGCTTCTTAATAATCCCATTTTCCATCTGATCAGATTGATGTAGCAGGACTGAGATCGGTCAAGGTCAGCAGGTAGGGGCACAATCGAAGCACGTACTGACCTTCTAAAAAAAAAATATGTACATGGGCCCACTCCCAGAAGCCTAAACTCACCCTGAAATCTCCTAATGCACACCTGACTGGGTGTGCCCAGAGACGCCTCCCACTGAAGGTGTGTTATGGTGGCCAGGTTCAGGGTCATGCTTGGGCTTGGAGGAGCCCAGTGTGTGTAAGTGGTCTGCAGGCGTCACCATCTTGCTCAGCTGACGCCTCAAATGCTGAGCATGTGTGCTTATTCTGCCTGTTGAAATGTCTCTCCTGCCCTTGTGCCTTGGTTATGTGGACCTGTCAGCAAACATTAAGCAAGCGCAGAAATCACAGCTGTGGGTGATAATGTGGGCCCCTCAGATCGGGGCATCTGGGCTTCTCTATAGCATCTGTCCCCACCGTTTGTCGTCCAGCTCCGTCTGCTTTCAATTAGCAGTCCCAGTGAACCTGCACCGTTTCCCTCCACGGCATTGAGCTCCCAGCTTCCATTTGCAAGCAGGGTGTTGGCCGGCTGGATAACTGCGGTTTGGGTTACTTTGACGCTGACTGGCAAACACAATGAAAACGCGGCGAATGTTCAAAGCCCACTGCATGTTTTTAAGAAGGACAAGAGCATTAGCAACTCTTCTGTGATTGATTTGGGCTGGAGGTGAGATCCTGAAATACAGGCCTTACTTCTTGTGAGTACTTATGTCTGCTGTGGCACCTCTTCAGTTGGGGGGGGGGGGGGGGGGGTTATTACACCCCCCCCCGGACCCCCGTGAACGTAAGTGGTAGTGTTCGACGGAGGGGGCCCCCCTGTAAAGGAAGGAGGGGGGCA
>JAODKM010000118.1:19540450-19552471 GCA_026780845.1 Petrocephalus sullivani
GGCCATGTGTGTCACCGGGGGTCTCCACGGCACCAGGAAAGCGACCGCGAGCGGGAGAGCAGCTGGTGGATGCACGGGCGGTGAGAAGCGGGGTCCTGCGGTTGCGTCATGTACTGGGAGGCAGTGGTGTTGGCGATGATTTGTGATTGGTTGGGGCGGGAGGTGAGCCCCTGAAATCCAGGCCTTACTTCTTTGGGGTACTTTTGTCTGCTTTGGCACCTCTTCAGTTGGGGGGGGGGGGGTGTGATTATTACACCCCCCCCCGGACACCTGTGAAGTCAAGTTGCATTGTTCAATGGAGGAGTACCCCCTGTATATGAAGGAGAGGTACAGATGGAAATGTCATTTCTGCAATGCAAGGCCCTTTTGAATGTGTTTCTTTGTTTTTAAATGCATCACTTGTTGTGCGCCCCCCCCCACCACCACCATTTATGTATGATTTGACATGCATTGTTCAGCCTATAGGTGTGCCATTGGACAAACATGGATGAGCATGCCCATTCACAGTGATTAACTTGAGTTTGTTGTTGAAGTGGGGTAGGATGCTCTGTCCTTGAGCAGGAACATCTTCATTTTGTGTGTGAACTTTGACTCAGCTGTTCTTTTTTTATTATTTTTGGTTGCAGCTAACATGGTGGCTTACTAGTGCTGGTAATTGATGCAGGCACCACGGAGGCCTATGTCTCCTGCACAGCCTGAGGTGAAGCCCTCGTGTTTGGTTGCCATGGAGTGCTGTGTGGAAAGCAACTCAAATGGAGATACCCAAAAAGGAGCAGGACACTTGGTGTTATGGGTAGGCTGCATGCGCAAGCTCGGCAGTGTGATGCAGTCATGCTGATATCATTGGGCCTGGCCTGCATATTGATTATTGCCTCGATCGGTCATTCTGAGTGAGATTCGCGATTAACAGCAAGCTGCTGGTTTTTGTGGAATCATGGCTGTTTTTTTATGGCTTGGGGTGGCAGGCAGTGGTGGTTAAATCCGTAGAAATACACATTACGTAGCCTAGTAAAGAGGTTGTGAGTCTTAAACCGTTGTGACGTGTTTACAGACAGGTGAGTAAAGCGTAGAGGTCACACTTCCTTTTGAAGTCTATCACTGGCCTGGGAGAAAGTGCAGCCCTTCTTAATCTTATAAGCTTCTCAGTTCCTGATGGAGGGCTTTTCAGAGCTGTTCATGGTACAGTCTGGAAAGTGTAATGCTAAAGGCTTCTCCAAGAAGTCATGACCATGTTTGTGCAAACATGATTTGTGTTCCTGTGGTCCTCAGCTAGAAAAAAAAAATCTGAAAACCAGTCCCACTGTCCACCCCCTTTCCCCCAAGGTAGATGCATCTGCAGGATCAGGAGATATTGTTCCATCCTTTGTTTTCAAAGCCTTGCCCCAGAGAAGGAAAGGAAACTTCTAAAGAAACAATGGTGTGGGGTTCTAACCTTTGACCTCAGAACTGACCGTTTAGGTGGCAGTTTCTTGATCCACTGTACTGAGGTTCATTATTTACATGTTCTGGATGTTTTATGCCCCTCTGAGTTTGATGTATGCATGAGGCCAAGGCTAATAAAAACTCATCCATGTGACAATTATGTGGATAACCGGTAAGCTGACCTGTAGCACTCCTGTTTAATCCGCAGAATAACATGTTATTCGCTCCACATTAATTTAGTACTGGGCACCAGTACCGTGTTCAGTCCAACATGTTATATCCAATAAAGGACCTCTTGCTGTGACATTTGATATTGAAATTCCTGAAAAGCCACCATAAGCAGAGTGTAATTATCTAAGGGATCGTGGCAAATCAGCCTGAAGCTTTAAATCTGTTCGCCATCAGTGGGTGCTTCTGTGCCTTAATACTTCCTTAATTCGTATTGATGCCTGTAAGTGAGTGATGAACCATAAGGTAAGAAACCAGCAGGAAGGCCTTGACTCGGACCAGTTTTGCTCTAGCCCAGCTTTGTGCAGGCGTAGCTTAGCTGCAACCACTGCATGCAAAAATGCCCTCCTTCTGCTTTGCATAACTGCAGCGTTTGCATCTCGAATACAGGAGAGGAAGGAGTGCCGACTGTGGTTTGTAGAGCGCCCGGTGGTGACAATTTGCATTTGCGTTTCCTCCCCGTTGTCCCGCTCACTGTGTGGCACCGCCTTGCTTGACACTTGCTAACCAACCGTTCATCTGCTGTACGCGAGACAGGATGGAGTCGTGAAAACCAGGATGGATTTTGGATTGCCTTCCGGGTTTGTGATTCATATAGAAAGGAAGTCTTTGGGAATAAATGTTTTATTTCTGTGTTGTTATTCTTACATCCAGTCAGTGAAACACTTCTTGCTTTTCTCTGAGTGCCTTAGAATAGGTGGCTTATTTACAGCACGCGGCCTTTGATTATCTGGAGATTTTTGTTTTTGCTGGAATGCAGCGTGGTTCTCAAAATGCAGCTAAGTAATGAGAAGCTCTATCTGTTGTACTATAATAATTCCTCTGTGTGCGTTTGGTGGACTGGAATTCAGGAGTAACATGCTTTCATAAAGTCATGATCAGACTGCATCCCCCGCCCATACCAAACACTCTCCCCCGCCATGTGCCTGCTGACTTGCAGAGTGCCACACTTCTATGACTGAGTGGATATCATTAGTTTTTCCTTGTCATGTGTATTGCAGCTCTGATGGTTTGAATATTACCTTTGTTCTTTTTTTTCTGGATTATTATTCTTAGCAGAAGCTTTGAATGCAGCAGCATTACTTTTAATTTATCAAATTCTGTCTTTGCATTTGTATCGTCATAAACCTCTCATTGTGGAATACGCTGGACCCCACAGCAGGGGCTGTATTATATACCCTGCGTGCCACTCCCCCGTGCAGCTGGCAAAGGCCTCCGTCGCCTCTTTGGGACGATGCGAAGCGGGTGTGAGGAGAGGTAGTCGTGTGAAGTGGAGTGGGCATGTCCAGGCCACACCTGACTCCGGTGTTGTTACCATGCCAACCTCCTCATTTCTCACTCACAAGTGCTTTTGCCTTTGTCTGAGACACTTGATTCTCTTGTACATTAGTTTGGTGTTTTATGATTTTTAATTTTTAAATATTGCCTTTCAGAGCAGCAGCAGCAGCATAGTTGAAAAATATTTTAGTTTATATGTATGGCAATTGCTTTATGATTTCTGTTCAGTATACTTTTCCTGTGATGTTTAAAATTGGCATTAGCCATGAAGTCAGTCATAGAGGTTGTGAAACAACTGGGAGATGGGAAGATGCATTTAGAGACTTAACATTGCACAAGCAACGGTGTGATTTTGTGCATAACTGTTAAGTCTTAATTGGACTTGTTGTGAGTTCTTTTTGTGATTTGTTTAGGGATACATTTTAGTGCTTTGCATCATGTTTAGTGGCTCAGTGGGTAGTTCTGTAGCCTCACACTTCAGTGATTCCTACTGTGTGTGTGTTCACGGTAGCCATGCGTCGAAAATGCAGTGAAGGTAGATGTGGGGTGTGCCTCACAACTAGTGGTTCTGCCTGTTTTGCAGTAACTTCAAGTTAACAGGTGTGTGAAACATTAAAGAGGCTGGTTACTGCTGAAGGGCTGTTTTACTTTTTAATTTGATTTAATTTGAATTTTAATTTGATATATTTCTGATATCTTCTCTAATTTTGTTCAACTTATTGAATTTATTATATTTTTTTTTATCTGGAATGAGTCTGGTCAAGCTTGTATTGAATTTGGAGCAGTATGGAGGATGGGATGGTCTGTTCTCCACCAAAAATCCAGGTGGCAGAATTATGTTCCATGTGCTACTTGGAAGTGAAACTTATGCTACCCTCTCAGAATAGATTACTGGACATGCACATGTATGGTTTTATATGTATGGTGATGACATTTATCTAGGACATTGTGAATATTTAGGCCTTGTGGCTGCTGGGAAAAATTCAGAAACCTAAATGGTAAATTCTTTTACAAATTTGATCTTTCACCCTTTTCTGTGAATTTTTAATTTAATTCCATGGTGTGTGTGTTTTGGTTTAAAGGATTAGGGGTAGATATTGTTCTGAAGTGATGATATGACAGAAGCCTCTTCCAGATGACTTACTATATCAAGGGAGGTGACTTTTTACAAAGTTCAGCCCATACAGAAGAAAATTTCCGTTTCTTTTTCCCTTTCTTCCGTTTCTGCTGGATAGCCCTTTGTCTGAGCACCATCATGCAATGGGAAGAAAGACGTGCCCTTATAAATATTTTTATGTGTGATGGTGCAGCCAAGCTTACAGACAGGATTCTCTTCTACAAATGTCAAATAGTGTCTGTTATTAGTACCTGCCTGCACAGTGCTCTAGCCTGGTTATCCACCTGCTTGGCCACTAGGCAGCGTTCCTAGATCTCAACCTGTGCTGGTGCAGGTGTGCCTTTGCAGTGATGGTGCCTGGTAAGAAGGAGGAAGGTAGGCCGCTTTATGTCTGCCAAATATTAAATATGGCGAAGGTGACATCTATAGCTACCTGTTTAAATATTGCACTGTCCCTCTTGCTGAACCGTGCCTTCCTCAGCAATATTTTACATCGCTTGCAGGCTGAGACTCTAGTGGGGAAAAGCTAGCCCTGTGATTCTTGTACCCCAGGTTCCTTGTTTTCTGGGATCGTCATCTTGGGTTACATAGCAGTTCTGTGCTTACTGAAAAACGCATTGGGGAAGGAAGTACCCAAGTGTTACGCTTATTACACCAGTGACTGTAGTGTTGGTATTTCTTGCCATGGCAACTAAAAAAAGCAACAAAAAAATGACAATTTCACTGAATTTCCTCCTTTATGGAAAATTTGGGATCTACAGGGATGTGAACCACACACCTGATGCATGTTGGTATCTCAGGTTATAAAGCCAAGGGGCCTGCTGGGTTGGGATCAGCCACATAGAACAGGTGCAATCTTAATAGGATTTGGCCAGAGTAACTGAACTGGTGGTTCCTGGGATTAGCAGCTGATACCGGGAGGAGAGCAGAGGGTCTTTGGTGGGTGAGATGGGTTGTCATGTCAACCTTCATGGAGGGTAACACAATCACTGCAGCAGCTGGCTGAGCCAGAAGACAGGCATTTCTGCAAAGGGCGGTTGTTTACCTGAAGGTAGTCCAACTGCTGAAAAATGTGTTAACTGCAGGGGTGTGTCCCCAGACCCAGCAATGCTCAATACACCCTTGGCAAGGTTGCCACCTGCTGTCCGAAAAGGGAATCACATTGAAGGAAATTACCAAAATGTTCACGTCTCACAACTAGGGCTGCGAAAAAAATCACAAATAAATATAAATATATACAAATATAAATAAATATACATATATACACACATATATTTAAATTGATTCATTATGTGATCAAGTAATCAACTCTGATTAGTTGGGCTGAAACACAGGGTTTAAAGAAAAGTGGAAAAACATAAGAGGTATTTTTAAGTCTGTCTTGATTAAAATGTTGTATTGGTGAGAATTTAGGGGTGTAAAATTCATGTTTTCTTGGTTTTGGATGCCTGGTTTGGTGCAATTTCAGCACAGCATGGAAAACAGGATTTGTTTCTAAATTATTAAAACTGCAACCATAATTAGGAACAGTCATAAACCAAACATAATGAAATGTCTGTCAACTTGTCTAAATGGAAAAATCTAAGAAATGCTCATTTGCACACTAAAAATATGTAAAATAAAATTTAAAAATAAGATTGCTTCATTAAGTCATAAACTAAATCCTGTGTTCTCTACTCCAAGTACAGTTACATATAGGGCTGTAACAACGAATTATTAAACGGATTATTAAAAGTGTTGGCAACACTAGTGTTGGCAACATTGCATTTAGACAGTGATGAAAGTAACTGCGTCTGTGAGTGTATGTGATGTGAGTGCCATGCAAGATCGTTTTTCTGTATTACTGTAAATATGGAAAGCAAGTGTTACTGTTTAAATTATGTAACGGAGGAATACATGTACCATTACAGCCCTCAGAGAATCTCTGTTTAATATACTGACAGAGAGATGTTGCAGGATTTCGAACTCTTTGACAATTTAAATGTTATTCCATGTTTTGGTCTTGTCGACCCTCCACAGACGAACCCGCTGTTCACACCATATTTAGATTGCTAACAATTGTACTTAACACACCATTAATGTTGCTAGGTGATGATGTAATTATACACTTTCTATACAACTAATCACAAAAATGCAACTTATCGCTGACAAAATTCATCAGCTTAATTATTTTTATCGATTTTATTATTGATGAATTTCATTAATTGTTGCAGCCTTGCACAGAATATACCAGCATCTACAGCAGTATAGCAGGTTACACATTAGGCCCCTGGTTCACTGCTAGAAATTATCCAACGAGATGTCATAAGATGTCTCCAGCCATCTCTTGTTGGTCCAGGCTAGGTGTTCCTCTCTCTGTTCTGTCACCTTACAGGTAGAATGTGCTGGAAGATGGAGATTCTAATCCATTTGCATGGGGTGAATCGCAGAAAATATTTGCTTAAAGCAGACAGATGTTCCATCTCAAAAGCCTCGATACCATGACGCCCATCGGTGCGGTTGTCCTACAAGCAGAGGATTGGTGGGCCAAAGGAGTGCCTGTGAGGGCTGTTTGTGCTGCAGTCTTACTGGAGAAAAGAACCTTATGTTACTCTCTTTCCAGATCTGCCAGTGTCTCGCCGGCCAGAGTGAAGTCTACTGTTTAGAGGAAGATGAGTGAACTGGACCAGCTACGCCAGGAGGCTGAGCAGCTCAAGAATCAGATCAGAGTGAGTGGGCCTTCCCTTCCCCCACATACAGACACACACTTCAGATGACCTGAACAAGTCTGAAAGGTTGCAGTTAACAGGGTGATTTCTTACATTTTCTCTCTGTACTTGTTTGCAGGATGCCAGGAAAGCCTGTGCAGATGCCACCTTGTCCCAGGTGAGGAGCTCTTCTGAAGAACCTGCTTTAGGGCAGAAGTAGAGTCCAGGGATCACTCCAAAGATTTTGTCATAAACCAGTTGTCCAGCAGTTTGTACTTTTAGTTGAGCATGAAGATGCTTGTGTAGATTAGTTCAGCGTATTGTCAGTTTTAGTTCAGTATATTGACGATCTGCCAAATCAGAGAAGTAGGATTTATCAAAGGGTGCCAATTCCCATGATGCAGTTCCTAGCAGTCTCATAAACCCTGTGACAAGGTCCTGGCTAATGACACTGTCTGCCCAGATCACAGCGAACGTGGATCCTGTTGGCCGGATCCAGATGCGCACTCGGAGGACCCTGAGGGGTCATCTGGCTAAGATTTATGCCATGCACTGGGGTACTGACTCCAGGTGAGCTGGAAGTATCGTGGTGTCATAAGGCCAAGAAATTGCTCAGTGGTGTAAAGTAGTAGTGATGATTTTGCACTGCCTCACAGGCTCCTTGTCAGTGCCTCCCAGGATGGAAAGCTAATCATCTGGGACAGCTACACCACCAACAAGGTATGCAGTTTGGCTATATGCTATTGGTGCATCCCCATGGACATTTTGACCAATACCGATAACCGGAATATTTTTGTCTAATGTTGACTATTGATAACCGAGTGACCGGAGTGACTTGCCAGGGGGTGAGAGGTGGGGAGTTACTGGCAGTGAAACCTGCTGCCGCTGATTAGCAGAACAGCGTTATATCTTTTTTTGTTCTGTGGAAAATGTAAGATTGATTTGTGGGTCCAATTTAATGATGAATTATAAACATGTCACAGGCCAGATTGCCCAGTTGCCTTGATTTATTTAGCATGCAACACAGTGATTTATTTTTTTTAATTCATGCTGCATGTTTAAGAAATATACCAAATATCTCAAGTTTTTGTGTTGCAAACACTGTGCCTCTGCTGTAGACCAAAGTGATCCTTTGCTGCCATGTTGGTTAAATGTTTCTCGCCTGATCAGTGTGTGTCCAGTATGTATAGTGTACATGTATCACTATTGTCATGTCTGTGTTGCTAACTGAGACCCAGCCTTGGAGTACACTAGCTGTGTACTTTGTCCAAGTCTGACTAACCGTGCTCTGACCCTACTCTTCAAGTGGTCTCGTGCATAGTACAGAGTGATCACACTAGTCAGATGTGCTCTAAAATGGTACACGTCGCCTAGTGCAAATAGATTGTATGTGGTGAATGTGCCAATGATAATCCCTCGTCCTCCACTACAGAAAATGGCAGATTGTCCAGTTCATCTTTAAGTAGTTGTCTTTAGCTCTGCTGTTGCTGACTTTGAATATTGATAATTCAAATGTCAGCCGGCAATATCAGCCAAGATTGGCACATCAGACGTATACTGATATCTTGATTTTTAAGGAATATTGGCCAATACAATATATTAAGCGATATATGGTGCATCTCTACTATATGCTGTACAGCCAAATACGGTCATCAACGTACCTTTTCAAAAGAGACTGCCAACAAGAACCGAGCCAAACCTGAGACTGTTTTTCATCGAAAATTGTGAGCCGAACCTGAGCTGTACCTGTGCTGGCATGGTTGCATCACCACCATCGGATTGGTCAAAAGGCAGAGAGATACCAGTGATCTGCATCAATATACATGGATTAATTGAAGGAAAATGAATGAAAAAGAACTCAGAACTTGAAAATTTCCAACCACCTATAGTACTATAGAACAGCTGAATGGAATGGATTTGTAAAGCAAATTCAAGCAAGCGAATGGAGATTATGCTTGCATTTGATGCTAGACGGAGGTTCTCACTGATGTGCTAGCAGAAATTAGCACATAGTAAATTATGATGTACACCGTGTGAACAGTAAATATGCGCCTATCTGGTTTCACAATACTCATGTCCTCCCCACTCTGCAACAACTATACCAAGCTGACCCCTCTGCAGTGGAAAACCAAACTGAGCTAGTACCGTGCTGTAACTGGTCTCTCTTTGCGGTATGGGTCGGGTACAGCCTGGTTCTTGTATGCCAGTGGAAAAATGCCATTGGTGGGGCAGATTGGAGCAGGGCTTTTAGGTGCGTCTTGAAAGTTGCTGAAGGAGAGGCCAAGCGCTTTGGTGTTGATGTGATGTCGTCCATACAGGTGCATGCCATCCCTCTCCGTTCCTCCTGGGTCATGACCTGCGCCTATGCGCCCTCTGGGAACTATGTGGCATGCGGTGGCCTGGACAACATCTGCTCCATCTACAACCTGAAGACCCGCGAAGGCAACGTGCGCGTGAGCCGCGAGCTGGCCGGCCACACAGGTAACGGCTCATCCTATCTCAGCCCTGTACTGTGACTCTGGGAGATTTCAGGGTCCCATTGCACCACAACCTGGGCAAATTCCACAAGGTTTGATTGCACCATGTGACTGGGGGGTGCTATGCTTGCTCGTTAGAGCAAAGTGGCAGGTTTGCAAACGCAGGACTCACTTCAGGTCATACTTTGCTTGCGAATCCGCTTAGGGAGGTGTTATATTGGGCTGCTGATTACTTACTACAAAACCATTCAGGGTGGACATATGTAGGTCTCAGCCAGTGATTGTAAAAACAGTTCATGTCAGGCCCATTCTGAATGGTGTCTTTCCCTGGAATCTCATTCTTTAGTATATGAATTCTGAGGTCCCCCTGCTGTCCCTCAACAGGTTACCTGTCCTGCTGTCGTTTCTTGGATGACAACCAGATTGTTACAAGCTCTGGAGACACCACATGGTGGGTGTGTGTGTGTGTGTGTGTGTGTGTGTGTGTGGATTATGTTTATATTACATTGTGGGGAACCAATATTACCTGTTATCTTGATGTTTTGGGGACCATTTTTCAGGTCCTCACAAAGATCTGAGAATGCAACCAAACTAAAAATTGGCAAACATCTTGTTTTGTTTGGCTACTTAGAGTTAAGTTTGCCTGGGTAGGGGTTGTCGTTAGGATTGGAATTTTCTCCAAAGAAATAAATGTAGAGTCCCAACAAAGATATAATTACAGACGTGTGTGTGTGTCGGGGTTCCTATTGGGTCTAGTGCTGTCAGTTTGGATTAATGACGTATCCCTCACAAGATCTGGCATTGTCTTTGCTTATTCACTTAGTCTGTAATTCTCCAGTTTTAATCTGATTGGTGAGTCACACCTGATGAGACTCCCCCATCAAGGACTGAATTTCTAATCACATGTGCTCTGTGTCCAATTCTCAGCGCCCTCTGGGACATCGAGACTGGCCAGCAGACAACCACGTTTGCTGGCCACACTGGTGACGTCATGAGCCTCTCGCTGGCTCCTGACAGCCGGCTGTTTGTCTCCGGTGCCTGTGACGCCTCCGCTAAGCTGTGGGACGTGCGGGAAGGCATGTGCCGGCAGACCTTCACTGGCCACGAGTCCGACATCAATGCCATCTGTGTACGTCTGCCTTCTCCCTCGCCCATTTGCACAAGGGCATCGCTTTTCACATGTGCCATTTCCTTACATGCTGGTATCTGCTGTCTGTGAAATATAATTTCACACTAGACCTGTATCATCTGTGAGCCTCGGGGGAGAGTAAGATAAAACTCTCACTGGACAGTCCAAATCGATGGCCATGTGGTGCTCAGTCACTTTACACCTTCAGCTGTTGGACACCTCGCTCACTCATGCATGCCAAGCTGAGAGATGCTCCACTCCTACTTTGATCTTATTGGTCCGGAATTAAGAAGCAAACTTCAAATGGTACTCTTGTGGTCTGCAGTGAATCACTGTATTTCTGGTTTTGGGACATTGGACATTAAGATGGTAAAACTGAAATAAATCTTGCACACACTGAGGAGGTCATACAAAATAAATTTTTGGGGAAAGCATTAGAAATAATTTAACTGGTATTAATTTTCACAATGGTTTTTATATACACGGCAGTAATCTAATTTGCCGTTTTTCATAATCTTATAAAGAAAAACTAGGAAGAGACATGTAAAATGGAAATATTAAGGACACATGCCCGAGCCTGACTTAAGTCATCAAGGATCAGTCCCTTCAGTTAACATGGCAGCAGCATTTAGTTTGCACAAGCACTAGCAGAATTACAGATATTTCTGGATGCTCACATGCATGGTAATGCTAGGCCTCGGGTAGATGAATTTTCTTAGGTGCTCTGTGATTTTCTGTTGGACACCCTCATAGCTCATGCTGGGTCTTCCTGCCTATTTTCTGACCACAGTTCTTCCCCAATGGCAATGCATTCGCCACGGGCTCTGACGACGCCACCTGCAGGCTGTTCGATCTGCGTGCTGACCAGGAGCTGATGGTGTACTCGCACGACAACATCATCTGTGGCATCACCTCCGTGGCATTCTCCAAAAGCGGCCGGCTGCTGCTGGCTGGATACGATGATTTCAACTGCAACGTCTGGGACACCCTCAAAGCCGACCGCGCTGGTAAGTCACCCTGTGATGATGGAGCACCAATTGAAAACGCTTAGCGCCAACTATACCAAATAGCACCTACTACACAGCTCCTATAATGAACTAGATCAGCCAAACATAGTAGCCGAACACCACTTAGCATCAGCAATGTTGACTAGATGTCCTTTAGCTAAAGCCACGCTATTTGTGGGTCTGACTAAAAATCTAGAATTCTGTTGATGGTCCTTCATTTGTTGCGGTTTCCAGGTGTGCTTGCTGGTCACGACAACCGTGTCAGCTGTTTGGGTGTGACAGATGATGGCATGGCAGTGGCCACTGGCTCATGGGACAGTTTTCTTAAGATCTGGAACTGAGGCCTGAAGGTGAGTGAGGGCCTCTCGTTAGCGGGGTTATTAGCACCTTAAGTGACTACTTCACTCTTGATGATGGTCAGTTTAAATTGAATATACACTGGATATAACAACTTATAACACTTAAATCTGCTACAACTTTTGACCCTATACTAAAACTCTTGTTGTTCTTGGACGACCAAGATTAAAGGGGTGGCCTTAAATTGGCCCAGAAATCATTCTTATACTCTGAGGAGAAAATAAAACTGTTAAATTTAGGCTTAGAGCAGGGGTAGGGAACCTGATCCATGGAGAGCCGGTGTGGGTGCAGGCTTTTGGGATGACTTTTGAATCAGCCA
>JAODKM010000118.1:19561886-19577299 GCA_026780845.1 Petrocephalus sullivani
TGAGGACGGGACGGATTCGCACGAGGGGAACGAGGGGGCGTGGCACACGGGAGGATCGGACGACAGGGCATGACAATTATAACATAAACCCCTGAGGCTCAAGTGTACTAAAGTGTTTTTGCCATCAGATGTTTGGGGTTTGTGTTAATGAACTAGGGATCTCCCTGAGGATGGATAAGTGCTCACAACTGCTCTACTCGACAGGTGTACGCCCATCCCATGTGAATCTCCACGGCACACCACACCTAATAAGGGACCACAGGCGGGCAGCTGGCTCTAAATCAGGATGGCTTTGCAGGCCGGTCCTCCATGATGTGTGAGATAAGCTTTGACTGAATTTCATTTCTTGAATAATACAAAAAAATGCCAGAAGCCTGCTCGAATAATAAACCCCATGTGTGCATGTGATTATCAGGTGAATATAATCAGATTTTTAAAATTCAAAGTGAGTCTCCCATTCAAATAACCAGGGATTTCACTGGTAGCTCTAGTAGGTAGTGGTGTGTGATACTACTTAATTTGGTATTAAGCCGATACCAAGTAAACACAGGGCCAATATCACCAATACCAATACTGATGCTGATACTTTTTACTTACAGAAGCAGCTTATGTACTGTGTAGGGGACAGCAATGCATCATCAATATGCTAAATCTGATTTAATTTTCATAACCACAAAATGATTTTGTACTTTCTGCACTCCACATTTAATTATTATATTATGTGCATGTTAAAACTCAGGACAGATTTTTTAGTTTTTAGTAAAATGAAAAACGCTTTTCATTATTGTAATTAAATTTAGAAACGTGAAATCTGCATAAATTATTGGAAAACAAATGTTTAAAAATTAAATTGCCGTTTTCAAGTTACTTGTTTAGAAATAACAATTACACTTATCTGCTTTTTTAAACAAAGTGCACACAGTTATTCGTGAAAATTAAAGTAAACAAAGTGCAAAGAAATAAACTCCCTCTACCCCCGGCTCTAATTCTCTTTTTCTCTGCCATGTCGCCGCGCTACTCTCACTCAGCCACTGTCTCTTCACGCCGTTGAGTCACGTGACACTAAGACAACAAACCACAGCAGTGCAAGGGGAGCAGGAGGAGCAAAGTGAGCTGCAAGGAACAGTGTTTATTAGCACAGATGTGTCTACTTTGGGGAGTGTAGAGGAGAGAAATTTGAACAGTATCGATCCGATACCAACACCAACGTTGGTATCGATACTATCGATATTTGGATCGATCTGCCCACCCCTACTAGTAGGTGCCCGACTCTCGGACATAAGAAAAGAGTTCCTCCTTTTGAACTGGCAATGTTTGAGCCTCTAGAAACCGAAAGAAAAGACAGCAAGTCTGTATAGGAAAGTTATTTAAGCTAACAAAATTACGCCAATATTTAACTCAAAATCTTTACGTAGGCTGATCAAAGCATACATTTACTATTTTAGTTCCAAGTGGGCAAATTACAGAAATGCGCAAAAATTGTGGTGTGAGGTAACTGAAGAAATAAACTAGTTAAAGAATTATATTAAAACTAATTTGATTATACTTTTCAAATGTTTCACTATTGTTTACTGCCACTTACTCTAACGCAGCTTTCACGATTTTAAAAACAATCGAAACATTAAACAACAAAATGTCGCTGAAACATAAGAAATGGATACCATAAGAGGATACATGTTATTAAAGTCTGTACAACCTCTGCATAGTATGGGTGCACTTTAAAACAGATAATGTGACTTTTCTACTAAAATAATTACATAATTTCCTCAAGGATCAATAAAGTATTCAACAAACAAACAGTTAACGATAGGAGACAAAAATGCCGAACCACGCATTAATCAGGTGGAACTCGGCTGGTGGTTCTTTCTTAAAAACTGGAAGAAAAAAAAAACAATTTTAAAAAGTTGCCGCGTCACATGACTTCCTAGTCACGTGGCTGTGCTTGCGGCTGCGCAGTGTCCGCCTTCCCCGAGGAACGGGTCGCCATGTTCAAAATGCGGTATCTTTATTGTTCACAATAATATTTTGTCCGCCGATGGAGTTTAAATAAAGAGCTGGATTATTTGAATAAGAATCAAGGTAAAGAAAGCAGAAATTCGGATCGCGTGGTGGAGGGTGGCTGTGTACAGCTGGTGGTGCTGCTCTGCGGAGTCTCACATAACATTTAAGCTTTAATGCCCTGTCCGAGGCCCATTCTGGACTTGTGTTGTAATTTAAGGGACGGGCATCGGTTTATGTTTATTCAGTGCTTGATACTGTTTGACTAACTTTAAAATGGTACTCCGCTTTAAAAATGATGTGGGTTTTGATTGAAAAAATGGCAGCTAACCAACTAGCCAATTTACAGTACCTCGGATTAATTCGTTTTCAGGCAATTTACCCGTAATTGTCTGCATATTTATAGTAATTGTATTACTTGTTTTGTGGAAAATTTATCACATTATCGGAATTGTTATGTTTAACCCAGATTGGATGAAAGTGTTTATAGGATTTGTGACTACCTCATATTGGATCAACTAGCCAGTTAATGTGTTTACTTTGAAAGTTGTGGACGTTTCTTGTGATTATTAATAAAATTTTGAAAAAGCAGTTGTTCCTGATCACTTTGTTGAACAATATTGGCTTCTGCCATACGAACGTCGTGTGACGAGAGCTGTGTAATTTTCACATTTACCCGAAAAGGGGAAACGCGCTCACTCTTTACCCCCGTAACCAAAATCTTATTGCTCCTTGAGAAAGTGTTATTTAAGCAGTATCTGTCTGTGCTATGCAGGTATCAATGGAGTTGCCCAACTATAACAGGCAGCTGATGCAGCAGCTGCACGCCCTGCGCAAGGAGGGTCAGTTCTGTGACTGCACCATCTTGGTGGGTGAGATTCCCCATCAGGCCCACAAGCTAGTTTTAGCCGCCTCCAGCCTTCTCTTCAAGTCTCTGCTGGAAAGCTCGGACAGTATCTCCATAGACCCCGCCCTGGTGACCTCGCAGGAGTTCTCCAGCCTCCTGGAGATGGCCTACACCGGGAGGCTGCCACCTGGCAAACACAACTTCACTCGGGTCATCGCTGCAGCTGACAGCCTGCAGATGTTCGACGTGGCTGTCGGGTGCAAGAACATCCTGGCCAGCCTCATGAGGCAGCCGGCTGCAGCTCCAGCACCTTCTCTGGTCAAAGTGCAGCCACAGTCTGCTGGGAACCAGGGGACCTCCCCCGCTGTGCCTGACCCCAACCAAAGACAGGACCCAGGAGTTTTAGAAGCCCCAGCACAGAGGGAGTGGGGGGGTGAGGAATCTGAGGTGCCGGGGGCTGTGAAAGTGTCTCAGCCGGCGGAGCAGATGCATTCTGACACTCCTCAGGATCCCTCCTCTGAAGAAGCTTGCCAAAAAGCCACAGAGAAAGCAGGTTAGGCCCGCACTCCTTTTCCCAAGGTTTTGTGGTGGTTACTGATGATCTGAAGTGTGTTCTCTGCTTTCCACAGACGCACAGTTTGTGTGCCTTCCATCCGATGCGCTGTGTGCTCTGCAGCTGATGTGTCGTGGGCGTTTGCGTCTCACTGCATTTGCTCTCCTCTCAGACTTTCAGGCCAGCTCCGAGAACCTGGAGCTGCTAACTCGTAGCCAGGACAGGATTGCCAAGATCATCGGGGACGTCCGCCTGTGGGTGAAGGCTGCGGAGATGTGGGAAGGCATCCCGCATGTTGAGAAAAGGGTACAAATGTGGTACTTAAGGCTTGGGGTTGGGTCTCAACAAGCTTTTTCAAAGTGAACATTTATCTGCACTCCCTAGTTTTTTAATCAGTAGTCTACATTTAAATGTAGCCTTTTATTAATCATATTGTGTGCATGTTGATTATCCTAGTGCAGACATATTGAAACTCTGGGATCTTCCCTGTCCAGTGGGAGGTGAAGGAATTGCAGGGGGGGGGGAGAGGTGCAGGTGAGGGGGAAAAAAAACAGAACTGTGGGGGGGGGTTAAGCTGGGGGCAGTTATATTTCAAAAGTGAAACACTGAAAAATGATAAACATATTGTGAATAAGTTATATGTCTGTACATATTATAAGATGCTAACAAATCAAAATAATTAAAATACATAAAATAGCATGTAATAGCAGGCAGCATGTACTGAAAACATTAAATTGTTATGACTTGTAACGTAATGAAAGTTTATGGAGGGAAAGTTTCTCCTTCCTTCCCAGGTGATCCTAGACTGCTGCAGAGGAGGCCCCAGTGACTCTGGCGGCTCCAGAGGCCCCAGCGACTCCAGTGGCTCCAATGTCTCCAGCAGCTCCAGAGGCCCCAGCGGTTCTGACGGCCCCAGCGGCTCCAGAGGCCCCAGCGGTTCTGATGGCTCCGGCGGCTACGGAGGCCCTGACAGCTCCAGCGGCTCTGGAGGGCCCAGCGCCTTTCACAGGCTCCTCAGCAGCGTGACGGAGGGTGGAGGCCTGTCGGTCCAGACGCTGCTCTCGCTGCTCGGCCTCTTCAGGGAGTACCGGCCGGAACTGGGCCCTGCACTGGAGGGCCGGCTGGGGCACCACGAGGGGGAGAAGGACACCCCCATCAAGGATTGGGGTAAGCAGAGGGGACCCAGAGTGACAGTGCCTTCTCCTTCTCCGCCGAGAATTCTGATCCAAAAAGTAAAAATCCAGACCTAGATTTTGTTTCAGCCAACCAGTTGAGTATAAAGTCGGTGTGACTCTTTATACTGAACTGGTTTGTTGAAACCAAACCATGGTCTGGATTTCTGGACCTGAAATGTCCACGTCTGTCACCACAGGGTGTCTTTAAACTAGGCTCTTCAGGCCAACAAGATATTGTCTATTTTCTGTTCAGCTTATTATTCTCAAATCCCCTATCCAGGGTGACTGCTGTTAACAAAACCCCTTAATTTATCTCAGTATCAGCCATCTGACCCTGAGACCTTCTGAAGGGTCCAGAACCAATTTGCTGGAGGGCAAAGCTGGTGGTGCTTAGCTGGTGGTGTGTTAATTGGCATGCAGTGATGTTACCATTTGTCCTTTTTATTGCAAAAGCATGTGTTTGGGTTTAGGTGTTATCACTTTCATAAGCTTGTAGACATGTGACACTGTTATGATGACGTTGCGGAACGCCACTCACGTGTATATTGGTTGCTGGCTCCTCCCGGCCAGGAGAGGGCGCTGTTGGTGACGTGGAGGTGTCTGAATCCCAGTGGCACCAGCAGCTCAGGTGCCATGGCGTCAGCTGGAGTCTCCATATAGCAGCTCAAAGTCCGCACCTCGGTCAGATCCTGGCTTCACTGAGATTTGGCACTTTGCGAGTGTCACATACTATGCAACCCCCCCCGCTGTTTAAATTGCCAAGAGGGATAGGTTATCAGTCTGCTTCAAAACCCCATGTGGCACTTATTTATGAAAAACAATGTCCTTTGAATGATGAGATGGTCTGCTGCCCTACTTGAGTGCCCTCTTGTGTTCATGTGACAGATGTGACCAATCAGGAGAGGCCTGGGCGTGGCCCTCCGCTGCTGGAGCATGGAGAGGAGTTGGCCGCTGCCCTGGCTGACATGGAATCTCTGGGGGATCAGCTGACGGCAGCTGCGGGACGGTGCATGGGTGGACGCACCACAGAGGTGAGGGTGAAATCTGTGTAAACAATTGACATCTGTGGCACAATAGTGGCAGTGAGACCCCATCCGTGCTATGTGTGCCAGGTGGTGTCTGAGTGCTGCAGCAGCGGGACCCCCCGTGAGGTGGCCACACGCCTGCTGGCGACGGTGGACCAATCAGAAGCGGGTCTGACCGAGGGCGACCTCAAGCTTCTGCTCCGAGAGCTCCAAGACAGCAGTCCCACACTGCAGCGTCTCCTAGCCTGCATCTGGCCCCAGAAGGACCCCACAGGTGGCCCAACAGGTGCCCGAAGATTATCTGTGCCTTTAGTGCAGTAACGCAGCCTTTAATATTAATGCTTATGTAAATCTAGTCTTTCCATCCATCTTCTTTAACTGCTTATAAAGTACCAGTGGCAGTGAGCGGAGGACCTTCCCCAGAAAACATAGGGCACAAGTCTGAGGGCACCACGAATGCTTATCTACGTATATAGGGAAAAAGAAGGCGGTCTCTGGGTGGGATGACAAGCAGTAAACATGACCTGGGGACTTGGGAATGGGAATGAGAGTAGAAACAGCACCATGTCATGGGCAGGGCTGAAGCAGGGGCTAGGGTTAGGGCTTTCCTCCAGAGCAGTTATCCTGTCAGGTTATTTCCTATTAGGCATCCTGTAGGGTACATTAAAAACATCCCATCCACACATCAGCTACAAGCATGTTCAAGTATCCCACCCATGTGAATTACGATGGGGGCCTCGATGTTGCTAGGTGACCAAGAGGAATTGGATGGATCAGAGCTCTTGAGGAGGTACCGCGGAAGGCTTTTGGAGACTGTGTCTGACCCACAGCTACTTCTGCATAGCTTGGAGGCTGTGACGGGGCTCCTTGCCGAGGAAAGAGAGGTAGCAACTGTTGCCAAGGGAAATGATGGTTACGTGTGAAATGTTGTGAAGTGTGGTGATGTGTGGTGATGCTGAACACATAAAAAATGACAGCTGTAAAACGACTGTGTTGCTTGTGTTGTGTGACGGCATCCTTCCTGTCTTGCCTATGCTCCCTCTGTGTGATGGCATCTTTCTACTGTTGTCTGTTCTCCCTCGGTGTGACTGCATTCTTCTTCTGTTGCCTGTGCTCCCTCTGTGTGACCGTGTTGTTCTTCTGTTGCCTGTGTTCCCTCGGTGTGACCGCGTTCTTCCTGTTCTCCTACAGTGCGCTAAGGACCTGCTACAGCAGGCTAGCGGTGCTCAGTGCCTGGACGGGCTGCTGTCTGAGGCCCTGCAGGGGAGAAGCCTTCCGTCGCTTTCTGTGTGGCGGCTGCTCTTCAGGGCTGCAGCACAGGATGCCTCACTGGAGGCCCTCATCAAGGAGGTCCGGGAACAGCCAGGAGCACAGAGGCTGATTCAGGGTGGTGGGTTTCTGTGCTGAGGTCGGGTGGAGGTCAGCAGAGATCATATTGTGGTCTGGTGGAAAGAGTATAATTAAGGATTAAATCACCGCTATTTAGTGAGCTGTACTATCAGGACTACTCAGTTCTGTGGAGCATTGTACTGTACTTGTACTGTTGAAAGTAACCGTATTGGCTAGAGCAGGGGTCACTGACCAGCCAGTCGCTATCAGTAAGTCGATCTTTCAGACATTTCAATGTTCCAGACAGTTGATGTCAGCCATCACCTTCATGCTGCCACATTAATTAGCATGCTTTATTGTGTGTCATCAAGATACCAGCTAACTTTATTAGCACACAGTTAGAGATATGGTTGTTGCTAATGCTTCCGATTCCTCGTTTCAGTGATGGACCCAGAAAGCCTCCATGTTGACCTGCTTCTCAAGCACAAGGCCCTGATCCTGCAGGTGCCAGGACAGCTGGCCGCCCTGGAGGCAGGGCTGCGGGCGGCCGAGGACCCGCCGGAGGGGGTTAGCGAGGTACGCCTGCGATGTTATTGATGTTGGCGACGTTAGCGATGTTGGCGACGTTAGCGATGTTGGCGACGTTAGCGATGTTGGCGGCGTTAGCGATGTTGGCGGCGTTAGCGATGTTGGCGACGTTATTGATGTTAGCGACGTTAGCGATGTTGGCGGCATTAGCGATGTTGGCGGCATTAGCGATGTTGGCGACGTTATTGATGTTAGTGACATTAGTGATGTTGGCGACATTATTGATGTTTGCGATATTCGCGATGCTCCCCCCACTTCCACGCCCCTCCAGCAGCCTGACTGCTCCTCGCCCTTTCAGTTCCTCAGCACCTGCAGTACCCAGGAGGGGAGCCCATCTATGGCTGACATGCTGACCCAGGTGCTGGAGCAGAGGCAGCTCAGTCCCTCAACGTTCTGCAGGCTGCTGTCCCTGAATCGGCAGAGCTTGCCGCTACTGGAGCCGCTGTTCCGGGACCTGGAGCAGGCCGGTGAGTCGCGCGGCTGCCCAACCCCGGCTGATATCTGCTAATGTATTTTACAGCTGTCACTATTAGGCGATTATTACTTAATAGTCTCGATTACTTGGCAATATGGTGTGAAGGAAGACAAGTTAGGGTCCTAATAAAGAGCAAAAACCATCAGTTATGTGGAAGCCCTGAGCACTGATATTGCTAACTATGGCTAACAGTGAACATGGCTAGAGCTGGGGCGTGTTCCCAGTTCTGGGGTCCGACCTCTGAGCTTGCAGCATAACACAAGACGGAGATTCTCACACGCTTGCTAGCGGACATTAGCACATAGTAAATCATGATGTGCACCGTGTAAACAAGCTTCTCTTCAGGTTTACATCACTGTCGCTCTCTAAACCCGGCAGCACCTTTGCAGTGGAAAACCGTGCAGCTCAGTTTCTGTACAGCAGTGGAAAAGCACCAGTAGATAACTATGAGCTAGTTGTCCTTTAGCCTCCTGGAGTAGCCTAGCCCATCCTTGTCTTTACTTTGATTTAAATTACTTTGCTTATTTTACTCTATACGAAGGCTAGCACAACTTTGGTACCTGCTAATCCTTTTTTATGCTAATAAGCTATAGGCATTAGCCAGTTTGAGACAAAGACGTGACAATAGAGGACATCTGATGACCATCTGCCATGTCCGGCTCATGACACTGTGCTCCCAGGGGAGGAGGCGGAGTTGAAGGATGCGGCTGACCCCTCCCAGGGGGCGGAGTCACAAGTAAGCGACGAGCAGCAGGTCAAGGCCGGCAGGAAGCGGGCGGCGGCGAAGCAGTGCTTCTGCCAATGGTGCGGCAAGGCCTTCGCCTTCCGCTGCCGCATGGAGGTGCACCGCAAACGCTGCCGCCTCTCGCAGGAGGCCAGCCAGCGTTGCCCACGCTGCCCCCTGGAGCTGGCCACACCCCACGCCCTGCAGCAGCACCTGACAGAGGCACACGAGGACCAGCCCCGCCGGAAAAGGAGGAAGCAGGAGTCGGTGGCCTGCGATCTCTGTGGCAAGACCTTCGCCCACCCCTCAGGTTTGTGGTCTGATACCCCCAAATATCCCAGGTGGCAGACCAGAGAATAAGTGAGTAAATGACGTTAAGTGCGGCTGCATGGACTGTATGTAACTGCTGCTGTGCTCACTGAAGCATACAGGCTTTAAATATGGAACTGAACATTGCATTCTGACTTGCATATCAACCACCACCCCACCCCCCCGCAGGCATGTTGTACCACAAGCGCACCGACCACTTTGACGAGAAGCCTTACGCATGCAAGGAGTGCGGGGCCAAGTTCGCCGCCAACTCGTCGCTGAAGAACCACCAGCGCCTGCACACGGGCGAGCGGCCCTTTCGCTGCAAGCACTGTGACATGAGCTTCAGCCAGGCCGCCGCGCTGTCCTACCACACCAAGAAGAAGCACTCAGAGGGTACTGCCACCAGGGGGCGCCGCTGCTTCCTGGCCTCGGGTTACCTGGGAGATGCTCATCAGCATACTTGCCTGTGCTCCCTCGGTGTCAGCGTGTTCCTTCTGTGTCGCCTGTGCCCCCCCCCCAGGTAAAATGTACGCCTGCCAGTACTGCGAGGCGCTGTTTGCCCAGTCCATAGAGCTGACACGGCATGTGCGTACGCACACAGGGGACAAGCCTTACGTCTGCCGGGAGTGTGGCAAGGGCTTTAGCCAGGCCAACGGGCTGTCCGTGCATCTGCACACCTTCCACAGTGAGTCACATGACCTGCTGCTTGTTACTCCTGTCCTCTTGTTTCGGGGCAGATAATCAGAGTCATGAGAATTTCCTTCCCCACCCCCCAGACATTGCTGACCCCCATGACTGTCAGAAGTGCCGGATGAGCTTCTCCTCTCTGGAAGAGCACAGGAAGCACATCCAGGAGTGCCACCCCAAAGAGTACCACCGGTGTGACATGTGCAATAAGATCTTCAACAGTGCCGCCCTGTTGGAGAAGCATATGGTCTCCCACGTTGGGGGCAAGCCCTATAGCTGCAAGATTTGCCACAAGGCCTATCAGGTAAGGGTTAATGTGGCCTAAGGTCTCTCCAGGAACATTCTGGGTGTAAGACTAAAAAAGAAAATTTTTAACTATTTTAATTTGGGATGGCCGATACAGCTGCCTTACTTGGGTGGTGGGTTCTGTTCCTTTTTCGTGCTCCCCATGTTCATGTCCAAACACATGCTCCAAGGTAGTGGCCCTGCACTCCCTCGCTATGGTCTGGCATCCCATGCAGGGTTTTTCCTTACTCGTTAATTAAACTGCAATGGCGGAAATTAGATATTTTTATTAAATAAAATATAGTTGTCTTTGGGTATTTGTGCTTATGGCCTTCAAGTCGTGAGTGTATTCTCCAGTTAGGTGGGTAACTTAAGCCAAACGTGAAAACTGGCCAATCCTTATATTTGGCTTAAGTTAATAATTAAGAAATCCTATTTTGTATTTTTTTACCCCCCTAGTAGGTACTTAATTTGCCCCGTGTGCTTTTACCAAAATTGTTAAATTAATTACCTTAAGTATATATAAAATATAAGGTGATGTTTCTTTGTCCTGCTTCTGCATGAAGCAACTGTCAGGCCTGTGGTACCATAACCGCACGGCGCATCTTGACGTGTATGCAACGGAGGGCGGCCGTGGCCTCAAGTCGCTCTTCCAGTGTCCGGCCTGCAGCAGGGCCTTCTCCAGCAACGCCAGCCTGCTCAAGCACCAGCGGGCCGAGCACCCAGGTAGGCCTCTCCCTTGCTCACCAGGCTACAGTGCCCTGGCTGCAGCCCTGTAGGGCTCCTCTGTGTTTATTGTTGTCTGCAGTCTCCTCTTATGTCCACCAGAGGGCGCGCTCGAATGTGAGCAATGCAAGGATACTTTCCTGGATCTAGACTCTCTAGCGGCCCATAAGAAGGAGAAACACTCAGGTAATTTGTGCATTTCAGGGGGAGGGACTGGTGCTGGCATGTGGGAAGGGTTTATGTTGTGTGGGAGGGATTGATCTGATGAGGAAGGAGGTGATTGGATGAAATGTGGGCGGGATGTATGATGTGGGTGGAGCTTATCATATACTGTGAGGGGGGGTTAGACTTTAGACTTCACACACTTCACACTTGCTCTATGGGATGGGATTTGTGTAGTGCAATAGTAAAAGCACATCTGTGACACAGCACCCAGCTGACCATGTGCCTTTGTCTGTCACATTCATGTGCACATTTGCAGAATCCCACCAGTGCCCATATTGTCCCAGCTCTTATAGCACGGCAGCCGACTTGCAGCAGCATCTGTGCACTCAGCATTTCAGCCAGGAGGGGGAGCTCTTTGGCTGTGCACACTGCGACCTCCTCTTCCCCTCACAGCTGGAGCTACAGGAGCACTTTCTGTCTCACCACACTGAGGCGCTGTCTGACCAATCCCAAGTCGCTACCACCCAAATGGTAACCCTCAGGCCTAATTTTGGTGCCTCATAATTAATTGTCTTCAATGGTTTTCTTAAGTGCTTTTGGGGTAGCAGTCAGTGCTAAATCCAGTATTAGCTTTGACTACATTATTGGACCCTGGGCAACACTGGCCAGGCTGATCCTCCCATTTTACATAAAGGGTTACACATGACTTCTCAAGGGAGACATTTCTCACCCGTGCAGGTAATCCAGGCTGAGGAGGCTCCCGGGGGTCAGGACCAGGTAATTGCCCTGGACCAATCCCAGCTTAGTGGCTCCCAGGTGTACGTGGCCCTGACGGACGCAGAAGGCGGGGCAGCAGGCTCTGAGATAGTGGCAGTCAACATGGAGGATCTGCTGGATGGCACAGTCACCTTCATCTGCGGGGAGAGCCAGTGAGCTTGGCCACTTGGTTTCCCCAGCACTTCTCATTGGTGGAGAGGTGTGCCAATCTACCCACTGTGTCACTGGTGAATTGGCCAGGTGCTCTGTTCTGTCAGAATGTGTAGTAAAGCTGGGTGACTGTAGAAAGCCTCTGCGACTTCAGCTTATGTTTGTCCCGCCGAGCTCGGCCTCTCCCACCGTGTCCCTGCTTTGTGCTCGTACTCCAGGGAAGGGTGTGGACATCAAAGGACATCTCTCTAAGGTGGTCTGCGACCTTCATATGGCCATCACCCTCTGAAATAGTGGGCCGCTCCAAGCATGACCTCTGACCCCCATGGATGACATCAGCCTCTGATTCTGTGAAACTCCCCAACTGCTTTTCTTTGCTGGAACCAGACATCCATTCTCAACCCATTATTTATTAATTTGTACTCTGATGCATCATAATCTATATCCTTTGAGAATTTAAATAAATATGAATAATTTAAATAGCTTTGACTGCCCAGTCCTATTCAGTGCAATAGTGGTACTTGGTTTGTTTGCTGAAGCCTCCCATTTAAGTGATGGGTCTCCCTGACTACTGGGAATGAAGGTCTGGTTACTCTCTGACATGTTGTTGCATGGGCAGAACACTAGGTGGTGCTGTATCCCTAGAATTCAACTATGGCAACCAAAAAAAACATCATATACAAGCAAAGAAGACATTCTATCTGGTAATTTCTTCCACTAAAATCTGCAGTTGCAACAGCAATATTTAATTTTCATCATGTCATGTTCCTCCTTGAATTGCCTGTATGAAATAACCCGCCTTGCCTTTCCTGGTGTAAGGTGGTTGCTGCTTCAGTCAGAGTTATATTCCCCATCCATAACTCACAGTACTCTGTGTGAACGTACTTGGCCACTGAACCTGACTGTATGAGTCAATCAATCAGCAGCAAAAGTTTATATAAAAATAGTCATTATCCACCAAACTGTCAAAAAGTAACAAAGGATAAAGTCCTGCTTTTAATTTTTCAAAGGTTTTTATTCAACAGTCAAAGCTGTTCACAGCAATTCACAGAGGCCTCTGTCAAAGGTATCATAGTAAACGTGTTCGCTAATGATCCAACCCCAGGAATCTAGGAGCAGGTTCGTAGCCCCAGCACCTCCCTGGGCTGGAATGGTATCGCCCGCTGTCAGGAGTTGTCCAAACCCTTCCTTCATAGAGTTATGGTCACAACGGATGAACCACTTCCTCCAGTGCCCCCAGTATATCAAAGCCCCCCGCCCCGGCCGGCATGCTTACTGTCCTCGTTTTCTTCTTCAGGGTGAACGTAATGTCACACATGCACACGCACGCCGTGTGCCTAATGCTCCAACTACTCGCTCTCCGTTGCCATGGAAATACATCACTGGACCCACACTGTGCCGGAAAGGCCTGCAGACTGTCCCAGTCCCGTTTTCTGTCCGTGCCCAAATCCAATTTCCCTGTCTCTCCCTTTTTTTAAAACTTTGTTCCATGGCTCGATGGATGTTTTGGTACATTCCTGGAGTCAGATGTACAGGATACACACAATAATCCTAAAAATATTACCTTAACAGTCCTAGAGATAACCTGATCAAAGATGTAATGGGTTAATTTCAGGAAACAAAAAATAATACACAGGACCAACCACCACCACACACACACGCATAAACACTGCAATCCAACTGTGTACATGTATGTATATACAGACACACACACACCGCAGACACTGGTCTAGATCCCAGGAGTATCAATCCCAGGAGCTAAAAATATAGAACTTAATTCAATATTTTTTTTCAATTTGCATTCAATTTTATTTTACATCAGCATTTCAATTAAAATTACCTCAGTACCTGTGCTTCATTATATTTTGATATGTGTATTAAACATGTGAATCCCTTTGTTTCCCCGTTACGTGGTCTCCGTGCGCTTTCTGCCACGGCACATGCAGGAGTCCTCCAACAAAATGTTTAAAAATAGCTTTTCTGCAGCATGGCCTCGTTCCCGGGGGGGGGAGGGGGGGGATGCAGACTCACTGGCCAGCGAGTTGCTTTAAAATGAAAAGGACATCAGTTTCGAATATTTCGATTTGTAGTAATATCAACAGAATAGCATCGCTCTCTACGACGTATATCATTTTTGAAAAGCTTTGTCGAGGATATCCACAGGGGCGGGTTCCCTAGTTTAATCAGTGTTGCATGGTTGCTGAAAATGCCCCATGGATGTCCATTGAGGGTATGGGCTACGGAAATATCAGCAGCTAGATTTCAACATTGCTTGGTTTAAAGTGAGGGGGAACAAGACCCATGGGTCAGGGAGTACGACCTTTACAGCATCATGAGGCTGATCCCACAAGCCGCCCCACCACCCCGACGTAACCACCGCAGATCAGGCCTCTCGCTGCATGTATAGGGATGCTGGGACTCTCCTTCTCAGAGCATTTTTGACTACAACGCCAAACCTGCTTCTTTCCACGTATTCCATACAGTTTTGTAGTTTCATTCTGGAGGTAAGGAAAAATTACTTTCTGATACAGACCTATCTAGGGGGGACCTTTCCCAGTCCTGGGTAGAATAGCTCCATCAAAGTAGTACTGAGCTGTTCCACTGCATAAAAAGTTCATAGGGACCTGAAAATGAAGGTGCTGCCCGCCTTCAGCGTTCCTGCCTCCTCACTGTGGGAGGCGGCCTCAGGAAGCAAGCTTCTTCTTGGGCAGGTAGGCACCAGTGACCTGGTTCATCACCACCAGGGCCGGGAAGAACGGCAGCAGCAGGAAGGCGTACCAGGGCGGACCGGGCACGGTGGCCTGGAACCAGTCGCTACAGACGGCCAGAACCACGGTGCCCGTCGACAGGAGGTAGGCCAGCAGGCCACAGGTGGCGTGGTAGAGCCGCAGGCGGGAGACAGCGGTCCCCAAGCGCAAACGCGGCGATAGCAGCAGGCCCACTCCGCAGCCCGCCTGGAGGACAGTGGCCCCCAGCGTGCACGCACCCAGCCAGCCGTGCCACGTGGCCAGGTGGGGGCGCTCTGACAGCGATTTGCTGGCCACCATAAAGGCTAGGCCTCCGGCCCCGCCTGCTAGCACCAGGGCCTGCAGGAACCAGTGCATTCGCACCTTGGCCTGCCGGGACTTGAAGCAGAAGGGGGTGCACTCGGTGGAGAAGAGAAGGATTCCCTCGGTCATACACAGGCAGAACTGCAAGGGAGAGAGACGGTACAGGCACCCGGTCACCAGGGTTTCTGTCCCTATCATTGTTACTGTTCCTGCTTACAGTGCTGCACTGTTTGTGTTCCAGCAACATGATGAACGCTGTCAGACACGTCATCATTCAGCAATGCTGTCAGGTCAGAACAGCCTGTTACATGAGCCTTGGCCTCTGCTTACGTCATTGCTAGTCTAATCGTACTCAGCGGCAACTATGACTGGCTGAGCACTGTTAAATAACTAATCTGACGTCCCTTTTTTTTTGTCATATGAGGCATCCAGTCATACCACAGTAAGTCAGCATAAATTACACCCCCTCAACTTATGTAAATTTCATCGTGTATATAGTGCAGAGTTTCTCTTTTATAATTTTATTTCAGTTTCTTATATATTTTTT
>JAODKM010000118.1:19588673-19599824 GCA_026780845.1 Petrocephalus sullivani
CGGAACGCAGTTCCGGAACTTCTATATTTTCGTCTTTTGGGTTCCGCCACTTTTTTCTGCGTTCCGGTGCTTACCGCACAAATGTCGGAAAATTAAGAGTTCCTGCACTTTTTTTTCCCCACTTCAAGCACTGATTGCATAGCAAAATACAGCCTTACAAGCAAGTTGTTAGTAATAACAAATATTATATCTATATAATATAGAAAATAATATATCTATCGATGTTATCATAACACCTGCTTCTAAAGCTGTGTTTACTAAGCAATGTCATTTGTTAACTATATATACACACACACACACACACACAAACAAATTATTCCCAGGCCTTCTCAGATGGTATTCTGAGTAGCACTCCTGGTACCTCCTATAATAAATGACGTATTCATGAACTATGCAGTAATGCAGTATGGACATAAGCAACAGTATCAGGGGGTGAGTGATCCTGGACAGGTGCTTGACGCAGAGTTCTGACGCTGCCCTGCAGAGTGAGCTGGGTGTGGAAAACGCTGTAAGCTGGACACCCTTTGGCTGCGGCTGGTGTGTTACTAGCCCAGGGCCAGGCCGGAGGCAGAAGGGAAACCCAAAAGGCTGGCTAAGTACTGAGTTAATACATGGGTCATAATGAAGTAAAATGAAGCATTTTGCATGTGAAATATTTGTTGAAATTTACTATATACAGTGGTGGCCAAAATTATTAGTACACCTGACAGATCTGAGAATGTTGTCTCCAAAACATGATTTCATTTCATAATGTTCATGAAATATACAGATGGTTGCACACAGCAAATATCAGATGAAGTGAGACTTACTGTTTTTATCCACTTTTAACTTTAATATTTGGTATGTCCACCTTGTGCAGCAATTACAGCAGCACATCTCTCTGGCATAGTGTCAATATATTTCCTGAGAACTTCAACACTAATGGTATCCCATGCCTTTGGCAACTCAAGCCAAAGGCTTTCTTTTAAATGTACAATAGAGCTGTCCAGTTTATTTTCCAACTTGTTACAAATGTGCTTGATGGGGTTGAGGTCCGGACTTAGCACAGCGATTCTCCTTATGAAGGCTCTATTCTATCTTTTACAGAGCATAATGATCACTTTGTGGATATTTCATTTGTTTTATGGGTATTTTAATGGCCAATTCAACAAAAACAACAAACATTTTAAGTATGCCAAGTGTTCTAATAATTTTGGCCACCACTGTATTTATATGCCACATAGTATGCTGTAAAGTGGAGAAAGTATGATGTAGGAGCACAGCACCAAAATATGGCTATTAGAGGCAGATGTTATTAGAGTGCAGTGTTAGTGTGTCAATACTGACTGTTTGCATATTTCTCTGGGGCCAGGACACATCAAACCTTTAGCCAGAGGAGAGAATATGATGCATGTTCTTACTCTATATATCAATGTAGAGAATGTGTTTGAATCCCAAACATGAGGACGGGATTGTGTTGCTTTTTGTGATATACACTTTTGGTATGAGATGATCAGCACCTTGTGGAATGGAACAATCTGGGAAGACAGGATTTCTACCATGGTTTAGTGCAAGACTTTTAGGATTTATAGGTGAGGAAGAGTACTGTATTCTGTTATAGATTATAGAAAGAGACAAAGAGGGAAGGGAGGCATGTGCATGAGGAATATGCTCACATTATTTAATCCAAGTAAAACTCTTGCAGCCTGATGGAGGCGTGTGAACAGCTAGACAGCAGAGTTCTACTATATTCCAGTAAGTTTTCCAGCATCATTCAAAAAATGAAACCTGGGTTATACCATATTTTGGAAATATTATATAAAACACAGAATTGGCAATGCCTGGGTCATTTAAATAAAAAAAAACAAAAAAAACACAAATGAGCATGTGTGTCATTTCAGTTCCCCGATGTGATCTTCAAATATGACTGTGCCATATGCTATAGAGTGTAATTCAGATTAAAATGAGCCATCTTGTTCCACTTCCTGCAGTTTTGTTGTGCAAAGATCACATGCTGCTAATATATAGAAATATGTAATTTAGCTGAGGCCTAGCAAATACATATACATTTCCTGGTGCCTGCCAACTGTCCGTTACTGCGAGTTGCCTTCTGCGGACTGTTTCTTCAGCTAGTGGTCAGATCTTGCCAGCTTTAAGCACCATGATCTTCTCTACCCCTTCCATCATCAAATTAGGCATTATTCTAACCCTCAACAAGGAGAAGAGGAGAAGATGCCAGATCTTCTTAGACTGAGGGAAATCTGCTCACGCAGCCTTGCAAACACATAATGAGTAAAGCAAATCATTAAAGAAATATAAACCTTTTGGTACTAGTACTATAATCCACCACTCGGAGAGACAATGCTGTAGCAAAATATGACTAGGAGTGGATTTCTGGATTTGGCACTGGATTTTTCAACGGGGCCACCTCGTGGCAGTCTGCTGAATAACATGTCACCCATCTCTACGCTGCAGAATGAGGAAATCTCTGGCAGCTGTCAGTGACATTACCGCCCCCTTGTGGTCAAATACTCACTGCACTACAAGAGAGATGGAACAAAGGCAAAGCTTTGCTTCTTTAATAACAGAAGTCTGCTCAGTATGACAGAGAAAGAAAAATTATTACATTCAGAAGCCCCGTTTCATTAGGAAAACAAACCACCCACTTAGCAATCAACTGGTTAAAGTACACTTTAAAGGAAACAGCCAGTTTGTGTCAACTACTTAAATTTCAATTTCAAACCTGATGCAATATGCAAAGAAAACAAAGATGTTTATAAAAGACTCACTGTCAGTTATTTAAATGAGTGCCACAGCCATTTGGTGAAATACAGCAGGAAACATTGACATTATCACTGCCTGGCAGGAGTTAAATCTTACCTCACCGGAACTCAACCTGTGATGCAAACATCAAGCACAGTGAAGTTACAGTAACAGTATTAATAAAAACGACAGAGAAAAAGCCTATACTAATGGCTATTCCTTTGGGAAAAACATATATAGGCCAAAAAAAAAACCAGCTCAAATTTCTAACGAAGCTTTGTAATGTTTTTTTTTTTTAAAAAAAAAGATAAATAATAGCATTTCAAGAAGCGGGTAATTCCCGTTTTACACAAAATGTTCAAAACGCAAGAACTGAGTGTTTTAACGTTACTATGTTTCTGTGGTTGAAGTTTTGGGTGAAAAATACCAGCTGCCACAGCCCCAGTCTGGCTAGAGCCAAAAAGGGGTGAGGGGCGTGCATGTATTTCAGTATCGAACAGTGGCAAACTACATTATTTTTTTTTTTAGGGAGGGGGGTAGCTTTGCTTAAAATTACATAAACAGCTTGGTCTCAAAACACTGAACTACAATACAACTATGGAAAGGTCACGAGAAAAAAAGCTGAATTAATATCAATCAAATGGCAGGGCTGGATACGCTGCTGCAGGTTCTCCTGAAGGCCTGGGCTCCAACTATCAGACGTGAAGAGCAGATTCTCTCATCTCACACCCCTTCCCCCTGACAGTGGTCTGCATGTGAAAGCTGAAGCCCTGCACCAGCAGTCAAAACCTGAGCATCATCATGGGCATTTTAGGTGTCTTGCAGACACGTGATCAGGGGTTCCTGACCCAGCCGCCCCCTCCCCCCCTCCCATGGATGAAGGGTTGGCTTGAGCCTGGTAGTGGTGGGGGCCTTTTCTGCGATTCTGCAAGGTTTGGTTAAGAGGATCCGGGTCCCTCCTCAGTGGCTGGGGGATTGATGGGCTTGTGGAACGGTGTCTCCTTGTAGATGAACCAACAGTTGCTCCCCCACAAGATGAGGTTGAGGAATCCAAAGATCTGAAAGCAAACGCCAAATTCTCAGTGGCTCTGACAGGAAGCCAGCATTGGTGGCACCACCGCTCGGCAAATATCGTCAGAAGGGCTCACCACAGAGGCGTTCAGACGGCCCATCGCAGGCTCCTGGCCAGGGCTGCATGCATGTTCGAATTTTATGCAGGTGCCAAGGACATCAGTGAGGTACTGCGGGCTGGTGTACCACTTGATGTCAGTCAAGGCCTTACCCCAGGCTGAGGAAGAAACCAGCCATAGGAAGGAGAAGGCCCCTGTCACAATCAGGTCCTGGGGGGGGGGGGGACAAGTCGGGAAGAGTGACAAATCAGCAGCCTGAAGAGCATGGCATCATCTTGAAGAAGAGGAGAGGAAAAAAAAAAAACTCAACTCAAGCAGCACCAGTCTGTTAAATTTTCCCTCTAGTCTGCCTCAACCCAGGATCATCAGGTCATGCTTCCCGATAGATAGATTAGATAGATAGATAGATAGATAGATATACACACACACGCACGCACGCACGCATACATCCGCTATCTTCCGTTTTCAAAACAAAAACGACTACAACATATTTCCCATAGGCCACTTGTAGGGACAAGGGGAAAGGAAAAATCAAAATCACTGCAGGATCGTCGGCACTGTGGTTACATTGGCAGGATTAATGCAGCCGTTTACATTATTAATTTAGACCATCACAATAAAAGCAAAAGTTACACAATTTAAAATGGTTGGTAATTGGCAGCTAAAAATTTCATCTGGTTTTCATAAATCAGATAAGTTATGCATTTCTGTAAGTTCCAGTGATCTGCAGTGATTCCTTCAGTATAACAATACTTGAATATACCATAATAATCATCATCCATGGCATACAGACATCTACCCTCCCCATACTTTTAAAGGAGAATACTGACATTTAATATCAATACCTAATCACTTCCTATTAGAAAAGCAGGACACATATGAACACTGTGCTTATTGCTCGTGATGTAATGCAGGGATGAACCAGTAATGCCTTCTTTCTCCTTTGTGTTCCAAGCTATAACTGAGCAGTAGGTCATTTCATTCCCACCAATGTGCTCACCTTCCCAAAAACAATTACTTTTACAGACAAAGACATCTGTGAAGATAAACTTGGAATCACACAGAGATCTTTGTGGAGATGAACAGGGGCTCCAGTGCGGCATTTCTCTCTAGCTCAGTTCAAGTTGGTGAGTGGTACGTTTCCCAAAAGCATATTTGCTAACAACATTAGCAACTTACATAGTTGGAACCATACAACTGAATAGCTCCAATTAGGCAAGTTGGGGAATTTTAAGAAATGTACCAGAGTAGAGTGCGGTTCAAGACACAGCTACCAATAGCAGGTATGCAGTCTAGAGATGGCACGAGATTTTTTTCTGGTCCAATCCCAATAACGATATTAAATTTTTCAGTATTTGCCAATACCGATACCAGTTAATAGTTGACAGAGGAGAAGTAGTACTAAGCGTCAAATGACATATTTGTATCAATACGTTTGAATTACCAGGGTGAACTATCTGCATTGTAGTGGCATCGTTTGGGTATGCTAAGAATAGGAAAATACAACGGCCGTGTTGCTCTAACGAAAGCTGTGCCACTACGCTATACTACAAATTCCACAGCCAGCATGATTTATATAAGTCTGCTTCTATGTTTTATTGACTAATCACTTTCACAGAAATATTTCATGAAGTGCAAATTGCACAATCAAATTACATAATAAAGAAAGCAACCATACAAATATCACCGTATACCCCAACTAACTCATTTGTAGACAAAAAGTACACGCAAGTCTCCAGTATAAAATATGTAATGGAGCACAGATTAAACTTGAAAAGTCCTAAAAACAAAATTTAAAAAGAATACAAGTGCACTAGCCTCACATGTATTGCACTAGCCTCACATGTATTGCATTGCGCAATTTTGCCGTTTTCTTCCTCCAGCATTAAATACAGTGACCCCTTCCCATTTGCGCGTTGGACATACAGTGACCCCTTCCCATTTGCGCGTTGGACATACAGTGACCCCTTCCCATTTGCGCGTTTGATATTCCCAGTTTCGCTTATTCGCGAGTTGGCCATCAGCAATTAAACAGGAATGTTTTGGAGCTTGCCGGAATATCACAGAGACTCAGACAATGTGCAAGCCAAAAACAATACTGACAATTACATAAAAAGCATATACAATATAAATATTAGTAATACATAATATTCGTTAGTGTAAGTGCATACTATATCTTTAATATTAAAGGTCATGGCTTGGGTACATCGCAAATCTTTGTTTTGGCCTCACTCACATGTTAGCTGTCTTTGTGACTGTAGAATCTGGCGTTTCTCCCAGGAATTGTTTTACTTTTCAGTGCCATTAATTTTTAAGTTTTTAATTTCAATAATGAGTCAAAAACAGTAATCCCAGTGCATACAGTAGTAATTCTGTACATACAGGGGCATAATTTGGATGGTTTGTATATTATAATAAAAGATTTTGACAAGCAAAGTATACAGCACAGTAATGTTTGTTTAGAAACTGGTGGTAGACTTATGTTGCTGAACAGGCCATCATGTGACCCTCATTTCTGTTTATGGTATGTACTAAGGCTATAAGCATTTTCTCAGTTTTTCAGGCTAGATCTATCACTGATGGAAAATTGGATTGGTTTCTTATTCCCCCACCCTGGGATCCAATGCAGCATTTTTTTGGGGTATTGGACCAATAACGACAGTGGGTATCAGATCGGTGCCCTCTCTAATACAGTCAGAGGCTTAAAAGGGGACTCACAACCCACGGGGCCTCGGGTGCCTACAGTCAGAGGCTTAAAAGGGGACTCACAACCACGGGGCCTCGGGTGCCTACAGTCAGAGGCTTAAAAGGGGCCTCAGGTGCCTACAGTCAGAGGCTTAAAAGGGGCCTCAGGTGCCTACAGTCAGAGGCTTAAAAGGGGCCTCGGGTGCCTACAGTCAGAGGCTTAAAAGGGGACTCACAATCACGGGGCCTCGGGTGCCGTCACGGTACACGTGTTGGTAGCCCAAGTAGAGCACCAAGGCAAATGTGCAGTACAGGAAGCCGAAGACGCCGATGCAGACGAAGAACTCAGCCGATGATGATAAATCCCCTATAAGGAGGACTTTGTCAGTGGTGCCATTGCAGTTTGACATCTGGAATGGTTGACTTTGGAGCCTGTAGAGGCAAAAGAACCCCCCCCCCAGGCTCAGAAAGCCAGGCAGCATGTCTGGGAAGAAAGATCTACACTTCTACACTTGACTGAATACAAGAATTAACACACAAGTGGAAAAACTTTCAAAATTCCTCACCTGAAAGGGTACCCGAAGTGAGCATTGATGGGTTCCTCTTGCCCTGTTGGACACGTCAGTTTGATCTGTGTGGTCCCCGAGTATCCACAAGCCGTGGCAAAGGCAAATATGGAGAAAACCTGCAGACAGGACGCCCCCCACCAACAAAAGAGGAGAAACAAGCTACCAGATTAAATGAGGCTCTGGCTCCACCTGGCCTGTCTGTATTTATGTGACTATTAAGCTACATGCTCAGGAAAACCACAGGAACCCAGACAAAGACTAGAACCCTGGCCCCAGAGGTGTGAGGCGACAGTGCTAGCCACTGCACCACCATGCCACCCCCTGAATTGGAGTCCTCAGAACCAAAATCAACCACCCAGAAGGCATACAAGGAAATGATAGGCTCCCAAAAGGCAGGAGCATCACAGTCTTTCCATCAACGCAACCTACAATACCTCAAATAGTGGCTTTGCTGGGACATCCTTCTCAAAGTCCTTAATTAGCAACTCATAAGCAGATTTGAAGCAGTATGTTTAACAGCTATTACAGGGGTTAAGGCAAAAGGAAACATACTGGAGTGAGTCTGAGGGACATCAGAAATCTAAGGTCAACTAAAGAAATAAACTCCTTATCAGCACAGTTAGCTGGACCCGTTCATTTCCTCTCTAAAGCCACCGAAGAAGCTGCTTGTATATACTTCCTGTTGACCAATGCTAGCACTTGCTCAGAATCACATTGTTTCGGCCTGGCTAATGTGTGTGTGTGTGTGAGGCACTGCCATGCACACGATGCGTGTGTGTGTGTGCGTGCGGCACTGCCACGAACACACGCGTGTGCGTGCAGCACTGCCACGAACACGTGTGTGTGTGTGTGTGTGTGTGTGAGGCACTGCCATGCACACGATTCGGGAGCAGTCTCCCCTTTTCTCCTGCCTCTGTGCACTCAACGTGACAGCTACTTCTCTTTTCAGAATCTCCGATCTGTACCAGCATGGATGCCCTGTTGCCCTGGGAAACAAGTTCGGGGGAATTTCTTCCACCCCAGCCCAAGTAACAGCCTCGCCAGCTGCATGTTTAAGGGGTGGGATCCTGCTTACATTTCCCTGACAGGTTAAAATGCTACCAGAAAGCTCCCTCCTTGCTAAGATCTCAAACAAACATCATCCTACTAAACAAACAGTGCAGCCAGCAAATTCCAGGCATATTCGCTGCTGTAAGCGGCTGGTTTTTCCGCACTCCCGCTCACACCCTTCAGAAAACATGGCTGCACGGAAACAGGAAGCCTGCTCGGGGAGGGGGGGATGGGATGGCAGTTGAATCAGCAAGCTGAAAAGCTGCTCACATGGGCATTTCTGCAGGAGTAGGCCAGCCCCTCATCTGCAGGGGGCCCTGTTGAAAATGGGTCGAGCACACGAAACACATCACTCTAAATGAAAGGATAGGAGCCTGTGCGGCAGTGCAGTGGCTGCATGCGCCCTGTTCCAGTTGGTTCTGGCCGGCCACACAAAATAACAGATCAAACTACACTAGACTCATTTTCGCACCGCCCACTAAGCCCGTTTCGCCGTCGGCCTTGGTGCGCTTTCCTGGCGAGCGGCTGCTCTCCGCTTCCGGGTTCCTCCAGGTCGGGGGAAGGCGTCGCCCGCGGCGGGTGGGAGCATCGCCCAGGGCCGGACCGGAGCTCCGCAGCCGCGCCCACGCCTTCCTATAACGCGTACACGTAGGGATCCGCACCCCCGTCCCAGCTTCCGAGCCGCAGGTGCTCCGGGTGTCACAGACACACCTAGCGATCGAATAAGGGCGATTCCCTTGCATTTGGGCGCCATACTTTACCGAAAGTGCACGTAGGAGGGAGAGCCGAGCGGCGCGGCGACCCCCGTGACCCTTAGGGGTTCGGCATGGGGAGGCGGGCGGACCCCGTAAGGGGCGCACCAACAGCCCCGCTTATGTGACGGTACCCTCCGCATGCAGCGTACTGCACCTCCGCAGGTCTTATCGCGCTCCGGTAACCCTAACCCTAACCCCCCCCAACACATACAAACTTTTATCATCATTAATATTTCATGCATGGATACCTAGAGGCTAAAATCACACCTGCATGTAAAGTTAGAGCAGTTCAGACTACTTCGGCAAATCCCTGCCTGCAGAGGCTGCTGATCAGCGGTCCGAGCCGGACGGGGTCCGGGGGACGGCCCCAGCAGTGCCATCTTGCAAATGGACAGAATCTCAGAATATAACTCCTGCGCCCAATTTTGGCAACTAGTGCCCTGAACTGTGTATAAAAGAGCCACCGTCGCCGTTTAATGCGGGGATCCTTGGCAGCAGCAGTGTGAGCAGTAATAAATCTCTTTAACTTACCCATAGCAGTATGACCAGTAATAAATCTCTTTAACTTACCCATTCCAGGACGCGCATGAACCCCAGCGGCTCCTTCAGCGGTCCCAGGTCCAGACGGAGTCCCGTCGTCACTTGCTAAACGTGCGTGGATTGAGGCACAGGCACTCGGTTATAGGCACCCAGCCACCGAGCCCCCGAGCCCAGCAGCGCGGCTGCGCCTGGAAGCCCTACCTGCACGACTCCGGCCATGGCCGCCGCCGCCGAGGAGGAGATCCGCCCGCGCCGAGGGAGAAAGTGCGAAGCGGAGCAGAGAGGAGCGCTGCGCTACCGGGAGGTCACCGAGCGTGTGCCGCCGAAGAGCCGGTTCGGGGACTTCGTCCGGCGCTGGCCGCAGAGAGAGCAGCAAAGCAAACAGAAAGTACGCGTCTGCACGAGCTTCTGTCAAACTTTTTGACCCCGCAGCTGCGGCACGTGACTTCCAAGCGGGACCTTAAAGGGGCGCGCGGCGCGCCCGCGCGCGTCCTTCCCTCGCGGCGGTCCGGATTCTCGGATCCTCCGCTTCCTCGGGTCTAAACTTGGCGGTAAAAGCCATTTCAGAAGCATGCACGGTCTTCTCCATTCCCCCTCTTTTGCAGTCGTTTGGTTTATATTTGCTGCTACTTTAATCCAGCAGAGCCCGCGTCTCCGTGCCCGCGCCTGAGCTCGGCGGACGGGCACGGGTTAATCGCAAAGCGGCGGTAGACGGGGGCCGTGATCGAGGCGCGGATCTGGGAATTTGGCCAGATTGCCATTTGTGACAAATCCCAGGAGACCTTTAGCAGGGAGTGGTTATTCGGTGCCTTCATTTTAGGCCCCTTCCTGAAGATGGCATTCGCACCATGAGCCGCGGGGATCGGGCCAGCACACCATGCACCATGTACCCACACATGCATGTACCCGGCTGTCCGCGTCTCTACACCTTCCTGCGAGATAACGCAGCGCTGGCCTTAAAGCGACCCGTTCCAGGCACAGTTCCCTCCCCGGGCTTATTGTCTTAATAGAGAACCCATAACCACCTTCAGTTAACCTTTGCCAGGAGAACGGTCACTCCCACATTGTTTCTGCTGTTGCTTCTGTTAAGCGTCAACAGGTCTGTTTTCTCCCTGACACGCTGCATATATCACAGGCATTTTTTGTGAAATATGAAACGCGTTCATTGTTTCCAAACTCGGTTTAACAGGGCTGTCTCATTACTGATTGTTAAACCATGTTACGAAACTGAGTTAATTCGCTACAAGTAACCCTCGATCACGCTTAAATCCGTATAAATGCACTTCATGTTTACTAATGCATTTTCATAATTAACCATATTTATATGAATTGGGCAACTTTTATTCATTTTATTTTTTCATGTTTTAGGTGACTTCCAATTTAAGCAATCCGAAAGAACGGGAAGAATTATTGCGCAAGAAAGCACGATGTGCTGCATCTCCTGACTGGTCAGGTGATTGAATAAAAATAAAAACGAATGGAGTGTGGAATAGGTACATTTACATTGCACGCATGACCTCTCCTTGTAATTGTCACATACGGCAAGACGTTTTAACATTAAATAAGTAAGCTGAATAGTAAGTTTAGATATTTGCATTGTAATTCCCAGATAGCAAAATGACTCCGCACCGGATCCGCCCCGGAGGTATCAGAGGCTCCGGAACAGATCCGCAAAACGGG
>JAODKM010000118.1:19599924-19617439 GCA_026780845.1 Petrocephalus sullivani
GCGCATGCGCCATAAGATTCTTGGTTGTCCGGCCCCCAAGGAGACTGTCTGGTAAAACTCTGGCCCTCTGACAAATAAAGTTGATGAACCCTGCTATAGACTGTTGTGTGTGAAAATCCCAGTAAAACAGCACATACAGAAATACTCAAACCAGCCTATCTGTCACCGTCACCCATGCCATGGTCAAAAAAAAAGAAAAACTGACATCCCCCCCCCCCATTCTGATGTTCAATGTGGTGTTCAGCATTACCTGAAGCTCCTGACCTGTATCTCCAAGATTATATACATTGCACTGCTGTCCTGTGATTGGCTGATAATTGCATGAATAAGCAGGTGCTCAGTGAGTGTACCAGTGCTGCGATGTCCAGCTGGGAAACCACTGTGTACTAGTAGGGGGTGATCAGCACCACCCCAGCTGGCAGCTCCTATGGTTTACTTACCACAAGCTTCAAGCAGAGTTAATGGGACATGGCTGGCAACTAATGGTCACATTAGTCAGGGAGCAGGACAGTGTTTCCTTGCAGGACTTAAAGTCTGTGCTGGAAAAAAGCCAGGGAGAAGGAAATGGGGAAGCTGGTTGTGTACTTTCTGCAGGTACCTTGGAGGATCACTGCTCTGAAAGGGCCTCTGCCTCCTACCTGCAAGAGAATAGTGTGGCACTCTGCCCTTAAAGGGGCTGTCCCCTTGCAGCACTTCATGTTTTTCTTATGCCCCCCATCCCTTATTTCCTCAACAGACCTTGCCCCTTGAGGGACATTCATTGGCACCCATGATTATTATGTATTTTGCCAAATATATGTATTTTTTAATAGACTGAGTTTTCAATGGAAATGATGAGACATGCATGTCTGTCTCTCATCAACAGCTGTAACAAAGTCAAATAATTTCATACATGTATATGTCAGTATGAATTATAACACTCTCTAGTTGTAAAGCTTAAGTCAGGTGCCTTAATAAATATTAAACCCTTTAAATATAGCCAGTGCAAGTGTGGCCAGTGTAATTATTACACATGCCTTTGGTTCAAGGTTTCATCAGGGTCCCCTGTAAAATGCAACACCATACAGGTATTGGTTATTGATAGTATCTCTTTTGGGGATTTTTGCCATCACTGCTTAAACTTCAGCTAAAATGTGCAGAGCAGGTTTAAGAAAGTGCAGAGAAGTGACCTCTAGTGGTGCATGGATAAAGCAGATATATAGAGGTGTGGCAGTTGGGCTTAGCTTAAAGCTTACTGTCTATATAGCTGGAGTTTAACTGAACCAGATTACTTTCACATAATTTTCCAAGAATTAAACAGCAGGCTGGCATCTGGGATCTGCAACCATATTATTAGAACTGAGTTGTAGAATTATAGACTAATGTTACTGTTAGGAAGTGTGTAAAACCCTTGAATGTACATCTTTGCATTAGAATGTCATTGCTTAGTGTTAGGACTGTCACCTCACACCTCCGGGACCCGACCTTGGACCTGTCTAGGTTGGAATGATGTCCTCTATGACCTGACAGGGTTTTTCCAGCTCTGTTTTCCTCTAACAAAGGGAAAGACCCATGGGCAGTTACAAATTAGAGAGGCTGGCCATGTCTGCATCCTTTTTGCCTTGTGGTCCAGCAATGCGCTCCGGCTACTTAAATATAAATAATTGTTATATCACGGCGGGCTGTGTGCAAACACCCATATGCAATGAATCTTTTGTTGGAATCTGCCAGAAGAGAGAATGTTGGTTTGCAATCAAACTGAGACGGGGGAAGGGTCCCGAGGTTAGGCACCAACCAGGTGATGCCACAGGGTAGCCAGGTAAGGGTTGTCAGAGGGACAATGGTACACTAGCAGAGTTAGGGGTCTAACATTCAATCCAAAAGTTGTCCCACGGCGATTTACATGGGTGTGTTGGAATATGCTACCATACACAAAACAGTGTAGAACAGAGAAAATGAATTACAAAGAAATGAAAGACAGAAAGCCATCTAAATCTTTACTTTGTTGAAGCAATTGGCTAATGTGACAATAGATGAGGTGTCATAAGGTGTAGCTGAAATGTATATTTGGGTGTCATCAGCATAGGAGTGATAATTAACGTTATGTTTTCTCATTATATTACCTAACAGCAGCATATAAAGATAAAACAGTAAAGGGCCAAGAACTGATCCCTGTGGTACTCCATATTTAACTGGTGACATAGACGATAGAGTACAATTATTCGACACTTGAACATATTGATAATGATTAGTCAAATATGATTTGAATCACTTCAGCACCTTTCCACACAACCCAACATCAAATTTAAGTCTGTGTAATAGGGTAGGATGGTCAACCGTATCAAAAGCAGAACTAAGGTCCAAAAGCATTAGCACAGTCACACTGTCAGCATCAGTTGGCATTGGTATGTCATTTATGACTTTAGTCAAGGAAGTTTCAGTACCGTGTCCTGGGTGGAAGCCTGACTGGAATCTGTCCAGTATGTCATGTATTTCCAAGTATGACTGAAGTTGGGCAGCGACTATCTTCTCCAGGACTTTTGGCAAAAATGGTAGATTGGAGATCGGTCTGTAAATGCTGAGCTCCTGTGGATCCAAACTTGGTTTCTTCAGTAATGGTCTGATTACTGCTACTTTAAATTGGTCAGGCACATCACCTGATGACAGGGATGCATTCATTATGGCAGTTATAGGTCTTGTCAGAGCTCCCAGGGATTCTTTAAGAAGCTTAGTGGGGATTGGGTCCAGCAGGCAAGTGGTTGGTTTAGTTTTAGTTTATCACCTCCTGTTCATTAATTGATTCAAAAGCATTAAGGGTGTGTTCACATTCTGCTTGCATCAGAGATACTTGTGAGCCATTTGGACATGCTTGAAGCCTAATGTTTGTAATTTTATTAATACAGTTCATAAAAGGTCCACTACCAATATTACTTGGTAGCAAAGGTTCAGCTTTATTCATTAGATGAGCTATAATCTTAAAAAGTAGTCGCAGAGGGTGGTTGAATCACAAAATTGATTAGAAAATGGTCGGAGATGGACTCATTCAGTGGACAGATGAATACATGATGAATAGAAACTTTGTGAGTCTAATGTATGATTGTGAACATGCATTGGTCTCGTTACATACTGATAGCATTCAACCGAGTCCTGGAAGGACAGGAAACTATTACTAAAGGCATCTGTCTCTATGTCCACATGTATGTTGAAATCTCCTAGTATTATAAAATTTAATAACTAAGTCAGTAAGAAGTTCCCCAAATTCAGTCACATCTGGGTAACATCAGGGACCTCCCCACTTGGCACAATCTAATAAGAACCCCCCCAACCACCACAAAATCTAAACACTTGAGGGCTCATGGACCAGAGGTACGTATCAGTGCAGTTGTGAAATGTGGAAGTCTCAGGATGCTGTAGACCAGGTCAGGAGGATCCTCCCTCATAAATGCCTTTGGGCTGTGTTTCATGGTGGAGTCTGGATCCAGCTCTCCTCCACCTTAGTGTTGATTCCTGATAGGTGGCTTCTCCGTCAAACTGCATTGTAGGAAGGGCCACCTCTCAAGCATGCCAAAGGTCATGTTATGATGTTATTATATTATACTTAACAATTACATGAGTCCAGTATCTGCCATGCTAGGAAATGTAATCATGATAGAGAAACATCTCCTGTTGAATTTTACAGTCCTGTTCCACTCAAGCTTAATCTTTCTCTCAATTCCCCTAATATCAGGACTGATAATATGGTATTTAGTCAAAACTTTACTATTCATAGTTTCACTATGAAAACTATTTCAAAACAAAGACTATTTTAAAGTAAGGTGACTGTTTTAGTTGGTAGCTGTGTTTTGGGTTAAAGGCCTTGTTCACACTGATAAGGTTTCCAGCCACAGAATATAAAACAACGACCTTTAAGACACAGGCGGCTAACAAGCAGACCCACACACCATCCATACACACCAGTAGTATGTGTGTCCTGTAGTGAACTAACATTCCAGCCTGCTAGACTCTAGACTCAACATGCCCATGTACTGGAAAAGGTCTCATAAAGATGGCAACTCCATCAAAGGCCCAAAATACAAGATACATAATAAAATCATTACAAAAACATGCATTTGAGTTCTCCAAATCCAGCCACATATTTATGTTCATTGGCAAATGCCACATTTTTTACAATCTTACTACTTTTAACGGCTCAAAAACCTGTTTGCTTTGAAGAACAGCCCTGACTTCAACTAATAAATACTACAAAAGTATAGTATAAAAATACTAAAAAAAAATGTTTTGCGACAGGATAATTATCAGGTGACAGGGTCAACACAATAGGTGTATTAAGTAGCAGCAGTTCAGAAACGGGAGAGTTAGAAAATTCGTATTTTGATACGTTGATAAATGCATGTTCTTGGGTCGACCTCGGAACTAATATGTTCATCTAAACGCGCCTGGTGTTCACCCCCGGAAGGAAATCGTCGTGCACTTCCTCCACACTCTCGGCGAAACGCAAATTCATACGACGCTGAATCCTTGTAAGTACCGCTGTTAGTGTAACACTTATAGCCCGATGGTAAATTCATCATTCAGTGATATTACATGCAGGGTTAGTAGTATCCATAAGGCGTAAGGCATAGTGATTTTTCTTTAAAATCTGTCGATTATGTTTCATTTGTTATTCATGCTTTGCAGTATATTCATTTGGGTTTGCAAAGCTCACTAATCATGTTTACCATTTTAATAAAAACCATATCACTAATAGTGAAATAACGAATCGTATAATCATAAAATAGTGCAATCACGTTATTAGATGCATTATAGTTCTGAAGCGATTCAAGCGAAATCGAAGCCGGTTTTAGTCAAACATAATAGATTGACAGTTGTGTAAGCCAATTGTTTCAAGCATCTTTGGCCGTGCCCCGCCCCTTCTGTCAGTGTTATCCAATGAGCTTTGGAAATGCAACAGTCTTAGGCTAGGTTGATTTGTGGGTCCCAATTTCTCTTCTCATGTGAAGTATAGGCTTGCGAGTACTCATTCGTCGATTACGTTAAACTGTTTTGTTCTGTTTTGTTGTAATTGATGTTTTAACTCTATGTTCTCCCCTGTTTTAAGTCTGGCACGATGTTTTTGACAAGATCGGAATATGACAGGTAAGCTTTGCTTTTACGTTATCTTTGCTTTGTCATCATGGTCTGTGATTCGCCCAAATGGCCTTTAATAAACAACTTCCCAGACTATATGGCCAAAGCAATTGGTAGCATCGATGATGGGCGATTCTTTTTCGTAAACCTATTTGTTAGACTTTTTATAATATAAAATTTTTATATTTTTGAAATTGTAATATAGTTATTGTAGTTTCACTTTCATTTCACTGTTAAAATCTATGATTAAAGGACAAGCAGAAGAGAAATCACTAGAGGATTTAAAACTTTTTATCCAAATAAACATGTTAGATCTAAATGTGCACTGTGTTTTGGAATTATTTATTTATTTATTTTTAAACAGTTTTTTTTTTTTTTTTTCTCTGCAGGGGAGTGAACACATTTTCTCCAGAGGGTAGGTTGTTCCAGGTGGAATATGCCATCGAGGCCATTAAGGTGAGTTTATACATCCATGTTTCACCTCAACACTGGGGCACTGCTATGAAGCACAAGACTGCAATGGAGCATATTGGCATTGGCATATGCTGTCTGTCAGTCCAAAAGTAGAACCTGTAGACCATAATTTTCTATCAGTTGATTTCCCATTAATTAAAAGTTTTATATGGGAAGGGAGAGGAGCAGTTCATTCTTTTTCAGTATGACGGGTTGGGTTTTCTGAAGCCCTGTGCTTCTCTCAAACCAGCATGTATTCTGATGTATTATTATTGTGAATTCACCCACCCACCCACACAGCTGGGCTCAACGGCCATCGGAATCCAGACGTCCGAGGGGGTGTGCCTGGCTGTGGAGAAGCGGATAACATCCCCCCTCATGGAGCCCAGCAGCATTGAGAAGATTGTGGAGATCGACTCGCACATCGGTAAAGTGTAGGATCTATTTTAAGATCAAAATGTATATTTTATTGATTCTGGAGGGGGGTGGGGATGCTGTTGTATATAATGTGCACAGATACAAAGGCATTGTGCAAAGACTTAGTGCAAACAGATTTAAAAATGACACCGTGCACAAAGTAGTTTTAAGGCATGATGCTCCAGAAAAGTGTTAATTTGTCCTGAAATCGTTTCAGCAGTCATTAATTATAATATTATTTTAGTTAAGGGGCTTTGTTAAGGTTTCCCTTTTACTTCCCAGGCTGTGCCATGAGTGGCTTGATAGCTGATGCAAAGACGCTGATCGACAAAGCGAGAGTGGAGACGCAGGTCAGTCGGGCTTTGGGGGTCCGGCTCCTGCTTTAATCGCTCTCTGCGGGGCTCTGCAAGCTTCACTTCAAGCCTGCTAGCCGCAGGATGTCTGACGCTTGTCTCCATTTTGATTTTTCTTTTTAGCTTGTTGCTGTCGGTGAGGTTAGCTGCAGGGCCCAAGTTAGGAGTGTTTGATCAGATTGTGAATGATTAAAGTGTCTCCACAATTTGCCTTCATGGATAGATCATTAGTATCGCACTACAGTTCACATTCGATCAGCTGCAGTTCTATGCCTCATACACGCAACTAAAGTTTTGCCAGCCAAAGCCGTTTCGACACTCCAGTAAAGCAGGTAATGGCAAACGGTAGGTAGTGCCTTGGCTTTCCTCCTCTGAACATGGAACACATTCCCTGTTTGCCAACGTGGCGGCATGGACGACATGAAGAAAAGAGTTGGACATCTGTAATATGGAACTTGTTTGGATTTACCAAAACCGACAAACAGCAGTTATTTGTAGGGATACGGTTTGCATGACAAACCTTTTTCACCACCTCTTTTTTTTTTTTTTTTTATCTCATAAGGCTGTTTTTTTTATACAATTTCAATATGATGTAAATTTGTATTTAAAAAATACAAATGTACATCATATTAAATTTTTAAACAGGGAATTAAGTTGGTTGTACTGTTCAGTAACTTCAGTAAAACCTTAAGCTTGTGGATCATTATTTCGCCCCCCCTGTTCCAGCTTCTCTTTGATTTTGAGTATCCACCTAGTCCAGATTTTCTTACACACACACCTGGATACCGGCAGAGATTCCAAGGCACTTCTGTCATACAGCAGAGCTATCCCAATGGACAAGGAGCGTTTTATCGTGGGCCTTGACAATTCTGCAAGTCCCGCATGTCTTCCAGTGGGGTGATGTGTGACTGTGGGTCAGGACACTGTGCCTAGAGGTTGTTGGTTCAAGTCTCTGTGTCGACAGTGTGATGTCACCTTTGGGCCTCTTGGACAAGGCCCCTGACCCCAATGACCCCAGGGCCTGGCTTGATTTTATTCATTTTTTTTGGGGGGGGGGGGCAGAGTGTGGCTCAGAGGCCTGGCTTGACTCTGCTTTCTTAGTTGCTTTGGATAAAAGAATTTGCTAAATACATAAGTGTAGTGTTGTATCATCTTGGTAAAAACCTGCTTTCTGGCTTGTTTTTCCTTCTCTATGACAGAACCACTGGTTTACCTACAATGAGACCATGACGGTGGAGAGTGTCACCCAGGCCGTGTCCAACCTCGCGCTGCAGTTCGGGGAAGAGGACGCTGACCCTGGCGCCATGGTAACTGTCCTAACTCCACTGTGCCCTGGTCACAAGCCACCCCACATTCTGGGTCGCATGCAACAAGCCATGTGTGAGAAGTTTGTCTTATACTTTATGAATAAACGCAGGGCGCACGCTGATCAGAATTTGCATTTAGATTAGAAGCCAGTCTTGTCAACGCAAAGCAGATGTAGTGCCAATGATACAGGCATCATGGCGTATAGACCAGCGCAAACGCCATTTTTATAGACGGCAGCAGACTTGAATCAAGCTGAGTAGCTGCACAGTTGGGCTGTGAGGTTGCATGATGAATTTTAGTGCTTTTCATTAGAACTGAATTATTAATTAAATTTTGTCCATTTCATTATGCAAACTGATTGTTACAGATGTATTAAAGCACTTTTTTAACTCTAATAATACAGATATTAATGCAGAATTGACTAAATATGTGTTGCATAAGTACTGAAATCAGTGTAGAAATAGCCTTCCCTCCTTGGAATTTTTTCCGGTCCTTTTTGCCTGTCGCTTAGCGACAAAAGCGGATCCTTCGCATGCATTGCTTCCTTCTAATGAATAAATGATGGTACTGAAGTTCGCGCCTAATTCAGAAGGAATCTTAACACTCCAAGCACCTGAGGTTATAATTCACGTGATTGCACCTGCGATCCACCTCGAGCAGTGCCGGCTCGGCCTGGAAGACTAAGCTGCAGGCTGCAGAGATGCTCCTCTGAGCAGGTTTATGGATCTGCTCTCTTCTAGAACCTTGTGCGTTGGCCCTCTCATGCAACAGGTGATCCATATAGCGTAACGGCGCCCTCTCTTGGAGAGCAGTAGTAATCCCTGCCTGTGTTTCTCTATTTTTTCCCTTTTCTCTCTCTCCTTCTCTCCTGTCTTCTCTCTCTCCAGAGCCGGCCTTTTGGTGTAGCACTTCTCTTCGGGGGACTGGATGAAAAGGGTCCCCAGCTGTAAGTTGTCTATTGTGTGCATCTATTGTTCCTGATTTTTCAACTAAAAGATGGCAGACTGGGAGGCATCCTAACTGTCTATGTGCTTGTGGGCAACGCAGGTATCACATGGACCCGTCGGGCACCTTTGTGCAGTGTGACGCGCGAGCGATTGGCTCCGCCTCCGAGGGTGCGCAGAGCTCACTGCAGGAAGTGTACCACAAGGTGAGGACCCCCGCAGAGGCACTGGGGTGATCTACAGCCTGCCTGTTTCAAATACCACTGCAAAACGGTACTAATTGTGAGCTGCAAGCGTATAGAAGGGCGGTTTGTAGACATTTCTGGAGGAGATGTTCTGTACTTTTCAGAAACGAGCCTTAACTTCATTAGATAAATGCCGTCCAGCCTGAACGTCCTGTTCCTTGCATTTTGCGTACAGATCTGCTGGCACAGCCATATACAGAGATAACAGCCTCTTTGTTTACTTTCAGGGAATGGACTAAACCCTAGTGGGAGGGATTTCTGTTCATAAAGAGCATTTCTTTGATATAAAGCATTTGGTTTTGGTGTGAGTGAGGTGGGAAGCAGGCTAGGTTGTGAGTGGGTGGGAGCACTGAGTTACTAATCACCTCTCGTAGGCACTTTGTGGCCCATGGTTGAAATCGAGTTTATATGAGGCAGCCTCCTTTGTGATTTGACTAGTATAACTTCACACAATGAGGAAGCACTTTTTAAGCTACCTCTTTCTCATAGCTCTGAATTACTTCCAAAAAGAAGTGTAACATAAGCCAGACATTGAAAGCAAAGTAGACTAGAGCCTTTCTAGTTTTTGCTGGGCTGAGATCTGGAATTTTAAAATGTGTATGCAGCTCAAACACCTTGTCTTTAATTGTCTTACTGTTGGTCATGAAGCTACTTCATGTCCCGGTGCCTCCTGCCACATTATAGGTCAGCTGTTGCGTCAGTCTTTCTTTGATAGGCTCAGTCTGGAAGTGCAGGGTCAGACAGAGGCCAGTCTCTGACTTGGGGTTTGGATGGTCATGTTTTACACGTGATCTGTGACTACAGTGCCCTCTTGGACTCTGCTGTCATATGACTGTAATCTAATTGGCAGGCACTGCAGCGTGGGGTAATTGGCAAATGACACATAGGTGTATGATGCAGGAGGAGCCTTGTGAAGACAGGAGTGCATTATGTGACCTGTTGTGTGTTTTTTTTTTTTTTTTCTTTGCAGTCCATGACGTTAAAAGAAGCAATAAAGTCCTCCCTCACCATCCTGAAGCAGGTCATGGAGGAGAAGCTGAATGCGACCAACATTGAGGTGATTGGTGTTGTTTTTGCCCTTGAGTCCTGTACCTGAGCTGTGTTGCTGGGTTTTGGAGCAAAGTGTCAAGCCGGTCCGTCTCCTAGCTGCTGGTGGCTGTGGGACTACAGCCCCGGCCAAGAATGCCGAAAGACTGGCTGGTGCACATGCTTATTTATATGACAAGGTGTGAGCTGGACCTGACCTCCTTGTTTGGTGAGGTCCCGCATTGTTGTAACATGCAGGCTACTAAAGATCAACGTTGCTCTCTCTCTTTCTCTCCGACATTTAGCTTGCCACAATAGAACCAGGGAAGACCTTTCACATGTACACCAAGGAGGAGCTGGAGGAAGTCATTAAAGACATCTAAATGATGGTGCCATATGAATCTTCCTGGAGCAGCTGGCTGAAATGACTAGCTTCCTCTCAGCAACTGTTTTTTTTTCTTCATGGCATATTCCAGTCCTGAAAGGAGCTGGTTGGTTGTGATGTTTATGTCCTTTTCTCCTTAGTTTTGAAGATTTCTACAGATCTGTACAAAACCACAGAACCACATCAACAAGGAATTGCTGGGAGTGGAGATGGTGTTGGGGGTGGGGGGGTACTTTTGTTACTACGCCTTGGCTTGACAATAAAAGCGTTATACCTGGAACATTGAGAGCTATGTGTGTGTTTTCAGTGGAAATGTTTATGGACGTTGCAGCGAAGCTTTTGGCAAATGAACAGCATTAGCTTGGCAACGCTGCAGAAGCCACACCATGGCTGGACATCTGCGCAGGCTTGGCCAGAAAGGCAACTGAGGTTACATCTGGGACCATTATAACATTATAAATAAATCAATTTGCCTTTACATTCTTTCTGTGACATTTAAATGAGTGCCACTTTCAGCAGGCATTTGTTACATTTGCAAGGCCTCGGAAATGTGCTCCCCACTCGCCTGTGCTACTCGGCCTCATTTTGCATTTTTTAAACTGTTGCTTGGAAACCTATTATGAGATGGCTCTGTGAAGTAGATATGCATATCTTCCCTTAGCCATGCATACATGCATGCAGCTCCCCTCTTCATGGTCCCCGTCTGCGGGGGAAGAGCCCAGAATCTCCTGCATGCATTAGTCAGCTTAGCCCGTTTTGTCTGGGCTGTGAATGTGGAATGTGCGTTTCAATTTAAAAAGATGCATGGGAGTCATGCCTTTGTTTTGTGTAGAATCACCCCAGAGCTGTATTTTGATATTTAACGTCATGCTTGCCAGTCAATAACACTGAAAATTCTTACATTTGGTTCCTGATATAACATCAGGCACAGTCTGTCCCAGAAGCTGATAAATACACTGACCTTATGATAAAAGGAATCCCCCAAAATTAAACAGCATAAAGTTTATTAAAGCCCAGATGCGATGCCATTACCTGTTTCTCTAAAAACACCAGCTAGTTTGGGAGCGCCATGGAGCAGATAACGCCTCTTTCACCCCATGGACTGTGGAAAGCAAGATACGAGCTAGTTGTTAGAAATTAGTAAGGTCCATGGAGGCTGTTATCGTCACTGATTGGCTTCATCCACTTCCGACAGCGAGTGAGAAAACTCGGTCATACCACAAAACCATAGTCATACCACAAAACTGGACAATTTGGATCCCAAATTTTCCTATAACCCATGTGAGATCCATCAAGACCTGCCTTTTTGCTTTTTAACATCACACTGAGTGACTGGTTTATTGGGTGCAACTGCCCACTCCCACAAACAAAGCATCATGTGGCTGCAACTGAATACGAACGGCACCCAGACTATATCAAGATGTCCGGTTGCTGCTGGTGCCAGACGTGATGGTTCCAGCATCTCAAAAAAGCCAACTTCTCCTTTCACACATTGTGGTGTCTGGAGTTTGCAGGGAATGGCACAGTAAGCAATAACACCCACTCAATTTCTGTGCTTACAAACTCCTTGTTAATAATAATGATGATGATATTAATGACACATTTATTGATCCTTGTGGGGAAATTCTCTCTTCACCTGCCCCATCCTGCTCTCCATGACACACAACAGACACATATGCAGGTGAGAGCGAGCTTGACAGCGAAGGGCATTAGTTTGATAAGGTGATAAGGAGTGTAAAGAGAGAGGAATGTGGAGACTCATTACAGCCAATAGGAAGGCCACCAGTGAATAACAGCTTTTCTAAAGGAGCAAGTTTTCCACCCTCCAAGTGATTCTGTATGAAAAAGAGTCCTAAAGAGTACTGGATGTGTACCTGATAATGTGGCTACTAAGAGTATCTACATATATGGCTACTTACTGTACACTGTGCATTAAAAAAGACGATTATTATTTATTATTGTTATTATTATTACTATTACTATTAACACCAGGAAGAGCGTTCGTAAGATGTATAATGTATTATTACTATCATTGCAACAAATAAATTAAATTAGTATTAATAAAAAAATCACTTGTTAAAAACGATATGTAACAGTTGCAAATAAATTCACTCAGCTTTTTTACAAAATAATAACCTGAATCCATTTAATGTTCTACGCAGCTCGGCTGATGTCAGCATAACTCATAAGTTCACTGATAATACAAAAGGCAAATGAACATGATACAAGAGCAACTACTGATCTGCCACCCCAAACGCCCCTGAGTATTAAGTATAAGTGAATCATTTTCTTAAAAACTGGGTTGATGTGGGTGGAAACTTACATAGACATCATTTTTCTGCCCAGATAATTATTTCATTTAATAAACTGTGAACTGAAAACTGAGTATAATGGGCAAGTACGTGGAGACTCGCTGACGCTAATTTAGGAAGAACAGTGCCTAATAACTAAGAAACTGTTCAGCAAAAGGCGTGGTTATTGTAATAACAATATGCGCAGTCCCACAAATTAAATGCCGGGTCTCAATAAAACACGCGCATTTATTTGCTGTTTCAGAGCTATTTGCATTTGACGGACGCGCCTAAAAGCCAATGAAAAAGGAGGCAAAGACCGCACAGCCAATCGCGGCTCCTGCGGTGGGAAAGTGGGCGGTCCGCAGGGACACACCACCTCCAAACGGCTCCGCTCTCGGCTGCGGCTCGGTGGCGATCGCGGCGCTGCGGGCCGGCGGGCTGTCCTTCCTGCTCCTGCTGCGAGAAGGACGGGAAACATGGAGGCGCTGCGCTGCTGCGTCCTGGTCGCGCTGCTCGGCTTGGCGAGCGGCTCGGATTTCGCGGAGCGGTCCGGCGGCGCCGGCGTGTCGCTGGTGCGGAGCCCGGATTCGCGGCGTGTCCGGCGGAGGTCGGTGCCGGGCTCGGGCTCGGCGGGAGGTGCCGATCCTGCGGGGGACGCTTGCGGGGCGCTGCGGGAATACGATGCGACGCTGGCCAACGACACGCACCCCGTGAGTCCCCGCATCCCGCCGGCGCGGACCCCATGCCGCCTTCGCACGCTCGCCGCAGCGGTCCGGGGCGCTCGGGGTTCGGGCTTCACCTATAGACGTGTACTCCCCCCCGGGGCTTGCATTATAGCATTATAATGTTCATAAAATATATAACATTCTGGGTTTGACCGCCTCACTAACAGGACTTTAGGCTAAGGATTTTTTTTAACTTTGTTCGTGCAAAGAAGCTGCTGACATGAAGTAATTCTGTTTCCATGCGATGTACTACAAAGAATCCTTAGAAGCTTTTCGGTCATTGATGTCGAGGGAAAGTAAAACTGGATGTTATGACACATTTCTCATTATACTTGACAAGAAATCATGTAAATGTTATAAATATCTTTTAGCCTCCTTTTGCACAGAGCCGGACAGCTTGCTGTAACTTCCCTCGCTTGCTGTCAGAGACAGGAAGGTATTTGGCAACTGATGTACGAATATTTGTCATTTTTTTAATTATTAGGTAGCGAGTGACGCCCTTGTTTAAATGTTTTAAAAAGTGTAACAGCCGCCCGAAACTTAGCCAAACGAGAGACAGCACTGACATAGGGTAACTCGATAGGTTTCTTGTGATTTATTAACATTCATTGCAACTCATGCGATTTGGAACAGGAAGAAAGAGTACATTCTGGAGCAGAAAAGGAGAACCTACTGTAAAAATGATGACCCTATGTACATTTCCCACGTCCTCATAAACTGGACAGATTTGTGGACCATGTGCCATGTTTAGGGACCATGGCTTCTTGGGTTGAGGGTGTTTCCCTTGGAGGGAATGACCTAGTCAAGCATTGTTGTCAGTTACTTCACCAAAGGCGATAAATATCTGGAATCAGAAGCAGAGCAACTATTGCTGGGTGAGGTTGGAGCTTGAGAATGTTTTCCGGTAAGAGTGTGTAGTGGCCCCTCTGCTTTCAATGACAATCAGTCTCTCACAGAAACTGGAGAATAAATGCGAAACAATCAACTCTGGTCTGTTTACTCGAGTGTGTCGAGTGCTCCCAAAATTGTTCTCTCGGTTCTATGGTTCTCCACAACGGATTCCTTGTGCTTTTGGGTAGGCCTTTGAAATCCCTGCTGAGTGGTTCTCCTGTTACATCTGAGGCGATTAACACTGGTAGTGTTAGTTGCTGCTGAGGTGCAGGTTGGCCTAAAGTCCCTGTGTAAGTGTGCATTCATGTTGACTGGACATTGAATGAGGAATTGAATGGGCTGGGAAGGGCATGGGCTGTGTCTTCCATAAACATTGTTATGCAGTCCACCCCCCAGCGTATATCAGCCATTTGCCTTACTTGGGTATTACTAGGCTACGATCCGGATTTACTGGTATTCCTAGTCCCTTGGGGAGGGGAGCCTGTCAAATTTAAATGAGGTGATGTGTTTCACCGAGAAGTACAGGTGATCTAGGGAGGAAGCTTGTGTGTCTCAGGTCAGATGTAAGTAAAGACTCTAGGTCCTGGGGAGATACCACCTGAGGAAGACTGTTTTGTTAACATTCCTTCAGTTTAGTTGGAATCTCTGTGAATCTGGCTATCAGTTTCGAATGAAAATATTAACATACCCCACTGCTTTTTTAAGTAAATGTGGGGTCATATTTTTGTTCTAGAATGTGGATTTAGTGTTGTTGTGTGGATTTCAGTGACCGCCACAATGACTGTTTTTTTCATCCCAAAGAGAAGAGGAACGCTTCCAAGCTCTAGTCAGTACCTAAAACAAAACCCATCCACAATGAAACTGCGCGTCTTTTTAGGCCCGCAAACAAATGCACTCATGCCGTTTGCCATGGAAACGGTTGTCGGTTTTATAGTGAAATTATGGCTTGTGAACAAGGCTCAAGCTCCGTGGCTGCATTGCTCTCACGAAGGTCACGTGATTCTTATGTTATGATTTAAAATATTCTCCTTCTCATCCAATTTCAGTAGGTGGATAAACTTCTGAAATCTCATTCGCCCCTTTTGCCAGTTGCTCCCGTCTGTGTGATTGCAGCAACGCTGGAACATTAGAATTGCTAGATCCGTGGTACTTTGGCAGTGCATCACAGGACGCCTCAAGGCACTAAATTTATGTGTTGTGATTTTTTTTTCTTCTTCTTCCAACTCGCTCCTCCTGTTTAGCTTCTGGAACTCAGCGGTGGTATAACCCAGATGTAGTGGGTGGAGATCGGCCGGAGTTAGCCAGGTATTACTGCACAGACTGAGGTTAGCCAGAGCACCGTGGGTATGAGTGAGCTGGGATTAGCCCTCGGTCAGCCTGCCCGGATACCTGGATATAAGTAATTCCCAAACTGGGGACTTGCGAGTTCTCTCTCCGTCCTGTTCTTGGGCTGCTGTTGGCATTCTTCTTGTTGACTGTGAGAACTCTCTCTCCAGATGGAGTTACCCTCCGTGTGTTTTTTTTTCCTGCAATGCGATCTGTTCACTGGGGCTTTGTGTTTGTAAGCTTGTTTTAGGATATGCTAATACTGAAACCAGTTAGGTTTTGTGCCGTTTCCTGGTGTGGTTGTTTCTGGGGCTTGAAATCTGATTTTGGTGATCAGGTGATGCTCATATGACCTCTGCACACATGTCACAAAAAACAAAAACCTGCAGTTGTCTCTTCCCTCACCTACGAAAAATGTATGCGCCTCCACATTTAACATGTTTAACATGTAAAACCAGACATACTGCTGACAGCAATTTTAAACCATTTTTTTTTTGTTCGATGACATTTCTAGGAAGAAAGAAGCTTTATATTCTAACAGATGATTGATACATGCAAGAGGAAGAGATCTCTTTCCAGCCTGCTAATCTGTTAAAACAGCATGAATAGGACCAACTGAGTGTTCTGTACCAGAGTGCACCAATAAGACTGTCTCCCTGATTCCTAATCTGTTTGACTGGTTCTGATCATGGAAGGGGGACTTTAGTTTTACCTGTCAGTTCTCTGCCCGTGTCGGGTTATAAACTGTATTTTCTTGTAACATAACCATGGAAACTGTACGTTGATCAGTTTTTTCCCCCCCGTAGCCTCACACTGGTGTTATTCGCTGGTGTTCCCTGGCTACTTGTCCAATGAACACAACAAACACTTTGGAGAAATTTCTCTCATGGACCAGCAATGTTTTGTGTGAAAACATTCTGTTCTGCTGTGGATCATTTTTGGAACCTGGTCAGGGAGAACAGACAACGGTTTTGGTGTAAAGCATAACGCTGACCTTGGAACGCCTGGGACGAATGGCCATGCTGCAGTTTCTCGCGTTCCGATCGTGAGGTATGGGCCGGTATGTGTCAGGGTTTGGTCTTCTTGCCATGGAGCTGCAGCGTGCCTGGCTCCTCTGTGGTTATGGCAGTTCCAGCAGTGCTGTAACCGTGCTGGAATGCTGACTCCGTCCCTGGTCCCCCTGCCTCTTTGGATCGGACAGCCTAAGGAGAGTCTCTTTCCCATGCAGCCCTGGGAAATGCCTCCTGCTTCAGGTGATCAAAGTTTAATCGCCGACCGCCACTCTTCTCTCCCCAAACTCTTCACATTATTAAGAGTGGATGGCACAGTTCGGCCCTCTGCCTCTCTCCTTCTGTCTCGTGCTCGGCGCTCAGTGTCACTGCCAACGCATGAGGTCCAAATCAGCGCCAAAGAACCACAGGAGAGCTGTGTGGCGGAGAAAAGGGTCAGAATCTCCGGAGCTTCTCTTGTTGACACAGGTGGCGGTCAGAGGTGAGGGAAAATCAGAAACGAAAAGCTCTGGTTGTCGTCGCAATGATTCCAACAGACTAAAATACAACAACACGGGAATTACTCAGTGTTAGACATTTACTGGGCTCTGCTGTATGATACTGGACTGTTGCACGGGGCTGTTGGTGAAGGTGGTCTTTTTAATAGAAATCCATATGGTGCCAAGGGCTAACTTCACCAGCAGCGCCCGCTACACGAGAGCTTTATATTTACTATGAAGGATGATCGTATGCAAAGGCGTCCTGTAGACGATCTGTGGAAATCCAAGAAACGTTCAATAATTAATACAAACATGAGGCCGGACAATCCTATGGGTCGAGACAGGTGGCCAGCCGGTGGGTGTCATCTTTTGAGGGGGCATCAATGAAGCCCCCCACCAAGAAAAGTTTCACCGGCCAATTGCACTTTGTTTCAGATGGTGCATGCTACGGGGGGGGGGGGGGGCGGGGGGGGGGGGGGGGTTGAGGGGGGGGGGGTTTGGGGGGGGGCGGCTGGATATCTCCTGATCTTTTGCAGTGAAGGTGTGGATATCC
>JAODKM010000118.1:19617861-19637098 GCA_026780845.1 Petrocephalus sullivani
CCAGGAGATGGTCGGGTGTGATTGTGTTGTGTGGGAGGGGGGGGGGGGGGGGGGGGGGGGGGGGGTCGGTCGGCAGGGGTGGTTATATGGAGAGTGATGTTTGCAGTGAACGTCTGGATATCTCCTGATCGTTTGCAGTGAACGTCTGGATATCTCCTGATCGTTTGCATGGATTTCTCAGGCTATTGTTTAGTGGCATGTTTTTTCATCTGTCAGGTTCTGATTCATTTTGAGTCATTTGATTATGAAAGGCCTTAATTTTTTGCATCTTTGATAAACATGATTGATATTCTGCAGTGGTGTGATCTTTTAGTGTTAAAGATCTAATAAGTTCTCCCTGGTCCTTGAACATTATCCCCCTTTCCCATTCCTTTTTTTTAATTGAGTACCTATTTGTTTGAGAAGTTCTGAACCAAAACTAGTCAGTTAAGAATTTATCTCCTGATTTTGTGTGTGTGTATTTCCCTCTCTCTCTCTCTCTCTCTCTCTCTCTCTCCTCTCCCCCTCTTTCTTTGTCAGGAAGTAAGTGCTGGTTGCCATGGCGTCATTGAGGGAGGGTGGGCTCTGTTATCGAGTAGCTGTAGCAGCTGGTCCCTGCGAGTGATGAGGGGGCCACGGCCGTTTAGAAGACACTGTAAAAGCGAGCAATGCAGTGAGCAATGCAGTGGGAGCTCATTCAGCCGTGTCAAACCCTGGCACCGGAACGGCACGTTATCTAGAAATAGACTTATGATGAAAAGAGAACTAATGTCATGCCAAACCAGTTGTGTTGCATTTTCCTGTGGGTTTGAAAGGGAGAGGAGGGGTTAAACTTGTGAGAGGGGTGCGGGTTTGAGTTTGGGCAGGGCGGCGCCAAGGGTAGATTCTGCACGCTGCTGCCCCCATCCAACCTGCACGTGGAACACAAGTGGAAACCGGCAGTGATGTTTCGCAGCGACACGCACAAAGGACGTTGTGTTAGTGCTTGCTGCAGAAGCAGTTGGCTCATGCTTATGGTTCCCCTTTCTTCCTGCAGGGCGGCAGCTGCTGACATCCTTGTTTATTTTCTTACGTGTGATGGTGATTTCAGAGGCCGTCCTCTTGTATGAAACATTGTGTGATCCTTGTGGACCTTATCTTCCTGTCCTGTCTGGGAGGGGTGGTGGTTCTGGGTGTTTATTTGCTTTGCCTTGCATCACATTGCTGGTTCCCTGAGCCTTCATAGACTAAGACTATTGGAAGGAGACGCATTGAGTAAAATCGACATTTTTCCTTGTTGCCTTGAGCAAACAATTGGGCTGGATAGTTCCTGGTCCACATCCTGTTGGCATTCGAGACCGTCTGTGTCTGTGGACGATCTGCTCCCTCAGTTCCTCAACACCTTGCATTGTTGATAAGGCTTTCAGGGAAACCAGGGTTACCAGGCTGCAGATATCAGTTACTGGTTTGGGAGTTAATGATCATGCACTATGCATGAGTGCTCACTGTAGCGCACGAAAGTCCTGAGGTTTGCGTAATGCTGAAGCGATGATCCGTGCAGAGGAGAGCGGCACGGGGGGGGGGGGGGGGAACACTACACGCAGGCCATTTCCCTAAACAAACAGCAGGCATCACGGATGGCCTGCCAGTCTCGAACATCCTCGGGGCAAGCCCCAGCTGAATGCTGCCGAGTCCAGTTTAATTGCTGGGCTGTGCTTCCTGAGTCTGACTCCACCTAGGACAAATATGCTGGGGAAACCAAACACTGCCCCGGGCACCTTGACGCTACTGCTGTGTCCTTTTTGTGACGTTTTATTTTAACTCTTTCTTCTTGGCATATTTATTTTTGCATGGGGATGAATTCACTCATGGCCTGGTGTCAAATGGTGGGAAGGGTTATACCTATCCATTTTTTATGATGTCACAAATGTCAAGGCAGAGCAGAGTGGGATACTGAACATCCTGTTATACAGGAAACACTACTTTTGTGGTGCTCCCCTTGTAAAAAGGGTTGGATTATGTTTCAGTTGGTGATGCAGAGTATGGAATCTCGGGCTTTGGCTGTATAATCTCTGGTCCTTATGGTTCCCTTGAGGTAAATGGTTGAATTTAAGAAAGCATCCCACTGTAGGTATAATTATTAATCTGTAAAACTATAAAGGTATCAGAGAGCAGCAAGGAAATGTCATGGATAGCACCGTAGCCGTATACCTCTGTGTTGTGCCTCCCATAGTCCAAACACAAATGGTCAGATGAATTGCTGTCTATAAATTGCTATTTGTGTGTGATTGTGTGCCCTGTGATGGGCTGGCACCTTGCCCAGGGTGTTCCCTGCCATGTGCTTTCTGGCATAAGCTCCAGGATCTCTGCAGCTCCATACTGAATAAGCACTTATGGAAGATCAGTGGATGGAAAAATGTGTCAAACAATCAGCCATGTCAATCATTTTAGGTCATTTTAGGTCACTCTGGGACAGGGGTGGCCAGTCTTCTACAGAAAGGGCCATTGTGTATGCAGGTTTTTGCTGTAACTCCCTAATTAGATAGGACTGATTGGCTGATAAGTCCCTCATGCCTGGGTTTGAACAGCTAACCTAAAGGTTATCCCAAAAACCTGCATACACACTGGCCCTTTGTGGATTAGACTGGGCATCTCCTGCCCTGGATCTCTGGGCCATGGATGCGGTTGCTTCATGCGGTAACGCCCTCCTTTGTGCTCTCATTGCAGTATGTCTTCAGGGACCTGAGTGGCTCCGTGTCGCTGGCCTGGGTGGGAGATGGCACCGGGGTGAGTATCCTGGCTTGGGCTTTGCTGCACCCAGAAGCATAATGTCCGAGGTAATGTGGCCGCTTGAGAAGGCATGCAAAGAGCATGGTGGCTGTGTTTCTAGGCTGCAAGGGATCATGGGTGGTCCAGATGCCATATGCTAGGGCAAACTGGTCCTGCCCCCCCCCCTAGCTGGTCGGGTGCTAATTTAAGACACAACCAATTTTTGTGTAAACATTGCCTGTGTTCCTAAACTGAAGTTACTGTGGTTAAAAAAAAGAAATAAGAATAGTTGGCAGGAATAGTAGGAATACTTATTTTTTTTCTGGCGCTTAACGGATTCGGTGATATCCCAGATAGATCTGCCATGAAATCAGTTTGTGACACTGAGAGCTGTCTGGATGGACAAGCAACAGGTCTCTTTGTTGCATTGTGGGCTGTAGAGCAGTTAAATAAACCCTTTTTGTTGTTATAGAAACATACTTTGATTCCAACTTACAGTTTGATTCTTATAAAAGAGCATTTCTGATTTTTTTCTTTTTTTTATGATCAGGCTTTAATAATTTTCTTCTTATGGGCATGTAAAACCAATTTATGGGGCCCACTGTAAATGATCCCCCACACCCCCACCAGCCAAGTTTCACCACCGTGAAATTCGCCGGTCAGCAGGAAGCTGAGTGCCGCGGTCCGGAGATTCCCACGGCCTTCGCCTCCCTGTGAGGCTGCCTGTCTGGTCCTTGGAAGCTGTCGCACGGTTGTCCGTGAATGACCTTGTCTCTATTCTGAAACCCACATTAGTAGCATCTACAGGTAGTGTGGCACAACGCCATTGGTCCAGAGGGTATCTGGCACACCCATCAAAAATAGTGTCCAGTAGCTTTGTTTAATTAGCATTGTGCTGTGAGGGGCACAGTCATCCCGCCTCATTGTGCCCAGTCATGGTTCCCAGGCAAAGACAACAACATAATGAGAAGACATGTAACATTTGTAATACTTCTCTTTCAGTTGTGGGGATTTCCACAATGTAAAAAACAGTGGCAGTGGTTTTGATGACTGGTAAACTTGATGAAGTTCTTCTGTGTGAGGCTTTATTTTTAATGTTTAGTGGAAAATTTGTTTGAGGAAATATATCGCTTAATCATACAGCTAAGGTACAGAACTGGTAAGTATATTTTTTATAATTGTGTCTTTGCCTCCTTGTTCCTCTTTTTCAGCATCTCCTTTCCCTTTTTTCATATATTTCTTCTTCAGCGACTGTGAAACATGCATTGAGGCATTGAGATACATATTCGTCACTGAGCAATACTCCGTAGCGCAGCATACCTTTGTTGACTCTGTTATAGTGTGCTATGGGCCAAATGTAGGCTTTTTAAAGTGCCCTAGACACAGTGCTCTTATCCAATCTGTCCTTGGCCTGCAAAATTATCTGTTCCTGGCGGTCGATCTTGGCAACATGGCGGAACAACATCTTGGCCTATTTTTACACTGTCATGTTCAGTAGCTTAAATAAAGGTGTGTCTTGCTGAAAACACGTAAAGTAACTGGTCGCTTCTAACTCTAAAACTGCTTCCAAGTAGAGAAAGACAAGCTTGTTAATATTCGTGAAGAATATTATTTTTCAGGTTAAACAATGGGGGGAGAAAAAAACAGAACAGTGATTGGGTGATCAGTTGCCATAGATACCACCAATGACGTTGGCTCTTTCACACAGGTGATTTTGGCTCTAACAACATACCAGGTGCCTATTTTCATGCTGCGGTTTGGCCAGTCAAAACTCTACAGAAGGTAAGTGTCAGTGCAGGCCAACTAGATGGAGGAGGGGCTCAGCACAAAATGTATTATGTGTGTGAATATCTGTTTTTTGTTGGCAATACAGAAAAACTCATGTGCATTTCCCTCCCCCACAGTACGAACTATGGGAAATCTTTTGACGACGTGACGGATCTCATTAACAACACCTTCATCCGCTCTGAGTTTGGCATTGCCGTGGGCCCTGAGAATTCTGGGAAGGTAGGTGGAAGGCTGAACCCTTTTAGATGCTCATTATGTCTGTTCCCCACAGTGCAGAGGTCTTAGATCAAACTGGAGATCCTTCTGTAGGGCTCTCGGACTCAGAGGGTTTGCTAACTAGACTTTCACCCTGTCAGTTTGTATTTGAATATTAAATTGCCATTGATGTCAACATGCTGACCTATGCAGTTTAGTGACTGGAACTATGTACCCTACTTGATTGTGTCAGACTTCATTAGTCTACCACTGTGTTACACCCCTCAGCATGTCAGTGTGTTGGCACTTATGAGGAATTATAGTGTGTGCTTCATGTTATACTGCAAATTCTAATTTAATAAGGGAATGTTGTGTACCGGCCACAAATGCAGATGCACTCTTTATTCAGGTGATTCTCACCGCTGACGTATCAGGAAGCCAGGACACCTCACGGATCTTCCTTTCCAGAGACTCTGGGAACCACTTCATGAGCATTGACATCCCCTTCGAGCCGGTCACACAAATAACCTACAACCCCAGCGACAGTGAGGCACTGCTGGCCGTGAGCATCAGTGTGAGTTGCCTTCGCCACAGAGCCATGATGCCAATATGTGCCGTGCGAGCACAAGCATTCTGCAAGACAGGGTCTGGGCAAGACTGTGAATGAAATCGGCTGGGGAATAATGTTTTTTTTGGGGCTGAGAGAATGTAATTATTATATATTAGGTTAAGTTTGGGGGTCAGCCTGCCCTCTCTGGACAAATATGCATAAACACATATGCTACATATGTTATTAATAATGAACACACTATTACACACACTAATGTACTAAGGAAGTATATCTTTAATGGCAATGGCAAACTCATCTTTGTGTATATTTTATTGTAAAGGTTGCTTATTCATGTTTAAGTTATAGAGGCTTTAATCATTTTGTGTTATTTGCCCATTTGCCTGGATGTCCCCTTGTCTCAGAATGACCTCTGGCTGTCAGAGGATTTTGGCAAGAACTGGAGGAACATTCATCATTCTGTCTGTCTAGTGAAATGGTAAGCACCTCCAGCAGAAGCATGACTGACTGCAGTCCGTGCTCAGCCTTTGGCTCCACGTCGCAGTCGCCCCTTTAAAAGGACGGCCTGATGGGCCGTTCGGGGTGTGTCTGCCCGCTGGCTGGTATGTAGGCCAAGCCGTCCAGGGAACTGGTTTTTTAGGGCTGCTTCAGCAGCCAACGAAAGACCAGCCCTTGATTGGATCTGAAAGCTAAGCCTTCTCGTCAGAACGCTTCTCCTGGTTTCCATTGCTTTGCCTCTGCTAACCTTCTCTTAGCTTACTGACTGTGAGCTGTTGGTCTACCTGTCTGAGATAAGTGAGGCTAAAGAAATGACCTACAGTGCTCACGGAAACTCTTACCCACACTAACAGTGATCAGCTACATATTAGGGGCCTATTGTCATTATGAAACCCAATTACCTATAGGCCAGAGTCCAGCCAATACAAAAACAAATCTACTACAGTCCTAGGTTGAATGAAGGTCTTGGGGTTAGGGTTAGGGTTAGGGTTGCTTAATTCCATAAAAATATTGCAAATTTATTGTTCTTATGAAATCATTACTTTAGTAATTTGTTTATGAAAAATATGTCGATCACATTAGAAACAACCAGTAGTTTAAAGTAAAACATTAATACATTGAAACCCAAATTATAGTTCAAAAAGAGCTGTTTTCACTTAAAAAGTCCATTGATAAGCAGAATCATTGGGTGCTTTTTAATTAATGACATCTAACGTCATTAACGTAAAACACCAAACATTTGTGTTTAGTACCCCTTTGGGAGCCAGTGACTACAATTGGAATTAATAGCAAAATGGAAGCAAACTGAAAAGAAAATGTCAGTGCAAAAGATTTGTGCAAGTATGTTAAACATTGCCTGTCGGGGACTTTTATTATGAAGCCAGGAAATTTGCCCAATTTTTACAGAATTAAGCAAGCGTCCCAAGATGTTCTGTATATGAAGTAACTAAAGGATGGAGGGGGGTCTAATGTCACGTCTGTCATTTTAGGGGCCGAAACGGAGCCATCTTCTTCACCACCAGTCTTAACAGATCCTGCAGTGAGTAGCTTGGTTGAGCCAAGTCGTGTTTTCCTTCCCGGCTTGATGTGGGGAGAAGCGGGTAACCACCTTCATTTCTGTCAGGCGATAGGGGCATGTTGGAACTGAGGAGGACCACTGACTATGGGAAAACTTTCAAGACCCTTGGCACCAAGATCTACTCCTTTGGCGTGGGCGGACGCTTCCTATTTGCCTCGGTCATGGATGACTCGGTAGGTTGACAGACATTGTGGGTGTGTGTGTATGTTTGTGTACATGTAGACCAGTGTAACAGTTCTGTGCATGTGTCTTTTTATGCCTCAGGGCACCCTACGTGTGATCCACGTCTCCCTGGACCAGGGTGAGGTTTGGAACATAGCCCAACTTCCAGCCGTGGGACACGAGCAGTTCTACTCCATCCTGGCTGCCAATGATGACATGGTCTTCATGCACGTCGACGAGCCGGGAGGTCAGTTTTCCTACTACATGCTGGACTGGCTCTACTGAGGTGGTGCTGGGGCAGCTCTGTCTAGTGCCAGGGGAAACCTAACCCGTGGGATCAGATAGACAGTAGACAGGGACTGTTATTCCATGGTTGGTTATTCATACAAAATCCACGTTGGTTTGGAAATCATTGTTAGCAAGTAACCCATACCAGATAGGGTCATTTGTAGTGTCATTGCTCCCAGATTCAGGTTTTGGCACCATCTACGTCTCCGATGATCGCGGTGTCGTGTACTCCAAGTCCCTGGAGCGGCACCTTTACAGCATCACGGGGGGCGATACTGATTTCACCAATATAACATCACTGCGCGGCGTCTACATGACCACCGTTTTGGCAGAGGGTGAGTGTACCAGTGGCTTGTGGCGGGGGTCTGGGTCGGGCTTAAAGGGACAACTCTAATTCAAGAGAGACAAAGACATCTCCTTCCAGAGGCAGGTTTGAGTGACCTTGGTCCCTGTGGTCTACAGATGGCTCAGTGCAGACGGTTGTGACCTTTGACCAGGGTGGCGAGTGGAGGCCCCTGCAGAAACCGGCAGACAGCGTATGTGACGCTCCATTCCAGAGCCAGGAGCAGGTGATGATCCTGATGGGTGGACGAGATCAGAAATTGTGTGATCAGAAGAACCATACTCTGTTTGCACGTGCCCCGACGTGCTTTCATGTGCTCGTCTCCATGTGTGTGCATGCTTGCGTGTTCAGTAGGCCCTGACGGCTATCCCTGGTTCTTCTCCTCCACAGTGCACCTTGCATATCCACGCCTCCTACAGCATCTCCACAAAGCTGAATGTTCCCATGTTGCCGCTGACCGAGCCCAACGCCGTGGGACTCATCCTGGCACATGGTACTTCCCCCGTCCAGCTGGCATCAAAGGCCCTATTGCTGCCATTACTCTCAGCAGATTTCAGTGTGAACTTACATGCCACTTTTGTAGTTTTCAGGTCTGTGTATTTATCCAAGTAAATGCAGCCTACCACGATTGGTCACCTGCTTGATGGGGACGCCTTAAGACACTAACTGTCTGACCTCTTTGCAGGCAGCATGGGAGATACTGTCTCGGTGATGGAGCCTGATGTATATGTATCGGATGATGGGGGTTATTCCTGGCAGAAGGCACTCAAAGGCCCCCACCACTATGCCATCCTGGACTCTGGTGGGTTGCTGGTGGCTGTGGAGCACACCCCCTCCCAGGCCATCCAGCAGATTAAGTGAGTCTGGCCCAGAGGAATGGGGGTGGGTTATATGGCGTGTGCTATGTGAGAGACTTTATTCTACTAGTGACCCGATGGCTGTTTTTGCTTGGCCATGTCAACGGTTTGGTCAGTGAGGAAGATTATGATCCGTATTGTACGGTGGCCACTTTGTGTCAAAAGTGCCGCACAGTCTGGCATCTGAGTGGATGGGGTCTAGGGAGCTATGCTGATATGAAGGAGGACACCATGTTAATTATCAGCTGTATCCCCAGATGAGGGACTCTGTCAGTTAAACAATCTACACCTGTACAAGTTACTCAGGCAGGACATATCGCCAACCAAAGGCTACGGAGGTCACCACAGATGCCATCGGGATCAGACTGTGCCACATGGATCTGCTGCTGTAATTTACATGTTCTCTTTTCTCTCTGAGCAGGTTCTCCACAGATGAGGGACAGTGCTGGCATGTCTACAACTTCACCACTGAGCCGATCTACTTCTCTGGGCTGGCATCAGAGCCTGGGGCACGCTCCATGAATGTCAGTCTCTGGGGCTACCGCGAGTACGTTTTCAGCCAGTTCTGGGTCTCCATCACCATTGACTTTAATGCGCTGCTCAAACGAATTTGTGAGTATTGGTCTTGTTCAGAGTTTGGGGTTGTGGGGTTTGGAATAGTGGCAGGCCATGGTAAGGTAATCTTAGTCAGCAGAGTGAAGGAAGATGGGGGTGGAGAATTAGAACTAGGAATTTCCAGCTGGTTGTGGGTTCTTACAAGTCTCTGACAGAGCTTACAAACCACCACAGTGAACTTGAGAGCAATGTTTATACGATGCTTAGAGAAGTGGCATAATAGTTGCTATGCAAACCCAGCAACAGAGATATCCTTTTATTGATGGAAAGCAGGTTTAAGAAATGACAGAAGAAGGATCTTACACTTCTGGGGATATTTAATACACAGGCTGTCTACATCTCCACAGGTGATGGTAATGATTATGTGGAGTGGCTGGCACACTCTGATGACATCAGCGACCCTAAGGATGGGTGCATGCTGGGATATAAGGAGAAGTTCCTACGACTGCGCAAAGACTCCGTGTGTCTGAATGGCCGGGACTACGTGGTCAACAAGGAGCCGGTACCCTGCCAGTGTACACTGGACGACTTCCTCTGGTGAGGAGCTTCACATGTTATTTTATGAAAGAGAACCAGTAGACCAGTAGTCGGCATACTTCAGGGCACAGCCAGGGTTTAGTTCTAACTGTGGTAGGCTGTCCAGATAGTGTAATGCAGGAGTAATGAGGAACATTGATAAACAAGTGAAGAAACCCATTTCTACATTTTCAACATCTACTCCTAGACCTCTGTTGTTTCCTCTTCAGTGGAAAGTGACTGACAGGGTTTTACATTTTGCATTCACATTTATTTATTTATTTAGCAGTCGATTTTGACCAAAGCAACATGCAAGCTAGGCGGAATCAATCTGGGTTTTCAAATCATGTCATGTGGATTAAGGCCCAGAACTCCTCTAGGGGATCTGTGCTTCTAATTGCGACGTTGTGTGCCTCTGCAGTCTGTCTGAGACTCTTATAACCCTGCTGTACTACCATGGATTGAGTGACCTTGGTGACAATGATGGAGCTAAGTAGCTATTTTGAAGCTGCACCTACTTACACTGTGTCCCTTCTGTCTGCAGTGACTTTGGCTACTCCCGTGTAGAAAACAGCTCCGAGTGTGTGGAGCAGCCGGACCTCCAGGGCAAGGTGCTGCAATTCTGCCTACAGGGCAAGATGGAGCAGCTGCAGACTAAGGGGTAATGCTCATTCTGCCTGCCCTAGCACCGGAACATTATGATAATGTCAGCCATCCTTCTTCAACTTTCTTGGCTGCTGTTGATTTGTCAAACAGCTACATCTCCATCCATGAGCCATCTTACCCACAGGTACATTGGACGTTTCAAACCCATTCAGTGGTTGGAAGGTCCTGCAAGATTAAATGCATTGCACTATATGTTGAAAATATATTTTTAAATTGATGACATTTTAATAGTTCGCAATTTAATATTGAAAAATCGCACATCCATACTCATTCACATTCAGGAAAATTGTGTTTTTGGATATGAATGATTCTTAAGCAATTTCAGATTGCAAAATCAGATTTGACCCTGACAATAAAAGCGAGTGGGAATCCACTGTTGATTCCACCTGTAAAGCTGATCTCCAACCATGTCCGTGGTGCACAGGTACCGGAAGATACCAGGAGACAAGTGTGAGGGGGGTGTTTCACCTGAGCGCAAAGTGATTGACCTGAGCAGCAGGTGTGTCAGTAACATTTTGGTCCCTGAAAAGCAGGTAAGGAGTCTCCACTGTCGCTTAAAAGATACCTGCACTCAGTCCCATTCGAAGCTGGCACTTATCTATGCATAACTTTCATATTCATATTGCATTGGCATTATTTTGTAATAAATGTGTAATCATGAGAACTTCAGTCACCTTTTATACTTGTGTAATCTGAAAACTGTAACAATAAATTAAAATCCTTACTCTCTCCGTCTGTCTGACCCCCCCTCCCAGATGAAGATTAGCAACTCTGGCACTGCGCTCATTATAGTGGTTGTCATATGCACACTGCTGATCAGTGTGGTAGCAGGGGTGCTCTTCATCAAGAGATACGTATGTGGAGGGAGGTAAGTGCACTTCCTGCCCGGGCACAGTGCCCTCTGCTGGCTTGGTGGGTGCATGTTTGGCCGGAGTGCACGTCTGATTGTTCCTCTTGCAGATTCCTGGTCCACAGGTACTCAGTGCTGCAGCAACACGCCGACGCCAATGGCATCGAGACCGCGGACGCTTTGGACACGTGTGCCACCAGTACTAGCAGGAGGCAGTACCATGACGATTCTGATGAGGTACAGACACATAAACACTAGGGGGTGTGATGATTATCCAAATCTACCATTAGGTCCAGACTTTGAGCCATCGTTAGTTTTTTTTGGTCGAGAAGGTGGGGGTGATTAACAAAAAAAAATAAAAAAATCTGGGGTTCATTATTTATTAAAATCCTTATTAAAATGCTGCTCTTATATGTACTGCCGTAACAATGCAAATTTCCCACTTGTGGGACTAATAAAGGATTATCTTATTATTTAAGTTCTGGGTTATTATCCATCTTGAGCTAATGAGACTAGCCTAGCTTTTACTGCAGGTGCGATCACTCCAAATTTTCAAAATATACAGCTTGCCGTGTCTTTAAGTAGAATAATAATTTCATGATTTATGGGTCTCGGATTTGAAACCGTTATATCACTAATAAACACATGCATTTGAGTGTAGCAGGACTTACTGATGTAGCTTGGCCAGGTTTGTTCACTTGCTGTGTGCTGAAATACCGTGGCCTTTCTATGCAGGACCTCCTGGATTGAGACGCAAAGGAAGCTGTATCACGGTTGAAGGAGAAACCTGGATAGACGCACTCCCTCACCACTCAACTCCTAGGCACCATTCTCCTACAGTCATCCAACCCTACCCTCGCCAGTCCCAGTACTAACATTGCTGCTCCAGCTAGTGCCTCGACTCCACCACGCAAATCTCTCCAGAACAACCTTTAGCCACTTCTCAACCCGGCCTGAATGACCACCAGCCAAACTGTGTTTCAAATGCAGCATCCACTGCTTGTGCAGAAGACCTGGGAGACAGAGATCCACCCCAGGAGAGCAAGAGGACTCCACTGCCAGCCAGGACAGCTTTCTGCCTTGTGATCTGGTTCTGTGTGGTGTCATGTTTCATGCAAATATACAGGGATGGACTCGACCAGATGGCTGTCAAACAGGTGGCTGGACAGGTGGATCTGGGCTGGGAAGTCTGCCTTCACCACTCCTGCCAGCTTCACAGCTTTGCCCACCAGCCATTGCGGTGAGAAAGCCAGGGGGAGAGACTTGAAATGAAAGGCACAGGGTTTATCTTATGGCCACAGAGATACACTTGCTTTCCAGGCTGGTGAATACTATCTGCTGTAATCTAAAAAAATGGTGTATATATATTTTTTTATCATGCTTGAAAAATATGAGGAAAGCAGTTTAGTTATTTCCCCCCCACGCTTTCAAATTGGTGATGTGTATTTATGTAAAGAAAGATAAATCTTCATTTTTTTGATTTGTGATGTAATAAAGAGAAATCTGGGAACTTTAACAGTGTATTTATTTTTATTGTTCTGCTAAAACTTTGTAACTAATTGTATGGTAGGTGATTCAAGAATTCCTGTAGAATTCTGTTATATCTGCAAATGCATGGAATGTCTTGATCAATGGGCAATAAAATTCAAAATGCAATATTTTATAAACCCTATTCCTTTAAGCTTTGTCTTAATCCTGTCCTAGATCAGCCTTACCAGCTGTGATAATTGCTGGTGATTATTCAATGATAAACTCATGAGGCAATTTACTGTCCAATTATCACGATGAGGAAGTAAAGAGATGCGGAAATTCACACACTGAAGGAATGGCCCCTTTTTGATCAATTAGTGTATTGGTACTTGATTATACAGCATTTAGACTATAGGCTAGACTATAGTACCTTTGCATTATTTGCCCAGTGTAGCAGAGTTTCCTCTGGATGGCACATGGATGGACTGTTGAAAAAGACGCATAACCATAACCCAGACTAAGGTGTTACGCTCGGGGATGATCAGCCTCCCCGTTTATAACTGGGAAGTAGGACATCTGAGAAGTTCTTCGGAAACAATAAGTCAAACTGTTTAACTCTCAAGTAGTGCTCTTATTCGTTAAAGTTTATTTCAATTATGGATTGTGGCCATTTATGATTATATAATATGGAGAGCCTTGGGTCCTTAAAGCGTTCTGATTACTGCTGGAAGCAACTGGGTTCAGCTTCTGAGGCAATGTCATGCGTACAGGTGTCAAACATTTTAGATGTGCTTTACAGTTATCGTGAATCTATTCGAATTTACGAAGACTTGCAAAAGGTACAACATTACTAAAATCAGCATTCTGTCGCATATCAAGTAATTACCACCTAAACTGCATCTTCGGAACAACTGCTGGCCTCTGTAAGTCGTTCGTCTCGTCACACGCTTCCCGATAGAGTAGCTCTGAATTTCGTGCACATGAAACCGTTGTAATTCAAAACACCTTCAGAGGCGCCATTTAGCGCTGCGTTACATCAGCAGCAGACCGACGTGGGCGGGGGGAGAGGGCCGGCGCATGCGCGGTGCCGCTGCATGGGCGTGGACAGGGCGTCGCGGGACGACGAGGGGCGGAGACACGGCGTCTGCCTTGCTTGTCGGAGGTGGTAAAGCTGCGCCATTTTGTCGGCACTCGCGTGAGCTCGGTGATTGGGCTTCGTTGGTCGGCGCTGGAGCCAATCAGAGGGGAACCGTGCGGCGGAGAAACGGTGAGAGGGAGCGCGGCTCGGAGGGGATGGGATCCGGCAGCAGGGGATTGGTGTGTCACTGACCAACCAAATTACTAACGCCGCAAAACACAGGAATTGGCCCGTATTTACGTGTAACTGCTGGGTACGCGGCGCAAAAGGGCGCATTAACGCGAATTAACGCGCCGGCCGACGGGCCCCGGGCCGCGAAACAAAATGGATGAACGATATCCAAGGCGAATTAGAGGGCCGAGGAAAGGCCCGGGCCGGGCGGCAGAGCGGTGCTGCCTGACGGCCCCGCTTCGCGCTCGGCGAGCCCGCAGGCTCCGTCCGGCTACGCGGGAAGCCCCGAGCTCGGCGTGCCCCGGCCCCGCTGCGGGCCCGCAGCCGGCGGTGTCCGTCCCGCGTCGGCCCAGCTCGCAGTGCCGCCTGGAAAGCTGCTTTTGTCTGCGTGTCAGGGGGACGGAGGCCGCCTGCCCGCCTGCTCTGCCCGGCGGCGCTCGGCGCTCTCGCGCGCCTCCCTGGCGGTGCCTGTATACATTATAAACGTTCCTTCAGAATAAGAAATATTGCAATATTTTTTATTTTTTGTTAATTTCGTAAGCAATATGCAAGCAGGCTGCTTTTGTCTTGCGTTTTGGGGCTTGGGCTGGCCCGGCGGCCGCTGTGGGCTGTGGGCCGTCACGGAGCCGCGGAAAGAACTCGGCGGTGTTATTAAGCCACAGACCGGCGACGACAATAAGCGCCACCGAGCGTATTATCCTTATTATCCGCTGGGAAAGGCGCCCAGTCGCCTGCAAGCCCCGGCATCCATTTCGGGAATTGGGGGACAAACACACACGCTGCGCGTGCCTAATCAGCCCGTTTGGTACGGAGCCCCAGTCCCATTAGCGCCCGAGTGACGGCGATCAAGGGCCGGGCGCCCGCCCGCCGGCCTCTTTGTCTGCCCGCGTCGCCCTTTGTCTCGCCCGTCTCTAGCGGCGATGGCCGTAAATTATTAATACTGTATATAAGTCGCATATGATTTTTAAATAGTGTCCAGCAGCTGCCGAGTGGCTCGGACGCGCGGTCTCACTGGCCGTTCGCGAGTCTCCGTCGCCGAGCGGCTCGTTTCGGCCCCCGCTGGTGCGTGTGCAGGGGGCGTCCCTTCGGTGTATTTAGCACTTTCACTCCCAGCCTAAATATGACCCGGGCTGCTCTCAGATCGGGCCACTAGCAAGCCGCTCAAACCAGGCCGCGAGGTAACAGTTTCAGACCGACTGCTTTTTTCTGTGTACGTGTTTGCACCTATTTCGAATAGTATAATTATCACCAGTTTTTATATGGACTACAGCAAAACCTTGGATCTGCCCCTGATGTCACTGTACTGTTAGTGAATGAGTGTTCCTGGATCTGTTAGTGCGGATTCTGGTGCAATCTGCTTTGCTGCCCGTTTAAGCTGGTTGGTGGCCAAATGCACGCTAATGTTCCTGGTCTGCCTTTGCCCCCAGTCGTTATCATCATCAGCAGCAGCAGCAGTGAGGTGTCGTGGGCATGGAGCAGTACACCACCACCGCCTCCACCACCGGGGAGCAGATCGTGGTCCAGGCGGCTAGCGGCCAGCTGCAGCAGCAGGTGGGCAGAGGGGGGCACAGACCATAAGGAGTGCTGATAGAACTTTGATATTCGCAGAGAAATATTGAATTATAGATTAAATACAGTGTGTCATGGACAAATGCATTTCCGCAGAAAGATACACTGGAGGTCCTCAATGTAAAAGGAATAACGGATGTGGACTGTAATAATTTTCTCTTTCATTTTGTATGGAAAAATTGATTTGTGTCAATATTGGGAGATAATTGCACTTTGAAGAAGTTGGGTGTAATAGCACTTTTGTACAGATTAATAGGTGAGAGTTAGGATCTGCATATTTCACATTATTGCTAAGTAAATACTACGCTGTACATGTTATCAGTCACGTTCTCCGATCTCTGTGGATGATTTGCACTTAGGAGAGTCTTTATGAATTTGATTATATGAAAACCCAGTAATTTCAGCATCTTGATGGCTGGAGAATCCTGAATTTTTTTATTATCATTATTTTTATGTATTTTTTTAACTCCCCAACCTGGGATGTTTGAATTGGTGATCTCCTTTGACCACGGTGATCCCAGTCCTTCTGTGGTAGTGACAGTGTCTCTGGCACAGTATTTAGAGTCTAATGGGCACCTTAACCACAGTTGAACTTCGGTAACAGTGCTGACATTCACGGCAGCTTTGGTTGTGCTCTTGCAAGTATTAGCTGTCTCTGGAGAGTCGTGCCGCCGCGGTGGCAGCTCCCTTCCCCGCTGGTTGGCCACACTGCGGTAATGACTGGCTGTCTCGGTCGCAGGGCACAGTGACCGCAGTGCAGCTGCAGACTGATGCTCAGGTGGCACCGGCCTCTGGCCAGCAGGTGCAAACTCTCCAGGTAGTGGTGTGACCTCCAGCTCGCTGCTCTCTGCATGGTCCCCCACCCTGCCATGTTCCGTGCTTGCCTGTGAGCGACCTCCACACACTGGACTGGCTGGCTGCATGAATGCCCCCCCCCGAGTAGCCTGTGGGTGTGTTGTACCTCAGCATGTGGATGTTGGTCCTAGTACAGCACATCTTGCTACGGCTTGAGTGGCCACCTGCTTCATACATGGATTCCCCATAAGGTTACATTTTGCCATCGATGTTTGCATGAAGAGCACAGAATGGGGTGCAAACTCCACCTTCAGTATGGCGCCATGAATCCCTCCCTGGAGATAATTACAAAGCTCCAGCTGACAAGATATGAGAAGGTGCCATCACATCTGCATTCAAGGAGGAGTCAGAAGGAAATTTAGAACATTCTCTTGATTCTAATGAATTTTTCAAGATGAATATACCAATATACAAACATTTAGCAGTGTAGTTAAGACTTTGTCAGTACTTTGTTAATTTGTTTCATAATGATGTTGACCCAGTTTTTAAATTTATTTATTTATTTATTTATTTGGAGAAATGTGCTTATAATACTTAGTTTAACTTAATGTGTAATTTCACAGATTATCTAGGTGAATCTTAAGACCTAAACATTATGACATTATGCTTTAAAAGAAAATGTGTATTTCTGTTTCAGTATGTATGCATGTATACAAATATAATATCAGGGGAAGGTTTCCCCAGGCTAGAGCTCTGCATACTTCTTTTGTTTGAGGCATTTACATGTCTGTAAAGCCTGACAGTAAGAAAGTGGAATCTTTGTCTGGCATCGGTGGATCCTGTTGCCGCCACCTCGCCCTGCTGATGCAAGACCTGCATGTTTCAGCTTGTCGTTTGGATCCTCCCCACCCCTGACCGCACCCGTCTTGTGCAGTTTGTGCTCTGCTGCATCTCGTTATGTTTTTGTGACGTTGTGCCATAGGACCGTGGCGTCCCCGGGCGCCTGTCTCTGCGCGGCATCCGCACACGCATGCTAGCAGCTGCCCCCTGGTGTCCTTCATTGACCCCGGCAGTGTGTGCTCCAGAGATGGGCAACCCTACCTATGAACATGTCTGTCCTCCCTCCTAGGTGCAGGGGCAACCCCTGATGGTGCAGGTCAGTGGAGGCCAGCTCATCACCTCCTCAGGGCAGCCTATCATGGTGCAGGCCATGCCTGGAAGCCAGGGCCAAACCATTATGCAGGTGCCCGTATCGGGAGCACAGGGTCTGCAGCAGGTGAGGCCGGGACTCTGGGCTTGGGGAGCCACATGGGATTGTTCTCCAAAGTTGAATCGATATGTAAAATGATGCCTTGTTTCTCAGCATGCATGTCATGTGAGTTTGAGTCCCTCGCGCTTTTTGTTCTCTCTGGAGCAGATCCAGCTTGTCCAGCCAGGGCAAATCCAGCTCCAGGGTGGTCAGGCGCTTCAAGTGCAGGGCCAACAAGGCACCACCCAGCAGATCATTATCCAGCAGCCGCAGACGGCAGTCACGGCCGGGCAGACCCAGGTGAGCGCTGCTGGGCCTCGGGCTGCTCCGAGTCATGTGATTTTGACCGGAGCAGCTGTTTGATGCTTAAATGCCTCCTAGGCTGTGGATTTGCTCACTTTGCAGATTTCAGGTTCCAAAAACATGGAGCACCGCATATTAGCTGACAGCTGAAGGAACATGCTCACCTCTGTTTTATGGCGAAAAAAGCATGGTTCTCTTGGCTCATGACTGCCGTGATGTCTGTGTGCTTCAGGGCCAGCAGCAGATCACAGTGCAGGGCCAGCAAGTGGCCCAGACGGCCGAGGGCCAGACTATCGTATACCAGCCGGTCAACGCTGACGGCACCATCCTGCAGCAGGGTAAGCACCCTGGGCTGGCTGGCCCTCATTTCCATGTGAACACCAGTCAGGTACCAGCCTCCCGGGTGGGTCGAGCCTCCTGACATCTCACTGCCATGCAGGAATGATCACCATCCCAGCGGCCAGCCTGGCAGGGGCCCAGATCGTGCAGGCCGGCTCTAACACCAACACCAGCACCAGTGGCCAGGGCACCGTGACTGTCACCCTGCCGGTGTCCAGCAACATGGTGAATGCCGGAGGCATGGTCATGGTGAGCACGCAACCTCTAAGGGTGTGAGGGGAGCAGCGGCGGGCTCCACCCTCTGAATGATCTAAGCGGCATCCCTGCCCCCCCAGATGGTGCCCGGCAGCGGCACCGTGCCCTCAATCCAGCGCATCCCGCTGCCCGGTGCCGAGATGCTAGAGGAAGAGCCGCTCTATGTTAACGCCAAGCAGTACCACCGTATCCTGAAGCGGCGGCAGGCCCGTGCTAAGCTGGAAGCCGAGGGCAAGATCCCTAAGGAGCGCAGGGTGAGCTGGGGGGGCAGGGTGCTGAGGTAGTGAAGGTGTGTGCAGGAAGTCTGCATGAAGGTGTGAAACTGATTTCTGGTGTGTGGGCTAAGCAGCGGAGTGATTCTAGTGGGGGAAAAAGTTGCCTGATTAGCAGAAAACGAATGTTTAAGCAGCATGCAATTACCCAATGAAATGACGGTGTGACTCTCATGCACAGCGTGCCAAATTAGTAGGCAAGTACTCTTGCTGGAGTACTCTTGCTCTTTTCAGCAAAACTTAGGCAGAGTTATAAAAGTGAATTTAGAAACATTTCATTTGCTCCCGAGTAGATTTTGTAAACCTTACACGGGATCTTATCGTGCGTTCCTTTACCCTCGAGAGGTCGGAATCCGAGTCAGATTACGAGCCTAGCAGGAAGTGACGACATGCGCGCTCTCGTCTCCCCAAAAACCGAGACAAAAGCTCGGTGCAGCGCAGAGTACATCGAGTTTCGGATTCAAGATGGCTGCCCAGTGCAAAGACTGTAGGTGGTGCTGTGATATTTTACATTTTTAAGCACTT
>JAODKM010000118.1:19648136-19670032 GCA_026780845.1 Petrocephalus sullivani
CAGGTGAGAATGTGTGTCTCACCTGTAAAGTAGCAAACATGGTGCCCAGGTGAGAATGTGTGTCTAACCTGTAAAGTGAGGCACTCACGCCCTGTATTAGAAATTCAGACCTTTGAATGCTGTCACAGGTCTGGGTTTAAAAATGATATAAAATATCTAATTTGCTTTATATGTCTGCAGCAGATCCAGTTTGCTGAAGATAAGCAGGAATTCAGCAAGTTTCCCACGAAGGCAGGAAGGCGTTCCCTCTCCCGGTCCATCTCGCAGTCCTCTACGGACAGCTACAGCTCAGGTAACGCACAGCCTCGCACCCATTTGGGGTGTCCCATTTGCTTCAGGGTTAATGTGGCAGTGCAGCGTGTCTGGCCTGGTGGAATGGCATCATGTGGTCTGTCAGAGCGGTGACTGTGTACCCCCCCCCACCAGCTGCATCCTATACTGACAGCTCGGACGATGAGACCTCCCCACGGGACAAGACCCAGGTCAACTCCATGGGCAGCACCGACTTCTGTGTGAAGAACATCAAACAGGCCGAGTTCGGCCGCCGCGAAATTGAGATCGCAGAGCAGGGTGAGTGGCTGATCACGTGACCCTCTGTGACAGCACTGGTATGGGGGTTTCTGAGGTCATAGGATATCTTTGGCCATGGGATCATGAAGTCAGTATGGGCTCAGGATGGTTATGATCTTTGGTTCTGCAAGACACAACAATTTTGGCACTTTTCCACCACCATTGTACTCGACCCATACCGCAAACTGACGGCTTTTTATCATGGTAAAGTATGCGAGCTGTACCCGAGCTGTACCCGAGCTGTACCCGAGCTGTATTCGCGCTGTACCAGAGCTGTATCCGCGCTGTACCCAAGCTGTACCCAAGCTGTACCCGAGCTGTACCCGAGCTGTATTCGCGCTGTACCCGAGCTGTATTCGCGCTGTACCAGAGTTGTATCCGCGCTGTACCCGAGCTGTACCCGAGCTGTACCTGAGCTGTACCCGAGCTGTACCCACGAAGGCGTGCCTAAACCAAGCTGGTTGTGTCACCACCATCTGACTGGTGGCACATCGTAAATCATGATGTAAGCCGTGTGAACAGTAAATAAGCATCTGTTTGGGTTTGTGTCCCTGTTGCTCTCCAAACCCGACAAGGGCTTCACAGAGCTGGCCCTTCTGCGGTAGAAAACCAAAGCAAGCCGGAACAGCGCAGAAACTAGTTTGTCCTCATGGTACAGCTTCGGAACGGCTCGTTCCCGTACGCCAGTGCAGAAGTGCCGTTTGAGAGCCATGGTGGGAGGGGTTATAACACGCAGCCAATCTCTGCCTGGTTTTAACCAGTGCGAAGTAATAAAGTAACCAGTGAGATGTGTGTTAAACCTATTGGTGATTGAAAGTGACTGTTAAACCCATCCAGTATAATTAATAACCGACCCCCCTCCAATTTTTTATTGTTCTTTTTCTTGCAGACATGTCAGCCCTCATCTCCCTCAGGAAGAGGGCGCTGGGGGAGAAGCCGCTTGCGGGGGCCAAAATCGTGGGCTGTACCCACATCACGGCTCAGACGGCGGTAAGGGCCCATTAAGCTAGCTGTGCGTGTCCCTCTCTGTTCTCTCTCCCCCCATCCACGATATTTGACCTTCTGTACCGTCTGTGCTGTGTCACTGTTCGCTGTCTGTCTGTGACATTGACCTGTCTGTACCGCACTGTAGTTCTCCGTCTCCTTGATATTGCTGTCTGTGCCATGCCTCACCCTGCCTGTGAAGTCCTTCCCCATATCTTTACTGTCTGGGTGTCTCTGCAGTCCATTCCCCTGTTTATCACCCAGCCCATGCTGTATTCCCACACTTCTAGGTACTGATTGAGACTCTGGTGGCCCTGGGTGCCCAGTGTCGCTGGGCTGCCTGCAACATCTACTCCACGCAGAACGAGGTGGCCGCTGCACTTTCGGAGAAAGGTGAGAGGTGATACGGTAGAAAAAAGCCCAGCACCACATTATATACGTACATCATTGGGAAAATATATGGTGATGTTTAAATGTCTCTCGTCACATGGGCCTCGTCCTCTCCAGGGGTGGCAGTGTTTGCTTGGAAGGGAGAGTCTGAGGATGACTTCTGGTGGTGCATTGACCGCTGCATTAGCATGGATGGATGGCAGCCCAACATGGTACGGTCTGGACTATCTAAGGCCCTCGCACCTGACTCCTGTGTACTTTACATTGTACAGTCCGAACACATCTCCCCCCTTTTGTATTCTACATAATCTGTCTTGTCGTGCTACAAATGATTGGACAATATCAACAGCTGGGATTCATATGCCTCTTCATGTTCTGATAACTGTTGTATGAGGTTTTTCATTTGCAATTGCCAGATTCTTGACGACGGAGGTGACCTGACTCATTGGGTGTATAAGAAGTACCTGAGTGTCTTTAAGAAGATCCGTGGCATTGTTGAGGAGAGCGTCACTGGAGTACACAGGTGCCTGGAAAACAAAGACCCTTCTCTGCCAGTCTTGCCTACTGGTCTCTCTGGGAGTACTGGGTGGACCTTAAAACTCTGTCCTGTATGTTCCAGGCTGTACCAGCTATCCAAAGCTGGTAAGCTGTGTGTCCCTGCCATGAACGTTAATGACTCCGTAACCAAGCAGAAGTTCGACAATCTGTACTGCTGCAGAGAGTCCATCCTGGATGGGTAAGGACTAGACCTTCTGTATTCCCCTAGGGGCTGCATGGGCTTTGTGATCAAAGCCAGTCACTGAAGAGATTCCTCCTGCCCATGTAGCATCCCGTTAGCCCTTGCACACACACACAGTGTAACTTTGAGAAAGGCAAGAGCTTGAGCAAAAAATTAAAGGTTTAGCTTCAGTTGCTAATGTCATATTAGCTCATGTGTTTTTCACTAGTATTTACTTTGTGAGAAGGGGTCAGAAGACTTAAATGTAGGTTTTTATTGTGTTTGATTATCTCAGGAAGACTTAACAACGCATTATGTAATAATGCTGCATTTTGTAATAACTTATAATGTAGGCTATAAGTTTGTTACATTTTGTCAAGTTGTTACATAATGAAATTCTAATGTGGTAGAGCTGAAGATCTTTACGCAAACCCGACAGGATCCGTTGGGTTTCATTTCTATCATTTTACACGGGCTCTGGCTTGCGCTCCGGCTTGCGTGGTAAATGAGCACTAGGGCTGAGCGATTTATTGATTTCACATTATGCGTAATACAGCACCTCTGACCCAGGGTATAAAACTGTCGTAAGAATAGTTTTACAAATTCATTCCATCCTCCTCGTGTGCCAGTCATGCTCACCAATCAGAGGTGGCCCAAAGTGACTGCGTATACGCCCACAAACAGACACGAGAAACCAGAGGAAAACGTTACATTCGCAGTGCGGAAAAATAACGTTTCCGCTGCTGAGCCGTAAGTGAATTGCCTACCTATTTCATGGTCAGAGATTGTCCACAGAAAGGTCCTATTATTAGGGGTATAAGCAGCGTTAGCCGCAAGATGTTTTTATTACTGGAATTGTTTTATTTTCATTACTTTATTTAACTTAACACAGTCGCGGATTTTGTGATAATAGTTTTATGTGTCATTGTTCTCCACTAATTTGACCCTTGTGTACATGGGACTTTCCGGAAGCATGTTACTAAGACTAAAAGCAGTCAAGCACTGTTTTGCAAATGCGGCACTTAAAATGTGATGTAAAAATATGATCACTTTACCATGTTCGGGTTGCTAGAGAATTGCTCTATGGTTTATTAGGTGTATGTTATATATCATTTTTGTTAGAATAAATACATTTTGGATTCAATTAATATATTCCCATTCTTATCTACGAATTAATGTATAGCGCAGTCCAGATTTCAATGAACGGTTGTGCTCAATTAGTTTTTTATACACATATAGTGAGTACTGAATTCAGTTTTTAAAAAATCGCTAATGAAATTACAATCGTGGGTTCAGTCGGGTTCGGGCTTAATTTCTATCATTTTACACGGGTTCGGGCTGAATTCCCTCAAGCTCGGGCCTTGTCGGGCCTAACTTTTAAGATCCGATTACAACTCATCTGTGGTATTCACACTTTCTCATAGTCTTTGTGATACATATTATTTTCACTCTATATAGTATCTGATTCTGCAGCTTGAAGACAACTGACATGTCATTTTATTTTTGTTATTAGTTTGAAGAGAACCACAGACGTGATGTTTGGCGGGAAACAGGTGGTAGTGTGCGGATATGGGGAGGTGAGGACTTCATATCTGCCTGAGGATCTTCTTGCTAATTTGGTGTGGAGTCTGTATTGAGTCTGCTTCTCTCTGGTATCTTTGGAATCTCTGGTATGTCTTGAACGTGTGTCATGCAAGCCTTTGCTCAGTTTGTGTTGAGTTCTCTCTGGTCCTCCACCCAGGTTGGCAAAGGTTGCTGTGCTGCTCTGAAAGCTTTAGGAGCCATCGTCTATGTTACGGAGATCGACCCCATCTGTGCATTGCAGGCCTGGTAAGAGACGAGGAAGGAGCACATGGAGAAGATATGGATTGCATGGGTTCTCAAATCAGTTTTCAATAAATTGATACCGGACTGAGTCTTATAAAAAAAGTGATATACCTTATACATAATATAGTTCATAATGTCTTACAGTTCAGTCGTGTCAGTATGAGTGGCAATAGTTCTCAGTAGGAATGACAATAATAGGCTGGCGAGCTGATGATCCAGAACAGTAGACAATCTGACGGGCGCTTAAAGTGTGCACTTGTGCACTTAAAGTGAGGAGCCTAACTTGAAGAAGCTCAGATAATACCGATGCTGCCAAGAGGCTTTAAGGGCAGGCCACATGCTGATTGTGGGTCAGGAAGACAAAGCGTGTGTTAGAGCCCATTAGTATTTGTAAGCCAAGCCACTGTATGTCGTGGCTTCCTGCCTAGCTGGCCTTATTCCAGGCCTGTGCCCATTGTGCTGGAGAACAGAACCAGTGCTGCTTTCTTTCTCCACTCATCCTTCTGTGTGCTCCTGCAGTATGGACGGTTTCCGTGTGGTCAAGCTGAACGAGGTCATTCGCCTGGTGGATATGGTGATCACCTGCACAGGTATGCACGCCCGGCTATCCACACTGCTCTGCTTCAGGCCCCGGTGAAGCCGGGTTTCATGGCTCTCGGTTGCTGGGCCATTTCTAAGGGACTGACAAGGGACGCCTTAGCTCCTGATTTTAATGTAAACACATCCTTCAAAAAGAAATGGGTTTCGATGGCCCTTGTACGCAGTTCGACATGCCAAGAGGAAGTTTGTTGACCCAGATACTCTGTTGCCCTGTAGGGAATAAGAATGTGGTGACCAGGGACCAGCTTGACCGTATGAAGAATGGCTGCATTGTGTGTAACATGGGCCATTCCAACACCGAGATTGATGTGGTGAGATGACTTCCCATTGTCAGAGTCCTTAGTAGAATATTCTAGTGTTGTCGTGTGCTTGACATGTTCACCTTTGCATCACCCCAGGCCAGTCTGAGGACCCCAGAGCTCACGTGGGAGAAAGTGCGTTCACAGGTGGACCACGTCATCTGGCCTGATGGCAGGAGGGTAGTTCTGCTGGCTGAGGTGAGACTAGAAATTACCAAAGGCTCCTGTAATCTATATCTATTAGCATTGTCTGCTTATAGTCCCACTGGGAGATGTTGTTTTATAGTACATGCATTCAGATTGGAAGATGCTGGGCAAGTACATTGAGAGTTGATGACATTGAGCTGATGGCTACATTGAATATTGATAGCATTGCGCTAATAGGTATGATGAGATTTGATTTGAGCGTTTTGTCTTTCTTAGGGTCGCCTTCTGAACTTGAGCTGTTCCACTGTCCCCACATTTGTCCTGTCAATCACAGCCACTACTCAGGTACGCCGCCTCCCATGTGTACATCCACTGCCGCGTCATAGCATTTAATTATAGCAGATTCTTCTATTCATAATGGCTATGATGTACTTTGCACTTTGTTGGATGTATAGTGCTCACAGAAAGTCTTGCTTCATTCAGTAAAAATGTTGCAAATTTATTGGCATCTTAACAATCAGTGTTTAACATGCCTGCACATATCATCTGAACAGACATTTTACTTTTATTGTCATAATTTTTTTGACTGACTCATTCAGTTCTTGCCATTTTGCTCTTAATAGCAGTTGTTGTCACTAGCTCCCAAAGGGATACTAAACACAAATGTTTGATGTTTCAGGTTATTGCAAAGGTGTTACTCATTAAAAAGCATCCAATGCGACTGTTTGTCAAGTAACTTTTAATTAACTGAAACCTGCTCTGTCTATAATTTGGATTTCAGTTTATTAGTACTTGAAATGAATGATTTACTTAAAATTACTGGTTGTTTCTAATGCGATATAAATTTTTTTGTAAACAGATGAAAAAAGTAATGTTTTTTGCTATAAAACCAATAATTTTCAGTATTTTTACTGAATTTAGCAAGTGTGGCAGGACTTCCTTTGAGCGCTGTAAGTCGTTCAGCTGGAATTTTTCTGTATTTTCTGGACTCAGAAAATCAGCCCATATGTAATAATTTAGATTTTATAATGACAATCGGCCCCTAATATGTACATGATCACTATTAGTGTAGCTAAGAGGTAACCTTTCTTTCTATAGGAAATAGAATCCTGGTGATTTTCTTCTAAGTTTTAGACAGAAACTGTCCTTGACCTAAAAAAAAGAGATTCTATTAATGAAAACACCATGAGGGAGGGATATTGAGGGCGTGCAGAGTCCCGTGCATGGAGAGGAGAGGCTGGGAAATGTCTGAAGCTAGTTTCTCTCTCTCAAGCCTCGTGATGTGTTTCTCACATTGTGGATCCGCCACATGGATCTCTGGTTAGTGACCAGATGGATGCAGGTTCCAGTGCCGGGATGCCGGGATGACACAGCCAGTGAGTCACACTCTTCTGGTTCCCATCCAGGCCCTGGCCCTAATTGAGCTCTACAATGCGCCGGAGGGACGCTACAAACAAGATGTCTACCTGTTGCCTAAGAAAATGGGTAAGATGGGAATTTCTGGATAATTCTCCTGGGTTTTTGGAGTGAGGCACAAAAGAAAGGGACAAAGGGAAGACACGCATTAAATCAGAAGGATAATTTGTGGCTGCATGTGGTGCACATTTGTGTGTTCTGCAGATGAGTACGTCGCCAGCTTGCACTTGCCAACCTTCGATGCCCACCTGACAGAGCTGTCAGACGAGCAGGCCAAGTATCTGGGGCTGAACAAGAACGGTCCTTTCAAGCCCAACTACTACAGGTATCAATCTAATGCTGTCTTCCGGGGATTCTCTACATCTGATCTGGGACTCTTCTATGGGAGGGTGTCCATCTTCATCTCCTCCAGCACTTCTCCACTGCCACCAAGAACTGGGCTGTACCCGAGCCAAACTGCAAAGAGATGGTTTGCCATTGTAAATTATGCAAGCTGTACCAGAGCCTTACTAGCAGGGCGAAAGCATGACTAAACCAAGCTGGCTGCATCACGACCATGTAATTGATCGAAATGCACTGACCTGCCTTGATATGCATGGATTAATAGTATTGATGAGTTGATGCATGCCCGAACTTGAAAATATCCAACCTCCTACACGAAAAAGTACTATAGAACAGCTGAATGGAATGGAGTAAAGTTACGCAAGGCAATGCTAATTCTGCTAGCGTTTGATGCTAACACATCATAGCAATTCTCACAGAGATGCTAGCAGAAATTAGCACAAAGTAAATCATGACGTATACCATGTGAACAGTAAACAAGCTTCTCTTCATTTTTACATCACTGTCGCTCTCCAAATACTGCAACGGCTGTACCAAGCCGACCCTTCTGCAGTGGAAAACTGAAGTGAACTGGAACCGTGCTGTAACTAATGTCTCTTCGTGGTACGGCCTGGTTCCTGAATGTCAGTGGAAAAGTGCTATATGTAGCATCCTCAGGACTGCATTGAATATACAGTTTCTGTAGGGAAGTGTACACCACTCTCAGGATATTAAGGCAAACATTTTCTGTAAGATTGCCTATACTGCTCCCTTTCCAGTGCACCACTTCTGTACAGGAGTCTCTCTCTTATTAAGACAGTTACTTAGCCTCCCATACCCATAATCAGCCACCTGGTTTCGCTGAGCCCAGATCAGCAGTCCCAGCTGCACTGCTAGGCCAGTGCCAGAGTGTGAGATCTCACACACATCTCTCTGGGTCCTTTCACAGATATTGAAGTGTGAGGATGAGCCACAGTACTGTCCTGCTGCCCGGGAAGAAAAGCCAGGATCATTTCATGTTTTTTGTTTGTTTTTTTTTAGATGTTCCTTTACACAAAAAAATCATCCTGAAAAAGCTACTTCCTTAAAGCGAAACACAATTCCGTTCAATAGGCTTTTAATCAGCTCCTATGGTTACTACTATATTATGATGAATGATATCGGACAGCAATCTTTAGGCCATCAAATAGACTTTAATTTACATGGCAAATCTGTGTTCATCTTGGCTATCAGCAAATCCCTGCACACCCATGCACATCAGTGGCGCTTATATACGCCCAGGCTGATTGGTGTATTTCCAAGCTATGAGTCACATGAGGTACAGTACCAGCTGTGATTGGATGAGAGATTTCCCTCTCATTACTGACAACCAGGAGCCTGTTGCTCTGTAGGGGGTTTGTGTGCAGACTAGCCTAGGACCTTCCCTTAAAGAATTTTGAACCAGTGCCAAATTATAGAGAGGACAAGCCTGCTTCCTATTATGGTGCCGGTGGTATCATCCACATTACCTCCAAAATGCATTTTGAGCTGATATGACCTCTGACCTTTCAGACCACTCTTTTTATCCTTAACTCTTGAGTTTAAGCTGTGGCACTTCAGACTAATTTTTGAAGTCTGGTTCTTTTTGCGGGTGGGGTTGGAGTTGGGAGGGACCACACTGATTGGCATCAGGATACACCCTTAAATTGAGCCCCCCAACCCACAACAAAAACTGCTCACCCAAGGTTTTCTCAGACTAATATCTGATTTTTACTGCTCGTTATCTTGGAAACAGGCTTATGTTACTTTGTGGACTTCACCATGAATGTTTTAAATATTTTTTTCATAACTTTCATAAATATTTACTGTCACACTATCCATATGGAGTTTGCTCACATAAACATAAAAGCTTTTAAAGATGAAATATATATTTTAGTAAACACAACTGAGATGTACTTTTTATTGTGCCAGCGGACCAAAGGTACATTACTTGAGATGAGATGTGTATACACACAATGTCCCACGCATTTACGCATTTTCTGCGATAACTGACGTGTACATTTATGCACTTTACGATGAGGGACAACACGAAATAAAAATCAATTATACCGAGAGGTTCACAGCGTGTAGTCCGACGTATTGCAACATCCTGCAGTCCCAAATGTTTTTAAATCAAGTTTAACATGCTATTATGTGTCGACTAAATCATTCGGACATTTCTAAATTGCACCGTTTACACGCAACTCCTATATGAGCTGCGGTAGGTTAGTATATATTATACGCGTATGCTTAAAATGAAGCCATACATCTCTTATGTGCTCTGTGTAATTGATGTAGTGCAATAAAGACCACGTTTATTTATCACAGGCAGTTAGTTACCTAAGTTATGTATCTAGGAGTGGCACAAGTGCTGACAGAATGGGCTGACAGTAATATTCGCGCTTGTAACTGACCCTGTTAAGGGGGAGTAAACCACGGGGTTAGTCCATGCTGCAGAAAGTGTGACAAGACGCGGTCGGGAAGCGTCGGAAGAGCGCGGCGCGGCGCCCCGCTGGAGCAGAAGCGATCACTGTGAAGTCGAACATGACGCTGCCTCGCGTCTGTTTTGCTGAGCTAATTTCCCTTTAAGAGATTTATGCTATGTGGTTAATAGAGGATACTACTTCATCATAAGTGTAATGCGACGTTCTCGTTCCCCTGTATTCTTTTTTGCACGCGTCAATTGACAATATCGGCCTCGCAAAGATCAATGTGATTCCTGACTTGTTTTGCCAAGCACAACTCTGTTGACCATTCCTTTTGATTTGTCGCCACCTGCTGGAATCCTTTAAATAAACCATTAAGTGTTAAACGTCTCAGTGTTTTATTATGGGATGGAAAGGTAGAGCAAATGTATATTTGTATATTACAGGGTGCTCCAGGAATGGAAATGTATGCGTTCTATCAGCTGCGCTATCAACACAGCATCTGTGAAGTATGTTTTTCCCTCTCAAAACAATACAGCTGGTGGATTGGTGTAGATGAGTTGTCAGCATTACATTATATTTGATTAGCGATTTAGGTTAGTCAAGGTAGAGGGAAATTAAAAGAACAATTAAGTTAGTGTTTTATTTATAGTCTTATACATAGGGCTGCAACTAACGATTATTTTGATAGTCAATTAATCTGTCGATTATTTTTTGATTAATGAATCGGATAAAAAAATAATTTTTACATTTCCACCTGTTTATTCAGAAATAGAACATTATCTAAATTGACGGCGCAAAAAAAGTGCAAAAAGAAAAATGCAAATCAAAAAACCCTGTAACAGATTTTGTTTTAACAGTAACACTTGTTTTCTATATTTACAGTAATACACAAGAGTGATCTTGCATGGCACTATCGCATATACTCACAGACACAGTATGGAATATTACCTTGTATTGCGTAACATTTGCCAGTATAATACCTAGAGGATGTAATCAGTAGCATATTGCTAGAACGCACATTGATTATTGTCGTATGATGTAATCCACACAAATAATCAATTCATTATGTATTTGCACTCCATGTTAGTCTTAACAGTTATTGTTGACTGTTTCACACAGCCCCGCATGAATGCCCACGCAAACAGGCCCAGTGGTTTGTCTCTCTTGAAGGCCACAAGAATGAGTTTGGTAGCTTATCTGACAAAAGGGATGCACCAAGTGTACCTACCAGGGAGAAGGGAATCACTCAACCGTGTCGGGAATAACGGGCTGAAGGCATTTAAAAACGTGGGAAAGACTCTTACATGATTATTATAATTTTTACTGAAATATTGAGCAATACAGAAATATGATCAGCAAGCTTATCAAAAAGGGGTGTGGATCAGGGGACAACAACTATGGTGAATGTGATGATGATGCTTAAAGTGAAGTCATTATTGAAAGGTAAGAAAATGTATAAAAACCAATGTAAATCATTAAGGGACACACTCCTGCAGGGTGTCCGGTCTCGACTGTAACTTCTGTGGTCGCAATAAAGGCTGAACTTGGAATTCTACAAAGGTGGCTCCGGACTCCTCATTTGGCGGGGAAGAAAAACGACAACAGCAGTCACTTTCATCCCTGTCTAAATGCAATTTATCCTACCTCACTCACATGGCGAAAGATGGGACTGTCTGGGCAGACAGATGTGCACCCTTGGCTACCTAACATGGATGGTTGAAATCAGTACAAGGTTAACAAAGAATGGGTTGGGGAATAAGTTTCGTTGCGGCAGACGGGGTGTGCGCATGCGATCGTGTGTTTGCCAGCCTGAGCGCATCGTCTTCACTTCGACCTTATGTCAAAGTAAAGTTTATTTTTGCGGCACATTTAAACACAGCTTAAACTGACTAAGTGCTATACAAAAACAACATTAAGCAGAAATAAGAGTAAAAAACACACTAGTACACCATTTCTGAAGTGCTCCCGCACTTTTGACGACCGTTTTCTCCGCCTCTGTCATGTTTCATTTGTTTAATATTATTTGGGAAATACCGCTTCCACTCTTCCTCCACCACGCCTGAGGTCGCGCTCCGTTCAGCTTCATCTGCAGGTGAATAACTTCTCCGCGCCATAGCGAGTTGCGTACTAATAGCACGACACAACAAATCGATCATTTAATTCGTTGCCAACACTTTTAATAATCGACTTTTAATAATGCTTATACATCTCATTTAACATTGTAAGGTATTTCAGTTCATGCAAACACGGCTGTTATTGAGAAATTCTTCAGTGTAAACCACAATGGAAAAAAACAACTGAATGGTTTTAGTATCTTCTATAAAACCACGACAAATAACACCCTAATACTGTAATACTAATAAAGCTGTCTAGTGTGCATTTGATTAAACTGGATAACGAAGAGTGTAAAGTATGGGTAACTGCAGTATTAAAAAAAACAGTACAAAAACCAAGGGTGAAACCGACAAAGTGAGATTTAAAGAGGGACTTAACTTTGGCCAGAGAAATTCAGCACCGGGCAACTGGTGCAAGGAGGAGACCATGATGGAAATGACGAGGAGATATACAGTGGTGGCCAAAATTATTAGAACACTTGGCATATTTAAAAGGTTTCAGTTGTTTTTGTTGAATTTGCCATTAAAATACCCATAAAACAAATGAAATATCTACAATGTGCTCATTATGCGCTATATGTCGATAGAATAGAGCCTTCATAAGGAGAATCGCTGTGCTAAGTCCGGACCCCAACCCCATCAAGCACATTTGTGACGAGTTGGAAAATAAACTGGTCAGATCTATTGTACATTTAAAAGAAAGCCTTTGGCTTGAGTTGCCGAAGGCATGGGATGCCATTAGTGTTGAAGTTCTCAGGAAATATAGTGACACTATGCCAGAGAGATGTGCTGCTGTAATTGCTGCAAAAGGTGGACATACCAAAAGTTAGAAGTGAATAAAAACAGTAGGTCTCACTCAGGGCCGGCCCAAGCCTTTATGGGGCCTAAGCAGAATTTGATTCCCGCCCCCCCCAATCAAGATATCTTGACATTTCAAGCACTCATGGGGCCCCCCTGGTGGCGTGGGGGCATATTACATGAACACGAAAGGCAAAAAGGTCAACATTTTCAGATCGTCAGGTGTTCTAATAATTTTGGCCACCACCATATCTACCCGTCATACGGTTCGGCGATATTGGTAGGAAAAAGACTTCCGCACAAGGATGGTCTGAACATACATACAGTTTTTGAGGAAATATATGTATACTGTATATGGATTATACACTACATAGCCTAAAAAGTTACAACTATAATATTCCGTCGGACCGGCTTTGATTACGGCTTCCAAGCTTTGTTCAATTTTTTTTTCCGACCACATTCCCGAAGATGTTGCTTCACCACGACCGCTCCTGGTTGTACGCTTCTTAACCAAATTTTTGTAGCTTCAGCAATCGCCTTAGTTTTCTTTGCTTGCTGCAGGCCCTTCTGATACGGCATAACATCGTTCCACGTCTTTCGACGTGGCTTATATACATTAATCGCTGCAGTCCTTATCCAATGGAAGGCTCTTATCTATTTGCTTAGTTAAATCCAGGTGTTGCACGCGTTAAAAAACAGCAGCGTACTGGGATCTTGCCGCGAGCCCGGTCTCAGCGCCCACGCGCCGCGATGCCACTACGTCACCTCTGGCGTAATCTCGCGAGATGTGCGGAGAGTGCCGCCGCTCCCGTGTCAAAGATGGACGTCGTAGGAGGAGTAGGAGGCGGCGGTGGCGGTGGGCTGATCGCCAATAACAAACCGAGAGCTATGATACCCAACAAGAGTAGGGGCGAATTTACCCGCAACCAAAGAAAAGACTCGGAGGTAAGGAATGGACGGTCAGGAACGGAAACGTCGCGCGTCTCAGTGAAGAAAACGTCGTATATTTTGTTGGGTACGTGCTAGCCTTTAGCCACCGGGCTAAGCGGCTGCCCCGTACCGATGCGGTCCCGTCAGCAGCCCAAACTCTGACTGGCACCGGCCTTTTATTCGGGGAAACGCCGCCGTCTCGGCACCGCAGGACGCGGCGTAAGACCAGTCACGGCGTCGGGCATTCGGATAAACCTTTGCCTGGCTGCAGCCTTTGTTGACGAAAGCAACGATTCAGTTTAATTTTTTAAATATAATTTGTGTCTGACAGCTGTGCGAACGTGTATAAAAGCTGTAGCCGTGCTGGTAGCCAGTGCTGGTAGCCAGTGCTGCCTATTGTAGTGCCAGTTGTATGTTCCCTAATGTGTGATGTAATTACACGGCGTGTTTCCGGATGTATTGTACCGGCTTTTCCGATTTCTTGAGAGAAGTTCGCGTGCAGTTTCCTTATAGGAGAGGCGGTGCTGAAGCCCCAGTATCACCCCCTGTATGTTTCCCCCCCACTCTTCCCGTCTGAGCACTAGGGGCTAGTAACGCCTCTTACAGCAGCACCTTGTCGTGAGCGCTCCACAAGATGGCATGCTTTATTTTTAATATATGCTTCAAGTCAGTTATTGCAAGTCAGCTTCTGGCAGCTTGCAGTGTGGATTTAACCGAACTCATCTAGCCGTGGGAGCAGTTAGTCTGCAGCTTATCCCAGGAAGTGCAGGGCAGGACCAGGAGCAAACTTGATGGGATGCCAGTCTGTTACATGGAACAATTCCTAAGGCTGGTTTTAAGATCCCAGTTCACATAAGCTTCGTGTCTTTAGGCTGTGGAGGAAATCCACATGAATATGGAAGAAACCCGACACTCACACATAGATGTGGAGGAGACTGAAGCCACACTGGACAAAATGCTTAATTTAAAATAGAGCTATATTGGACTCTATGCTGCAAAGTTAGCCAGCCTCAAGGTAGCTCCAAAAAATATATTAAATAGTTTATAAAGCTGTATTTCCTGTTTTGATACGTAAACTATTGTTTCTTATAATTCAGAGCTCATTTAAAATAGCGTCATTAATACACAGCCATTTATTAACTTCTGTTAAGTATCTTAATTAGGTGCCACATGTAAAAGGAAGCGATTTCTATTTTTCAGTGATTTCTACGGTTTTAAAGTGTGATACTGCATGAATCTCCCGCCATCCTGACCCACTTTCCGTATTATGTGGGAGGTATCCCTTTGTCCCCTTTTGCTTTCCTAGAACTACATGTCAGAGCATGTTGTTTTTTTTCTTTTTTTTTACCTTTCATTCTGTTCCAGGGGTTTTCCGAGGCTCCAGATCTGGAGTTTGAGTATGGCGATACGGATAAGTGGGCAGCAGAGCTGTCAGGTGAGCCTGTCCCTGGGTGTCCTTATGGGGATGTTGCAGCCTCAGACCTGAGTGCCTGCCAGCGTCTCGTTCTCCCTGCGTGCGCAGTCATCTCACCCACTGCAGAGGGTTTATTTTTTTGGACTAACGTGTCCCCTTTACTCTCTTTAGAGCTGTACAGCTACACTGAGGGGCCGGAGTTCCTTCTCAATAGGAAATGCTTCACAGAGGACTTTAAGACTCATGGTACTGGCCCTTACATTTTCCTTATTTTCGTACACGTGGGGTTTGTGAGGGGGCAGGACAGCCTGGGGCTTTTCTGGCTGGTGTGCTGCTGAGGAATTCCTTTTAAGCTGTTGCGTTCATGTGGATCCCTGCACAGTTTTAATAATCATACTTCGTAGTGGCTTGTAGGTGTCACATGTCACATGCGTGGACTGTGCACTGTTTTTGCAACATGTTTAACGAGGAATTAAATAATTGGATCAAAATAGTCATTTTAATAGTGTTCCATCTTATGACTGATTGTTCTTAGCAAAACCTTAGCAATTCATGAGAACCTAATGATTAATGATTAATGCCTTTGTTTCATGATTGTTGTGGTCTTGGTAATCCACTGTGTGCTGGTGTTTGTCCCAGTGTTGTCCATAAATAGCCCTGCAGATATTGATTGTGTAAATCACAACGGAGCACATTCAGTCTGCCCCCCTTTCTTGGTCCTCGCAGTGACTGATAAGAAGTGGACAGAACTGAGCCTGGCTGAGCACCGCGCTCACGCCATGCGCCTGCTGGACGGCCTGGAAGTCACGGCCCGTGAGAAGAGGCTGAAGGTGGCCAGAGCCATCCTCTATATGGCTCAGGGTAGGAAATGCCTCCACCTGCCTCTGTTAAGCCCTTCCTTCCTTTCTCGCTTCCCTTTTTAATTACACACACCCTAATATTTGTTAGTTATTTTAATGGTGCCTTTATATGCATAACTTCTTTACTTTCTTAGTTTCTGTTTTCTGTAATCATTGTTGTTTTGCTGGAAATTCTGCATGATTGGGCCGGTGTCTGTGGACTGAGGAGGGTTAGGGTAATGAGCTGCTTATTCCTTTAGGCGTATGCTGTTAGTGTGGGCTTTGGAGCGGCTCCCAGTGCTCATAGTACTGCTGTGTTTTGACTGGTCTGGACAGGTACCTTTGGAGAATGTGAATCGGAGGCGGAGGTGCAGCACTGGATGAGGTATAACGTCTTTCTTCTGCTGGAGGTCGGCACCTTCTCAGCCCTGGTGGAGCTGCTGAACATGGAGATCGAGTAAGACGGGTGGAGTTGGGTCTCAAGTCAAGCCAAGTGGGCTTTATTGTCATTCTGTCTATTTAGAAGTATGCAGTGGGATGTGATAACCTTCCCTCCAGGCCTCACTTCAATATAGACAATAAAAAGAAAGATCTGCAGTATTTAAGTTCAAAAACACAGGACATTGCGAGACAGATGGGGTTATGAATATGCATGTTCCTGAGTATATAATCAATAAGGTTCGGGGGTGGGACCTCACAGGCCATTGCTGGCACGTAAACCACTGTGGCCAATCATGTTCCACATTATCAGTGGTGAGGATGTGGGAAGTGTCACAGCTGCCCCTTTCTCATTGGCTTCTGTCCCTTTTCCTGCAGTAACAGTGCTGCCTGCACCAGTGCTGTCAGGAAGCCTGCCATCTCCTTGGCTGATAGCACAGACCTCAGGTAATGGCTCCTGTGAAGTATCCCCCCCCCTCCGCAACACTCATTCCTCCCCAGTGCCCCTGCATGTGACCTGTCCTATACTTCAACAGGGTGCTGCTGAACATCATGTATCTGATGGTGGAGACCATTCAGCAAGAGGACCTTGCTGACAGCCCAGAGTGGAGGGCAGCCCGGGACACCTTCAGGACTGAGCTGGGTACGGTGGAGTGGGGCACACTGGGCCAGAATCACACCGTAATCCTGTGGCGTTTTTCCATTGCCACCAAGAACTGAGCCGTATTGCCACCTGCGGGTTTTCCGTTGTAGAGTACCCAAGCCGTACCCGAGATGACACGGCCTTGATCTGTCAAACCGTTCTGCTTGGTCGTGATGCACGGAAATACTAGTGCTCTGTGTTGATATGCATGGGTTATCTGAAGGGGGGGCGGGCATATTCCATATTATTCATCATTAACATATCGTTCATCGCCATGTATTGATTTGTCCCCGACAACACAGAACTTTAAAATTACCAAACACCTACTTGAAAAAGTACTATAGGACAGATGACATTGCACATTCATCCAAGCGAATGCTAATTCCGTTAGCATTTGATGCTAACACAAGACTGCAGCTCTCACAGATGTGCTAGCAGAAGTGAGCGCATAGTAAATCACAATCTCTTCAGTTTTACGTCGCTGTTGCTCTCCAAACCCTGGTGAATGAAATGTGTGACCCGCAGGTTCCTCGCTGTACAACAACGAACCCATCTCCGTCATGCTCTTTGGCATGGTCACCAAGTTCTGCAGTGGCCACGCCCCCCACTTTCCCATGAAGAAGGTGTTGTTGCTGCTGTGGAAGACCATCCTGGTGAGGAACAATGGTTATTGTTGTTGCTTCTTGTCTTGGTAATCTGAGGATTAGCTTAGTCTGATCGAAATGAATAAATACAGGTTAAGAGCAGTTTGCACAGGTATAGCAGCCCATCTCATAGTGGGATTTAAACTCACAGCCATCTGGTTCCTGGGCTAGTTTGTTATTGTGTAAGCTGCCGGCTTTCTGATAATGTCCCCCCCCCCCCCCCCCCCATATTTCCAGTTCACCCTGGGAGGTTTCGAGCAGCTCCAGCACATCAAGGTGCGGAAACGGGATGAGCTGAGCTTGCCCCCCCTGCCGGAGGACAGCATCCGGGTCGTGCGCAGCATGCGGGCTGCCTCGCCCCCTGCCTCTGCCTCCGACCTCATAGAGCAGCAGCAGAAACGGGCTCGCCGCGAGCACAAGGTGCTGCCCCCTTTCGCCGCCCCGCGAGCTCCAGCCCCGCCAGTCAGCGTCTGCTGACATGTTCTCTTAGGGTACACGCTCAGCTCAGTGCGGCGCTATCTGCCAGCTGCCTCCTGGAGCTTCTGGTGCCAGAACAAAAAAATAAAGTCAGGGATTGTTGCCAGGCAACAAAACAAATTAATTCCGTCCTCTACCAGTAATGAGTCATGGCTGCAGTCAGTGTTAAGCTCTTTCTCCTGCTGTCTCCCCCAAACAGGCTCTCATCAAACAGGATAACCTGGATGCCTTTAATGAAAAGGACCCCTACAAAGCAGATGATACTCGCGAGGATGAAGATGACAGCGATGACAATGACAACAGCCTGGAGCCGGAGACCTTTCCCTTGGAGCGGGACGAGGTCATGCCCCCGCCCATCCCGCACCCACCCTGCGAAAGGGTGTCTTTCCCCAAGGGTCTGCCTTGGGCCCCCAAGGTCAGGTAAGTGTTGGTGCAGAACCGGTTAGTTTATTGGAACCATGTACTCTGCCCTCTAACATGAATGTGGACCACCCATCATTTACCCTCCGTGTGGGCACCTGTGCTTCCAGGGAGAAGGACATCGAACACTTCTTGGAGTCCAGCAGAAGCAAATTTATTGGATACACTTTAGGAAGGTAAGTTTGGGTTGTCGCATTGTTATATACTTGTAATTACGTTTGTTACAATTTTAAACAGTTATCCAGGAATCCAGTAGAGAAGCTGTTATTACCAGTGTAGTATCCTTGGCTGGGAACAGGAATAACCTGGAAGCAGGCCCAAGCATGTGCTGTGAGTCTGACATGCTGAGCCGTGTGTTGCAGTGACACAGACACCATTGTGGGCCTGCCTACCCCCATCCACGAGAGCATCAGGACCCTGAAGCAGGTACTACCCCTCAGGCTGTAGAGGCACAGGGATGCCCTAGACATGCTTAACTCAACAGTGGCCCGGTCAGAAGGCTGTCTGTTCCCCTACTGTATGATCTGGCCCCAAAGTTTAACAGGACTTTAAGTACCACCTTTCCTAACATAATTGAGCGTGAGGTTCATGATGCTCTCTGTTGCAGCACAAGTATGTGTCCATCGCCGAAATTCAGATTGCCAAAGAGGAGGAGTTCCAGAAGACTCCACTGTCGGGGGTGAGTTGTTCTGCAGGCCTGTCCATCCAGGCAGAGACTCTCCCTGTGCGGTGTGTCCCAGTCATTTGACTAACGTGATGTCATGGTGTGTGACAGGGGGAAGAGGAAGTAGAGATGAGTTCCACGGAGCTGCTGTACCAGGGTATTCTCCCCAGCCTGCCACAGTATATGGTAAGTCTGCTTCTCCCCTCTAGGGAAGATGTGGTGCTCAGTGCAAATACCTACTGAGATTCCTAAGTGTGGAGTCTTGCATTTCATATCAGCATTCTGAAGACTAATCAGTTTTCAATTAGGGGTTTATCACTGATCAAACTTACTGTGACTGGCGATAATTCATTGTAAAGATTTGTGATGTGCTGCTTGGGCCCAGATCACAGATGCATGTATGACGTGTCATTGCAGCCTCTTCTGTTGCTCTTTTGTTCTCCTTATCCTACTTTACAGTCCTTGAGTTTGGCTTAATGAAGTCTCTGAGTCTGAGGAACCCTTGTTTATCAGCACAAGGCCAAATATCTGTAAATCGACATCTTGTATAATGGAATTCGGCCTTGACCTGCTAGACTCCTGGTGATCCCACAGCCCCGAATCATGCTGGACATGATTTATCAAGAATATATGAAGTGCAGATGTTAAATTCACCTGGGGTGATTTCTCCTAGTCCTCACACCAGCAGTAGATGAAAGTTTCTGAAGGTCCTTCTTCTACCAGGAGTACAGCATTGAATGTTTCTCGCCTGCAGACCAAGCATCTCTCTTTCTCTCACTGCCCACGTCTCTCCACTCCAGATTGCGCTGCTGAAGATCCTCCTGGCTGCAGCTCCTACCTCCAAGGCCAAAACTGACTCCATCAACATCCTGGCTGACGTCCTGCCTGAAGAGATGCCGTAAGTCCCCCCAGTGTTGCTGCCCTGTATGTGGATGTGTGTGTGTGTGTGTGAGAGAGTGTCATTTCCTTTCATCCAGGACCACGGTTCTGCAGAGCATGAAGCTGGGTGTGGATGTCAATCGGCATAAGGAGATCATCGTCAAGGCCATCTCTGCCATTTTGCTGCTGCTGCTCAAACACTTTAAACTCAACCACATCTACCAGGTACCTGTCACCACGCACCTGCTGCACCATCTCAATAAACCATAAACTGATGCAGAACTGCTACAGTTTCATGGCTACATTCAGCGTCCAATCGTCCTTCTTTCTTAGTTTGAGTACATGGCCCAACACCTGGTCTTTGCTAACTGCATTCCACTCATCCTGAAGTTTTTCAACCAGAACATTATGTCCTACATCACAGCCAAGAACAGGTCAGTCAGGGTCATTGGAACATAGCCTGCTATTGTGACCATGGTGAGCTGATATATTAGAGTGGCCAGCTTCTGAAGCTTAGTGACACTCTGCCTCTTCATTTCCAGCATCTCTGTGCTGGACTTCCCCCACTGTGTGGTGCACGAGCTGCCTGAGCTGACTGCAGAGAGTCTGGTAAGGGAGAATACCTGCTGGGAAATCAGACGATTATGGGGAATTATGCAGCCCCATGTGTTAATATAATGCAGTGTTGTCTGATATTAGAGTCCCATGTATATACCAGTCATACTAGTTTCCTCAAGCTCAGGACTTGAGATCCTAGACACCATCCTAGACATTTGTCAGTCGTTGCTGTTAAAACGCGGAACAGTCAGAGGCGTCGGGTCTCATCAGGCTCGCTGTGTTTCTGTGGTTCACAGGAGGCTGGTGACAACAACCAGTTCTGCTGGAGGAACCTTTTCTCTTGCATCAACCTGCTGAGAATCCTCAACAAGCTCACCAAGTGGAAGCACTCCAGAACCATGGTGGGGGGTCCGCCGCTCTCCCTCAGTCCCTCATCTGCATTTCTCCTCACCCACTTGGCCCCCACTCGTCTTTGTGTGTTACACATGCCTTTCCATCTCTTTTCTCATATGTCTCATTCATCCATCCATACATGTATGGCTGATGGAACATCTGTTGAACATGTAAAGCATTTTAATGATGCGGTTTCATGCCTGGGATGTTTTTGTGTCAAAACCCAACAGCCCTCGTCTGTTGTGTATTTAACTAGGCCATCAAGTCAGCCTACTAGTTATTACCTAAAATGGGGGCAGCCAGTCAGAAAGGGCTGTTCTGTGTGCAGGTTTTCACTTAACTCCCTAATTAGATGACTAATTAGAGGACTGATTGACTGTCCTCACACCTGGGTTTGAACAGCTGACCTAAAGGTTAACCTGCAGAAATGTAAAGCTTATTTGAGTATGGGTATACAGTGGAGGAAATAAGTATTTGACCCCTCGCTGATTTAGTAAGTTTGTCCATTGACAAAGAAATGAAGTCTCAGAACAGTATCATTTTAATGGTAGGTTTACCATTTAGGTACATTAGTGACAGCACATCAAAAGGAAGATTGAAAAAATAACTTTAAATAAAAGCTAGAAACTGATTTGCATTTCATTAAGGGAAATAAGTATTTGAACCCCTACCAACCATTAAGAGTTCTGGCTCCCATAGAGTGGTTAGACACTCCTACTCAATTAGTCACCCTCATTAAAGACACCTGTCCACAGAATCAATCAATCAATCAATCAATCAAGCAGACTCCAAACTCTCCAACATGGGAAAGACCAAAGAGCTGTCCAAGGATGTCAGAAACAAAATTGTAGACCTGCACAAGGCTGGAATCGGGGGGGGAACCTCGGTTTGGGGCTCCACGCAAGATCTCACCTCGTGGGGTGTCAATGATTCTGAGAAAGGCGAGAAATCATCCTAGAACTACAC
>JAODKM010000118.1:19671406-19689932 GCA_026780845.1 Petrocephalus sullivani
AGTTAAGGCCAGCCCTAGCCTTAACTTAAAGCCTAAACCTAACCTAACCTAAACCTAAACCTTAACCAAAGGGGTTAAGCTCATCTTTGTTTGGATTAGTTTTTCATATAGAAATGATTGAACGGTCCCCACAAAGATATCAGTACAAACACGTGTGTGTGTGTGTGTGTGTGGACAGGATGTTATGCATATCCTGTCAACAGGCTCCTCTCTTCCCTCGGCCACAGAGGAGGCCTGACATCAGGCCCCAGGCCATCCTGATCTCATTCACTTCCTCCCAGGATTTCATCGCTGGATGTCATCTTAACGGGGGGGGGAGGGGCGGGTGCATGGGGAGGGTCTGACTTTCTTCATCTTTCTTCTTTACTCAAAGCACTTCAGGTTGAAAGATAAGTACACTGCTTCAGGCCAGAGATTTCTGGCACATTTGCATTTTATTTTGGCTTTTTTTCCTTTTAGTTGATGGCCTGGCACTTGTGCATCCGAAAGCCGATGACAGAGACTGTGCCATCGCCCTGCGAGTTCGTACCCCCCCACATTGACACTGACACCTTTGTGTGCATGTGGCGCGGGGGGGGGCGCGGCTGGATTATAGGCGTCTGCTGCTGATGGGCACCAGCTGTGCTCTGTGCTTCCGTCAGACACGACGTATGAGGCAGCCAGTGTTGCCGTGGTGCTCTGTGCTTCTGTTAGACCCGACGTATGAGGTGGCCAGCATTGCCGTGGTGCTCTGTGCTTCTGTCAGACCCGACGTATGAGGCAGCCAGTGTTGCCGTGGTGCTCTGTGCTTCTGTTAGACCCGACGTATGAGGCAGCCAGTGTTGCCATAGTGCTCTGTGCTTCCATCAGAACCGACATACAAGGTGGCCAGCGTTGCCGTGGTGCTCTGTGCTTCTGTCAGACCCAACGCACGAGGCAGCCAGTGTTGCTGTGGTGCTCCTTGTTTACTGCGTATTTTTCTCCAGTGAGAAAAACACGCATTATGTACGTTGTCCCGTTTTGCACTATATGTTTGTTTGTGTACACAGGGAGCACGTAAAATTGCAACCCTTCCTTCTACAGCAAGTCACTTTGGATAGATGCATCAGATTAATGAATAAATCGAGTGAAAGAGGAAAACTTGGATCTCTGCATGCCTGGCTGACATCTCATCTTGGATGACAGCTCATCAACTAAAACTCAACACTAGCAAAAATGAACTGAACTGCTGACTCATCCCCACACCAGGGTCTTGTGATCTCTCTGGACAACTCGCTGATCTGTCCTTCGGTCACTGCATGCAACCTCAGGGTTACCATAGATCTGGGTTACCATCGCCTGTCATCTTCCTCACATTTTGCTAATCTTTCCCACTCATGCCGATTTCTCCCCCTCTATATCAGAAGGATTCGTCCATCTCTTTCCACACAGGCCACTCAGATACTTGTTCAATCCCTTGTCATCTCCCGCACTGACTACTGTAACTCTCTCCTAGCGGGTCTGCCAGTGAGTGTCATTCATCCATTGCAGCTGATCCAGAATGCAGCTGCTTGACTTGTATTCAACCTCCCCAAGTTCTCCCACACCACTCCATTGTTACACTCCCTCTGCTGGCTTTCTGTAGCTGCCCGCATCAGGTTCAAAACACTGATGCTTGCCTACAAAGCCAAAAATCCAGTACCCTCCTACCTTAAAGATCTTATTATACCCCCACTGCACCACGCTCTCTCCGATCCTCCAGCATTGCTCGATGGGTCCCACCATCTCTCAAGGCACAAGGAAGAGATGCATCTCGGCTCTTCTCTGTTCTGGAACCTAATTAGTGGAATGAACTCAACCTAGATGTCCGAACAGCTGAGTCATTGGGTGTCTTCAAATGATGACTAAAAACCTACCTCTTTCAGAAATACTTGAATTAGCACTTCCAGCATTATACTCTTAAAAAAAACCCTGTATTTCCCCAACAAAGTACTCTTAGCCTGGGTTTTATTGAACTAGTATCAGAAAGTATTCACTACTGGAGTCTTAAAGGACTCATGTAAAGGAATATGTTATGGAAGTTATCTTTTATCTTGAAGGAGGAAGCATGACAATCAAATCTACTACAACCCCAAAGCATAAAAAGGACAGTATGGAATATGAAAATGTAAAAAATTCAGTGATTCTTAAATTTACTATGACTTTTATCTCATTGCTGACAGCATGAACGCAAGATATTTTGTCTGGTCAACTTAATTTAATTTGTTAATATCCATCCATTCCTGTATTCCTGTATCAGGCCTGCAACACATTCCAAAAAAAGTTGGGATGGTAAAACATTCACCACTCTGTAATGTTGCCATTCCTTTTCACAACACTTAAAAGATGTTTTGGCACTAAGGATACCAAATGATGAAGCATTTCATGTGTTATTTTATCATATTCTTCCTGCAAACACATCTTAAGGTGTGCATCAGTAGGGGGTCGTCGTTGTTGCATTTTCTGTTTCGAAATTCTCCACGCGTTCTTTGTTGGGGACAGGTCAGGACTGCAGGCGGGCCAGGCAGACCACGATACACATTTCCACTGTGTGATGGTCCATCCCAGATGCCTCCAAGGCCAGAGAATTTGAGGCCACTTCTGGACATGGTTAACATAAGGCTTCTTTACTGCACAGTAAAGTTTTAAGTGGCATTTGTGAATGTAACTCCACAGTACTGTAGTGCTTGACCAAGGTTTGCCAGAGTAATCCCTTACCCATGTGGTTATATCAGCTATCGATGAATACCGGTCCCCTCTGAGGGATCTGAGGTCGCGGGTGTTCAGCTTAGGTCTGCGCCCTTTACTAATGAAAGTTCTCCAGATTCCTTGAATTGTTTAATGAGAGTATGCACTGTAGAGGGAGAGATGTGCAAATCCCTTCCAATCTTTCTTTGAGGAACATTTTTTTGAACATTTCAATGTTCAATGTGTGTTTCTCACACATTTCTTAACAAACTGGAGATTTTCTGCCCATATTTGCTCATCAAAGACTCAGCCTTTCCTGGATACTGCTTTTGTACCAAATCATGATGACAGTCACCTGTTGGCATCACCTATTTGAAATCACATAATTATTTAGTTTTTACCTCATTATTCACCCTAAATTGCCCCCCTCCCAACTTCTTTTAGATGTGTTCGTAGGCCGGAAATGCAGGAATGCAGGTATTTTAATAAAGGAAGTGAAGCTGACCAGGTAAAACAGGAAATATCTTGGGTTCATACTGTCTGCAAGGAAATAAAAGTAAATTTAAGAGTCACCGTGTTTCTTGTTAATTTACATTTTCCATACCGTCCTAACTTTTCTGAATTGGAGTTGTTTGCCTTTTTGTGTGATGTGTTTGTCCCCTCAAATGCCTCATTCTGAGTTGTTTGTGGTATGAAATCAATTCTTTTGTACTGCATGATTCCCAGCATGAAAATAAGCACATTCCTTTTTCATTCTGCTGTGCTATCCTGTTCAGTGCTGACTTCTCTTCACAAGAGAAACGAAACTGCAGGCAAGAAACGGAAGCAAACCCGGTAGCTTAGGAGTCGGAGGTTCACTGACACTGCGGCATCTTCTGTGCCACATAAGCAGCGGGTGTCAGAGGAGCGCTAAAGAAGAGTAAATTGCATTATAGAATTCGTTATTTACTTACACACCTATTTCCCTTTCTTGCTGGTTAGTAACGCCGCTTTGTGTAACAACACCGCATTGGCAAGTAACTTAACGAAATGTAATAAATCTTCACTTCATTTTGTAAAAACTTCTGCATTTTGCAATTATCTGGCACATTTTGTAGACTGTTTATTACAATTTTTTACCTATACACACATTAATTCAAAGACAAGGCATCTGTAAATACTGTAAGGAGGTCTTCAAATTTCGGATGACGACCCTCATTTGGAACATTTATGTCAGGAAGATCCAACGCGTTCATACGCTTGGGAAGGCTTCTCACAGTGACACGGGGCGACGACTGACGCTCCTGGGGGCTTCAAAAGCGCCTTTGCACGTTTGATGTGCGCGGAAGGCGGCTGCAACCCGACCTGGATCGGCGCTGTCGGTGCGCCCGCCGCCCTCCTCCTGGCGACGTCGTGCTTCAAAGCGGCCGAGCGTGCCGCAACTTGTGCCCCTTTGTTCGGGAGACGAAATTTCAGTTTACTGTACCGCAGCTAATTGCCGGTCACGGATCTGGGGAAGGGGTGCAAAGAGCCAGACTGTTTAATTAGCGTTGGAAATGGGGGATTAACCCAAAAGCAGCACAAATATAACTTCAAGGGGGTAGTTTAACGGCGGGTTTGTGAGTCTGAACTAGACGATTGAGATAAATGTTATCCACTAAGCAGCAGTTTGGACGTATGACTGTGCTGCGACAAAGTGTTTTATTCGTGTGCGGATCAATCAAAACTGGTGTTTTCCACAGTTGATGAAAAAATTTGAAGAGTCCCAGTTTAAAAATGACCCATTATTCTGGTGTTTCAGCTTGGCCGATGCTATGAAGGTGCTTTCCTCTGTTACATGAAAGGGACTTGCATCCCTGTTAAACCAGCACTTCTAAATCCAGGGTGGATGGTAAAAAAGGCTCTTAAAATACTTTAATCTCCTTTCCAACTTCTTATGAGTTGATCTCAGGAATAGTTTCCCTCCTTTTTGTGATAGACCCCCCCCCCCCCCATCCTAACCCAGCCCTGGGTTAGATGAGTTGATAATTCTGAGAAGAAAAATATTACTATTTTCCCCACTAGAGCCAAAGTTGCTGCTGAGCTCTCAAATGCTGGTTTACTGGAGTAGCTCTCCATCACCACTTGTCATTTTTTCCCCATGAGTCCATATATGTTGGTTGCAAAATCTGTGTGATGACTCCTCCCCCAGACTTGACTCAAGGGCATCTGTTTCTGCATGCTGTGGCCAGATAATTATGTAATTTGTCAAATTGTAATTGCTCTAGTGTTCATCATGTTTACCTTGAGTACTTAGGGATGCCTCCAGGCAGTTACAGCCACCAACTGCATGAAACTGACTTAGCTTTGTGAACTGCAGTGCTGCTGGTGGGCCTGTGCAGTGTGAGATCCTCATCCACCTAGGGAAGAATATTTACCTAACACGTTATTTCCCAATCTGGTCCCCAGAGACCCACAATTGGTCCACGCTTTTGCTCCATCCAAGCACCTAGACGGACTGTCTATGTTTTTGCTACCTGAAGCTGGAAGGGAGCAAAAATGTGGACTGTCTGTAGGTCCCAGAGGACCAGATCAGGAAACACTGCTCTAACACAAAGCCATACACTATACACATAACACTTAACTCCTTTTAAATTGGGTCTTTAAGCACTTAGTGTGGCCTAGCAATCCATATATCTTCAGATGTTTAGTAACGCCTGGGGTTACATTTTGTTTTATAAGTGCAAAAAATCATCTAATATCTGGATGGTAAAATGAGAGAAACACCGACAGGCCTTATCTATGCTGTAGGGTAATGGCCACCTTCATGGCCAGGGGGGATTGTCAGCTTGGGTATGACAGTTATTCATAGAGGCTGTTTGTTTACGGCTCTTTTTCTTTGTGGCTTCCGGGTTAACATATCACTTCTTCAGAGTGTTAATTGTGCCTCACTGAAGGTGAGGCTAGAGAGGCCCCAGGGTAGCAGAAACCCCGCCTCCTTTTAGGCGGGATAAGGTGCGGTGGGGCAGGTAAAGGACTGAGCGACCTCACCTCCCAGCAGTCTGCATGTGCACTCGATGGAAGGAGTCCCCAGGAGCACAGGGAGGGAGCAGCCCCCAGCCACAGCCACCAGCCATATCAGGTAAGGGGGGGGGGGCAGCCAGCCACACGGACCACCACACTGATTGCTTCACCCTGGAATAACTCACTTGCATTTTAAAACACATTAACATTGACATTAGGTGGGTTTTTATCTACTTTCTCTCATGTAACTATTTTCATACATTTCACATTGATTTATTTAGCGGATGTTTTATTTATTTAAGCAAACAAGTGAGGCCAATAGCACATTACAAAGATACAGCTTTGAAGGTGTCTAGCAGGCATAAATGTAGCTAGGCTGAGCTTCAGATGAATGACCAGTGAGGAGAGTACGCAGTATCGTGCAAGAGCAATAACGTGCATTTGTAATATACATAGCAAGAACCCAATGGGACCATTCAATCAGAAGATGGAATACACACACACACACACACACACACACACACAGTGGCATAGGAAGGAGTTTGATATCCCCAGAGGGGGGGGTGATGTATATGGTGACATCACAATGGACACGCATGCAACAGTCACATCTTGAAGAGATGAATAATGAAGATTTAATCGTTTAAAATTTGACAATTTGACTAACACTGTTTTTGGGTGCACTCTCACAAAAAAATCCATATGATAGAATGATTTTGTCTGATACAGGACTACAGTCTTCTTTATGTATATGTTTTGTCCTTTAGCGCTGCCTGCACAGTAAACTGGCCTCAGTAATGCATGGGTTCATAATAAAAGATTATTAAGGCAAACGTTAGGCGTTAAGGGGGCATATTCCCCCCATATAAATACACAGATTGTGGTTTATATCAATATATTTTACTGACTAACTACATACACATTTTGTGTGTGTTTCAAAATACTGGGATGGTCGAACATAATATTTCTCCAAAATTGGAAAACTGAATGTCACTATTTATGGTGTATTGATTCTTAATCAGCATTTAATGCAAAAATTCACTGAACCAAATTAAAACTAGGTGATGATTGCAGTGTCAGTTCTTGAACTCAGAGCCCACATCTTAATGTTCAGTATGTCATCCCAGCTTCAAATCAAGTGTAATTTATAGGTTTCTGTATGTGTGTTTTTCTCAAGATGATTTAATTGATTATTACTTTGGATATCATCTGTTTATGATAGGAAATTTATGTCAGTATGAAAATATTAGAGAGGTGGACAGGCAAGCAGTGACATGACTGGGAGGCTTCCTACGTCCCCGTATCCCATGTGTCTGTTCACACTCAACTTGCTTTGCCTATAAACTCTCTAACTTCACAAGCTTCTTAGCCACAGGTTCACTTTCTTGTACTTCTGCTGCATGGAAGCATCAGAATGACCGTGCTGCCCTGGTCCATGCCGCTGGATGTAGGAGTATATGGGAGTAGGTGTCACTACAAACAGATATACAAGAATCACTCTACAGATCTTCTAAGGTCATCAGAGAAACAGGGGGAAGGACATAGCAGTGTTGGCCTCACATCAGCAGTCAGTCTAGCAATGGGAGGAATAAAGCTTAGAAATGCATTGTGGGTGGGGTTAACCTTTTGTTTTTACATTAACATATAATCACAGCATTTAGAAATACACTGCCTGCCCCCCCAAAAAGTTGCACTATTTAATATTTCATTGCACCACCATTAGCTTTGGTTATGGTGCACGTTCATCATGGCATTGTTTCCACGTGCTTAGGCGACATCTCAACACTTTTTTTCATACAGATTTGCATTCATTTTTTGCTGAAATCTTATACTGATGATAGGTGAGTTGAACCACTCTGTAAAGTTAAGGTCAAGACTCTGTAGTGGCCAATGCGGGAAAATAATTCCTCCTGCTCCCTGAACCACTCTTTGACAATCCGAGCCTGATGAATCTCGGAATTCCCATCCTGTAATATGCCCATGCCGTTAGGGAAGAAGAAATCCATTGATGGGATAACCTAGCCAGTCAATATATTCAGGTACTCAGCTGACTTTAATTGCTGCATAACGTCGCTGAGCTGTAATAGCGATCCAATCATCAGCTCTTGAGTTCTTGCTAATTTAAATTCAAACTTTGACTTTTTTTGGCCAAGCAGTACATAGCATTTTAAAATCAATTTGTATCACTGAACACTGTTGAAATTGCCATAGCCTTTACTATGGCTACAAACACATTTTATTGGTGGGATTTTCATTTCCCTCCTGAAATTCTAAGTTCTTCTGAAGCAATCCTGCTTTACTTTAACTCCTCCTATTCTTGGTTGGGCCATCTATGTTCTTCCGATCCTCCTGAAGACTTCCCAGCAACCCTTCACTTGTTGCAGCTGTGGTGTTATCCTCTGCAAGGAAGGTGCTTAGGCATTTTAGGTTCTCCATTGGAAAGGCTGGAGCGCTCTGAATTGATGGACAGCTGGGAATCGCATCACTCGGCCTCTAAACGCTGAAATGGCTTTTGGCAGTGACTGCGCACTTGCTTTGGGACACCTGATACCGACCTACACAGACGGGGAATTCCTCTCTGATCTCCCGCCTGCCTTTCAGGCAGAGCTCTGAAACAGGCTGATGAGTGCTGGCAGATCCCAGGGGGTGTGAAGTCCGACTCATCACACTTTGGAAGCAGCTGTTGTTGGTCCAGGTCCACCCACGTAATTAAAAAACGGCCAACGAGCTTGGTACTGAGAGAATTGTACACACCTCTATCCATTCTCTAATCATTTATCCTGGTCAGGGTCACCCAGAGCAATGTTCCCCAACCTATTCCTAGGGGACCCCCCAAACAGTCCACATTTTTGCATTTTTCCCAGACAGTAGTGGCGTGTGATACTGCGAAATTTGGTACCAATCTGATATCAAGCAAACACAGGGCCAATCTCACCGATACCAATACCGATACCAATACCGATACCAGTACTTTTTACTTACAGAGGCCGCTTAAGTACTGTGTAGGGGACATCAATGCATCATCAATATGCTAAATCTGATTTAATTTTCATAACCACCAAATGACTTTGTGACTTCTGCCCTCCACATTTAATTAGCTCATGATGTGCCTGTTACAACTCAGGACAATTTTTTAGCAAAGTTTTTAGTGAAATGAAAAATATATTTTTTTATTGTTGTAATGAACTAAATTTAGAAAAGTGAAATCTGCATAAATTATTGGAAAACAAATGTTTTAAGAATTAAATTGCTCTTTTCAAGTTATTTATTTATAAACAACAATAAGAAATAAATCTCCCTTTGATTACACTTATCTGCTTTCATGAACAAAGTGCACATAGTTATTTGTGAAAATTTAAGTAAATAAAGTGCAAATAACTAAAGAAAAGCACAAACTCCTCCTGGCTGTAATTCTCAGCCTCTTTCTCTCTGCCATGTTACCGCGACTCTCACTCAGCCACTCGCTCACGCCGCTGAGTCACGTGACACTCCAACAACAAACCAGAGCAGAGCGAGGGGGAGAAGGAGGAGCAAAGTGAGATGCAAGATGCAGACGGAGTAGTGTTTGTTCACACAGATGTGTCGACTTTTGGGAGTGTAGAGGAGAGAAATTGGAACAGTATCGATCCCATCACGCTAGTTTTGATCCGATACCAGTACCAACGTTGGTATCGATACTATCGATATTTGGATCGATCCGCCCATCCCTACCAGACAGTCCATGGTTTTGCTCCCTCCAAAACATTCAACATTTTTGCTCCCTCCAAAACATTCAACATTTTTGCTTCCTCCAAAATATTCGACATTTTTGCTTCCTCCTAGCTCCCCATGGACTGTATGGGGGTCACCAAGGACCAGGCTGGAAAAAACTCACCTATAGTGTATTGCAGGTTGAGGTACACACTTAGTGGGATACCAGTCCATTGCAAGGTACATACATGCTCATAATATACAGGCAATTTAAAGACACCAGTTAGTCTAACTATATGTTTTTGGCACAAACCAGACATGCAAAACTCCATACACACGGAGTACGGAAGGTGAGATTTGAGCCCCCATCCACGGAAGTGTGAGGCAATACTACTGCCTACTGAACTATCATGTCATGCAAGATAAATACGTCAAATTACAGAATTAAGTGCTTAAGCCTGTTCTACCAACAGATTGACAGGCGGCAACCTTCCAAAGACACGCTTAGACTTTGAACATTCATGCTCCACCCTGAAGATGGTCTCCTTATTAAGCCTGTCTTTGAAACCAGCCTGCTCTGTACAGAAGGTCTAATCTCCTGCTTTCTTCTGATTACACCCCTGCTTCTCCCCAGCATCGGAACGACCCGACAGGAATGACCTCTGATTCTCCAGCATCTGCTGCTTCTGCATAACGGCCACGGTGCACATCCTGGAGCAGATGTACAGAAGCAGGCTGGGAGGATCTTCTTCTCAGACCTGACAGTCGTTATGATATTTAGACACAAAGATGCAATGGCCTATTATAACTGAGCTTAAATTTTCCATAATACTAAAATATGCTAGTGGTGTCACAGTGATTATGACCACAAATGTTAGGAGAATGTTTTCCTGATTTGTTTTAATTTAGTGCTTGATCTTGATCTCTAACCCTATCTAAGCTGTAATTGTAAATGAGAACTGATTTACAAACTGGTCTGTCTGGCAATACGGATCTGCATCCAGGGATCATTATGAACAACAGCTTCTCCCACACACTAGTGGAGCGGCAGCCCAATCTTTTGAGCCGGAGTGGGTTGCAGTATACAATGGTGCCCTCTGGTGGTCATCCTGAGCATCGACACCTGCTCTCTGGTACTGCCTCCTCGGCCCACACAATGCCCCTGCTGCTGTACCCTACCAGTGTGGACGCGGGCTTCTTTGAGGGTCCCTACGGGGGTGCCTCGCCCTTCTTTCCTTACCTCCCTGCTTTTCATGGACACCTGGGGCTTTACGAGTGTCCCTTTGAGCCCGCCTTCATCCAGAAACGCAACGAACGTGAGCGCCAGCGAGTGAAGTGCGTCAACCAGGGCTACGCCAAGCTGCGCGACCACCTGCCCGCTGCCGCCGCCGGCGACAAGCGACTCAGTAAGGTGGAGACGCTGCGCGCCGCCATCCGCTACATCAAGCATCTGCAGGCGCTGGTCAGCCAGCTGCCACCCGCAGAGCCCCCCTGCAAGGACCCCATCTGCAGGTGCCTGCGCCTGGGAGACCCCGGCCACAGCGATGGGGAGTCCGGCTCCTCCTCCCCGGGGCTCTACTGTGAGGAGTCAGAAGGAAGCAGGAGCTAGACTCTTGTTAGCCTGAATGGTGGGACAGACATGGCGGAGGAGGCTGGGAGAAGGAGAGACCCGAGCAAGGGCAGAACTCCTGAAGTTTCTGAGACCCATTTCTCCTAAAGAGCCTCTGTGATTGCCTGAAAGTAGGGCAGGACCCAAGAGCACGGTTTTAGCATCAGAGCCAGGAGGCTCCTGTGGTGCTTGAGGCTGCTTGGGGCCAGCGGCCTGCGATCTTCTTGGCCAACACCAGTACTGCTCTCTGTGTTTATCTCTAAATAAGCCAGTTACCCTGTAAAAGGAAGGGATGGGGCTTTGTCTCAATAGGCCTGAATGTCTCCTCTTCTTGAGCTCTTATTTGAGCTGATGGCTTCAGTGAACCTTTATTTTAATTATGCTTTATCATATTACCGGATGCATAAAATCTGCTTAAACACAATAGCAAGATGGATAGTTTTATCTCACATTTTATCTTTTATAATTTGGTTTTATATCTTTTATATTTATAAGGTGGTTGGCGAGTTTGAAAAACAGCAGCCATTAATAATCCAACAGGGAAAAATAAAATGAGACCTGATGTCCAAAAAGATGAATAAAGTTATTTGTTAAAAAAAAAAAACATTGAGAGACTGGCGTTTTAATTTGAATGGTTTCATCACTTGATGTCAGTCATTTTTTTAATAACGGAGGTTACATGCACATTCTATCTTGGCAAAAAAATCCTGCCGGATCCAGATTCTGAGTTAACTGAAATTGTGAGGTTTCTACAGTTAAAGAGCAAATCTTTTTACAGTTTAAAGTCCGAGATGTTTATTAAACAAAAGGATATGCCTAATTTATACTGCTTACTAACATTTGAGCATCATAAAATGCTCCATTAATGTTTCGGGCACACTACTAGTCTTCTTAACAGATTGTGGACATAAATGTCCGGATAGTGCCAAAAAAGCTGCTGCCCGGCCAAGTCTTTCGCCCATCATCCGAAGCCCCGGTGATTATTGTGTATGCATGATATAATCATGTCATAACCATCAACATGGTATCCGGTAGCTGTACGTGAAGGCAGTAGTGGAGGACACTGAACCAGTAACACTTATTGCTTAAGAAAGCATTAGAAAATGGGTTAAGGTGATTTTAGAGGGTGGAGGCAATATAACTGTTGTCACTGTGATTTCTCCCATGATGCCAAATGCACCATATCGCTACATTTTTACATGAAAAATATTTGCAAGCATGGCCGTTCTCGACACTTTTAGTGTGTGTGTTTTTCATGTTTTTTGGTCGACTGGGGCTGGGGGAGATTTGTGGGTGGGGGAGGGAAGAAGGAGGACAAGGGGGCTAAAAGGAGGACACCCAGCAGCATTCCGGGCAGAGGGCTGCAAGGCTGGACTGTCTGGACGAAATCTGGAAATCTGAAAAAATCTGAATCTGTTTATGAGTGCGGCATGTATGTGCAGTGCCCGTTGGTGCCAGCTCCCGGTCGTGTGACGTGGACACCCTTGGGGGGCCCCTGCTATTGTTCCCCCGCCCTCCCCCATCTACATCTACCAAAGCCATCTCTAAAATTACCCCAAGCCAGAGCCAACTGCCACTCCTGCTTACCACATCGATCTGTTTCAAGTGGTGTCATCTGGCAGTAAAAACGGCTATAGATCTCTCACCAGGAGGCCAGGGAGGTGGGCAGACGAGAGACCGTGAGGACCTTGGAGGAGTTCAGCCAGAGCGCCCTCTGACATGGAGGGTGGTGATGGGGAACCCATGGTGTCCTTCATCATGGACGAGGAGACGCTGAAGAGGAAGCAGCGGGAGAAGCTGAAGAAGCTGCAGGCCACCGGTGGCAACCCCCGCCCTGCGCGGTCCCTCTTCTTCCTCACGCTGAAGAACCCCTTCCGCAAGGCCTGCATCAGCATCGTGGAGTGGAAGTATCCTTTACCGATGCACTGCTTTGTGGAGCCGACACTTCCTGTCATCACCTACATACTGCCTTGTTTAAGCAGGGGTGGACAGTTCAGGTCCAGAGAGTAAAATTCCGGACCAGGATTTTATTTCAACCAACCAGTTGAGCATAAAGACTCACAGTCACAGCGCACTCAACTGGTTGGTTGAAACAAAATCTTGGTCTGGACTTTTACTCTCTGGACCTGAACTACCCACCTCTGAGTTTAAGTTTACTTTACACACACAGTCAGATGACTAGTGAAGTACGAGTGTCTTTCAAGGCTGCATGTGTCCTAAAGTGAACAGCAGTATATTCACACACATCAACATACTGGGCATCTTGCTTTCAACACATGGACACAGGCTGGTTCCTATGTACTAACACATACTTCACAAGGAAACAGCAGAAGTCATGAAGAATGTACTTACGCAGTGCATGGTGTGGACTAGAGATTTTCTTTAATTCTTTAATTTTGCTTGGTCTTTGTGAATATGTGCTCAGAATTTAAAAACTGATTCAAAGAGGTTATAAATGGAACAAAAATGATTTTTTATGTCACGGGACACAATAAAAGCATGAGAGAGGGAACGTGTGGAGGACATTTTGAAGGATTTTATGCAAAGACTGGGTGGTTCCGTTACTCTTCTCAGGAGAACAAAGCCAGAGTTACTACTGGCCTTTGCACTACTTTTTAAAACATATACAGATAATCTCAATGATTATCTGATTTAAGTCTGCATGTACTGCCTTGTACTGCTTAGGCATTTTAATTGTGCTGAAGTTCACAGAATCAAGGAAGGCATTTAATTCACAGCAAACCTTTGGTTTTAAGATATAGTTTTTAACAAAGCCAATGTTATATAACAGACAGAGCTTCCGATGTTTGTTGTCATCTCATTTATGAGGAAAAATGTCATGTTTAAACAAAGTATGATTCATCTCTTGCATTCTGTAAGTGACAGTACTGTACAAAGGCATATTAATCATACATTCAACAACTTAAATCAGCATGTAGTCAGTAAGTAACATTTCAAATGCATTATAAAGTCTAAAGCTGTGAAATATGCAAAGTAAGTCTTGTTCCCATGAATTTGGGCAGCACATTGAGTCGTAAACTATTGTACCTGTCGACAGAACTTTGGTCCTTTCAGATATTCTGGGGAACCAGCTGTCTATTCATGCCGGAACCTAAAAACAGAGCTGCTAAGCCAAAGTAATTTTTGCAGAGAGCCACCCGGTGGCAGAAATTGAGAATGCGCTGAAACAGTAGCGGCGGGCTAGATTCCATGTGTGCATGATGAAACTGGATATAAAGTAATGGGACAACCGGGTTGTACAATCATAGGTCATGTGTGCCGCTGGCCGCAGTGCCGCATGATAGTCACAGCCGGCGCTGCTCATGTCACCACCTCTGAGCTTCCACAAGGCCGCCTTTGGACAATCCAAATGTGTGACTGATTTGTTTCTGCAGTGGCATGTTCAGAAGAGCACAATGTTCACAGGACTTGAAACTGTTTTTGTTGGGAAAAAAAAACAAAAATGAATATTGGAAAAAAAGAATATTGATATAAATGAAAAATTAAAATGTTTTTTATAACATGATTTTGTCTTGTGATCATCAATATCACTAATTCATTTGTCACATCCTGTACAGGTTGAAGTACAACAGCAGTTGATGTCTGCCGCTGAATCAGGTCTAAAGATAGTAACTGGGTCAGGTTGGCTGCTGCATACAATGTCAGTCACATAAAACATGCTGGCTGCGAACAGCCATCACACCTCAAATTGATGGTTCCTTGCCTGGGATACAGATCCCAGAACCTTGTTTGTTGGGAAGGAAGTTCTGCGTTGTATTCTGTCTTGTTGGAAGGGCAAATGAAAGATAATAACATTGATGGCTGTTTTCCCTGTCATGTCTTCCTAGAATGCATACTTAAGTGGATAAACAGTAGCATAGAGCAAAGGCATCATAATTGTCCCTTTAGTGCAGTCTTGAGACTGCAGAGCCTTTAATTTTAATATTGTGCACAGCGTCCCAGTTGCTGGTGGAATACTTTGTCCATCTCCAAATTCATAGACATTGTTTGAGCTTTCTAGTACATTGGTAGGTCCAAATATCTCCCTAGCTGTCAGGCATGGTTTCCACACAGAAGGCTTACAGTCCTGCAGTCACAGGTAGCTTTTTTTTTTTTTTTTTACGGGTGGTTTTCCTGAGCGCCCACATCCAGACCCTTCGAGATCATCATCCTGCTGACCATCTTTGCCAACTGTGTGGCTCTTGCTGTATTCCTGCCCATGCCTGAGGAGGACACCAACAACACCAACAGCAATCTGGTGAGTTTCGTACAACTGACATCATCAGCGTGGACCCGGTGAGTTCCCCTTAGCTAACAAAACCAGCGTAAGGAGTTTGCCTTCTCTCTCTATCTGCACTAGCTACCAGCACTGACATGGTAAGCTCATCATGAGGTTATTTAAGCTGGAAGAGTGAGTGAGGACACAGAATAATTTGTTATGGATGACCTAACCCAGTGCTCAAAGACCTCCAGAGTCCATGTTTTTGCTTCACAAGGGAGCAAAAATTTGGACTATCTGGCAAGGATCTGAGAGGGAGCAAAAGTGTGGTCCCCAAGGGCCGGGTTGGGAAACACTGACCTAACCAATCTGACAGCCTCCCCCTGGCTTGGTGCCCCACATTGTGGCCTGGTATGAGGTTGAAGGCCTAGTTCAGACTTTCCACTGGACACAGCAAACTTCTGTGGCAGCATTTCTTGTGGAACACGTTCAGATGGTACCACCATAATTGAGAGAACAAAGGGAATCTCTTGTCTTACTATTGGCAGTGATTTGCAGGGCCTGGGATTAGCTTTAGTGGGGTGTGGAGATGGGAACAAGCACTACCTATATCATAGACTGGCAGTAATCTGCTGTCTACACTGCTGCCTGTGGAGGACTTAGAATTAGAGGGTTCTGCTGAACACAAATATAGTTTTGAGACATCAGGTTTTAATGCTATACAGTCTAGGCTGTTAGAATTTTAATTTGAAGTTGTGTTGTGCTTTTACAGATGATTTTAGACATTCAACATAATTAAGTATGCCAGTGTACTTAACAAAAATTCCTGAAGCAGTTCAGCAGATCAGTCCATTTTCTTGAAATGAGCAATTATTAATAATTTCCCAATACTTTAACTATTTCCCTAATTCAATGGAAATGTGCTACTCTTTTGAATGGAATTAAAAACAGCAGCTACAAAAACAGAAATATATGGTATACATTTGTACAGTTTGAGAAGAATCAAGTCAAATAATTTTGATTACCAGAGTAACAGGAAAGCTGGTAAATAGAATACAGGGGTAACCTCTGGGTCTCTGGTTGGTGATTGGGAAGAGAAGGCCAGGGGTGTGTGTGTCTACATGACTGCAGCTGCAAGTGTTTTTCTTCCATATAAATGAATGGCGAGTCCCCATAAAGATATGAATATGTGGCCTGTTTGTATGCTTGGTTCAGTTTCTTTGTGTGTGTCTGTGTCTCATGACATACGGGATGAAGGACTCGAGGGCAGGTGTTGTGCTGAGACAAAGGGGGCTTTATTGAACTCAATGAACAGGCAACAGGAAGGTACAATGTCAATGACCAGACTGGGGAGGATGAGACAAATAGGTACCTAAATACAAGGACTAATGAGGGTAACAAGCATGGCTGACCAGGGCCACGTTAGGGAAGGAAAGGGAGGGTTTGGCATTCAGGAGGGAACACTGAGTCTGTGTCTGGGGGTCTAGGTCATGTATAGATTATATTGTGGGGACCAAATGTCCCCATAATGAGATAAAAATGTTATTCTAACATTGTGGGGACCATTTTTCAGTCTCCACATAAGCAAACTCAATTTTATAAAAATCTGTAACTGCAATCAAAAAACTAAAAATGCCAAACGTCTTGTGTTTTGTTTGGTTACTTGTGGTTAAGGTTAGGGATGGGTAGGGGTTAAGGCTGTCATTGTTGGGATTAGGGTTTTCGCCATAGAAATGAAAGGACAGTCCCCACAAAGATGAGAACACAGACGTGTGTGTGTGTGGTGCGTGTGTGACCATGTATGAGGAATGCTACTGGGCCGACCACACAGGCCAGCTGCTGTTCGAGCCCTTGACCCCAGCGACAGGTGCCAGGTGCCTGGCACTGCTGGCATGAGGCTAACCCTTATATATAGCCCTCACTGTGGGCCCACTGATCTCACTAAACCCAGAGTGCTAATACTTTATGGGCCTAGAAAGCAGCAGTTACACATTCAGGGTCAGGAGCTACTTACTCTGGAACAGAGGAACCATACCTTAGGGAAAATTATGTTCTTGTTTGCTGTATTCACACAACTGATGACCTTTTTGCCCATTTAAAGCACGGCACACAAAACCCAGATAACATGTATCATGTGTAACTGGCAGCAGTATAAATCATGCAATTAGCATATAGCAGTCAGTCTGTTGAGTTTTACTCTTAAATTTACTCTCCTATACTTCCTAGACTTCCTTGGGACTAGCTTGTTTTTGGTCCTTAATCAGTATAATACCCATAACATTTAATATCAACTACACTGAAAACATTTAAACCAGATATAATATCTGCATCTCCTTTGTACATTTTTCACTACGTAAGAAACCTCCAGCAAACCACATAACCAGTGCAGAGTTATGGTGTCTGTTCTGTTCTCAGAAGAACAGGACACTTGGCAGGGGATACCATGGAAGGAATTCCAGTCTATTACAGCACTCAGATATACTATAGGCAATTTAGGGACACCAATGTTTCAGAACAATAGGAGAAAATCCACACAAGAAGTGCTCCTCAAATTTTATGTTAATTTATTTCACCAAGGTGAACAAACATTATGTTACCATCCACTTGATGTGTATATTTTTTGCGACAAAATAGAAATGTGCGTCAAAAATTTAAAAAATGCATTTCTTGTGATCATTGCATTTCCATAAAAGTTACATGCATAAAAAATGACATAATATCAGAGGAAAATCTGGGTGCCATAAGTCTTGCCTTATCGCCAAAAAAAAGACTTCTGGCACGTTTCCATGCAGATCTGCCCATATATCAATAAAATGTCTACATTTGACTTCTCTTATTTCCATATCCAAATAACAAACATTGGAATGGAAAGGATATTCAGGGAATAAATGTGCATTGGCCATTTTAAAATTATTTTATTAGCTCAATTCGTCAAAACTGATCTAAGCGATTGCCTGCTTGGCAGAGCATGAAGAATCTGAGACTGTTTAGGTCACTGTAGCCCTTAAGTATAGGAAAGACCACACACTCAAACATTTTGGGAGGTTGTAGTAGTGAACCACTATATGCCAAACTTTTAAACATTGGCTTAAACATTTTAGGTCTACATTTGAAATGCTGGCATATAGGATCTTTTACCGGGCCAGTAAAATGCAGCCACCGACCACCAGTTCTGACCCGAAAGCTCTGTACAAACTGGCAACCTTCTCCGAGAATAGTGTAGTGGGAGAGACATTCGTGTGTCAGCTTGATGCCAGCCCACTGGTGTTTACGCCGTGTGTTTACGCCGTGTGTTTACGCCGTGTGCGTGGCGATTACAAATAGAATGAGGCACAGATATA
>JAODKM010000118.1:19694228-19709473 GCA_026780845.1 Petrocephalus sullivani
GGAGGGTGGCATGGTGGTACAGTGGGGTGCAGTACTGCCTCACACTTTGGAGGGTGGCATGGCGGTACAGTGGGGTGCAGTACTGCCTCACACTTTGGAGGGTGGCATGGCGCTACAGTACTGCTGGAGAAATGAAAAAATGAACTTGCTGTCGCTCTTCAGGCCTGCAGGTGGTGATGAACTCCATTCTGAAGTCCATGCTGCCTCTGATGCACATCGCCCTGCTGGTATTCTTTATGGTCACCATCTATGCCATTGTTGGTCTGGAGCTCTTCAAGTGCAAGATGCACAAGACCTGCTACTACAGTGGCACAGGTTGGCAGGCTGGGAGGGGTTATTGAAAAGTCAGTGATGCAAGTTGGACAGGCCAGTGGGATGGGGTTTACAAATTAGCTTATAGTTTTCAATAACTCTCAGTTTTTCAATAAATCTCGGGAGTAGACAGCAGCTGGCATCAAGAAAAATCATGTAAGTTAATGTGCCTCTTCTGCTTGGCTTTCTGGCAGGCATTATAGCCACAGTGGAGAATGAACTGGCATCACCCTGTGCCCAGGCTGGCAATGGGCGGCGCTGCACCATCAATGGCTCAGAGTGCCGGGCAGGCTGGCCGGGGCCCAACGATGGAATCACACACTTTGACAACCTGGGGTTCGCCATGCTCACCGTGTACCAATGCATCACTATGGAGGGCTGGACTGAAGTTCTTTATTGGGTATATTCGCCCTCATTTCAGCTGTGCAGTGCTGGGGCTGCATAGTCACAGCCCCGCTGGCCGTCTCAGTGCACAGGGAAAGCTGCCCCTGTCATCACCTGTCCCTGTTCTAATGAAGGGCAAAGTCTGTGGTTCTCCTGGTTCCCATCCACCTGAGCCCTTCTCTCCCTCTGGTCCCCTACAGGTAAACGACGCCATCGGAAATGAATGGCCCTGGATATACTTTGTCACCCTTATCCTGCTGGGCTCCTTCTTTATACTCAACCTGGTTCTGGGCGTACTCAGCGGGTCAGAACACCTCTGTCGGCTTTCATTTGCATGCAGGAATATGTCAATTGTCATGTGGCTTCTTAAGTATCAGTTAGCACGTTACACATTAAGTATCCATTAATTGCTTTTGTTTAATTATAGGCCCAAATCGAACAAGATATTCAGTTTCATAAATGGATTTTAAAGTTTTAGAATTTGCAACATCTATGGCATTTTTGCCACAGTAGCTTATGCAAAACAAAAGTTGAGCTCATAACTCTACACTTATCTACATTGTTTTGTATTCTTAATCTCATTATGTTGCCCCATCTTCCCTCAGGGAGTTCACAAAGGAGCGGGAGAAAGCTAAGTCTAGGGGAGAATTCCAAAAGCTGCGGGAAAGACAACAGCTGGATGAAGACCTGAAGGGCTACATGGACTGGATTACCCAGGCAGAAGTCATAGATAATGACCAGGAGGGGCAAGGTAAATACACATTCTCCTTGACAGTGACAGAACCAGTAGGGAGCAAAATATAGATGAAACTAGATCACCTATGAAGAAGTCATAGACTTTTAGCAAGAAGGGCAACATTTGCCCATATGGTGTATTAAAGTGTCGAAGCCTTGGCACTAATATTAAACCAAACACTAATTCCCCTTCAGGCTAGACTCAGGATGTTCTCATGCTAATCTACTTGAAGGCCATCAGAGTATCTTTTGGAACTACTTGGTTTAGTCCATGATTCAGACTGGCCCCCAGCGTAACTCTGGCCTCACTCAGCCTAATCCCACTGTCCAGGACTCTTGCCTCTGGAAGAAGGTGGTTCAGATACTGAGAGCTTGTATGACATGGAGGGTCTGAACCGTCTACGCTTCTACTTGTGAGTACAGAAGAAAGACTAGACATGAAGCCTTAAACATTTAACACACTATGAGCTAAACATTAATGAATGAAACTGAAATGCTCATGAAGGTCACAGGTCAAATACGACCAGCTTTAAGGAGGGTCAGGGCATGTCCCCATGTCCCCAACCGGCTTTCGCTCTCTTCATAGCCGTCGCTGGCGTCGCTGGAACCGCTTCTTCCGGAGGAAGTGTCGCATCTGGGTGAAGTCTCGGCTGTTTTACTGGGTGGTGATCCTGCTGGTATTCCTGAACACTCTGACTATAGCCACCGAGCACCACCAACAGCCCGAAGGGCTCACCAGCCTGCAAGGTCCATCCCACCAAAGGCACAAGGCTACTTCTTTCCAAAGACATTTTTGTTTTAAGGCCTATGTCGTGTCGAGCAAAATGCATCATACACTGGGCAACGTATCACGATTTAGCAACAATATCAATGAGTACCTTCCATTCTTATACTCTGGCTAGCTTGTTCAAGACTGAGGAGGTTTTACATATATGGAATAAAGATTCAAATATTAGAAAAAGGAGGTACTGCGACATATAAAAGCTTGTGCTTTCAGCCACATTTTCAGCTGGTATTTTCAAGATCGCTGATCTCTGTTTCAGATATTTTTAATCTTTTGAGCTTTAGTTAAAAGAACAATAAGACTGCTCCGGTACAGTTTGGCCTTCAGACTTTGGCTGTGTTCGGACTGGGGGCTGCACTCGAAGACCAAATTCATCATAGTGACGCAACAAGGCTGTGCCATTTCAAAGGCTCCACCAAATGCAGTCTAGAAGTGCATCCACCTTTTGCTGAGTCCTAATGAATCCCTCCCAGCCTAATGTATCCCAAGATTCATTGTGCAGAGGCAATGTAGGCATCTCAGCTAGGCGATAGGAGTGGCACTTCATGACTCATAGGGTAAGGGTGGGATCAGCTGCCAACGACCAGACCATCCCATTTAACAATGTTTTCTGTTTGACCTTCTTAGACCACTTCCTGTGAAGGATGCAGCCCCTTACTTTGCACATAGCACTTGACACTACTCAGACACTACTCAGACACAGGGTTTTATTTATAACCTTCACACTAGTCTATATATGTACTGGTGTAGCCATGTAAGCAGGCTGCAAACCACAGCCCCATTGCTGAAGCTCAAAAGCTTTCTCTTACTTCCTGTCTCTGGCTGCAGACAATGCCAACAAGGGGCTGCTGTTGATGTTTGCAGTGGAGATGTTCCTGAAGATGTATGCCCTGGGCCTGCCCTCATATTTTATATCTCTGTTCAACCGCTTTGATTGCTTTGTGGTTACTGTGGGCATCCTGGAGCTGGTACTAGTGCGGATGGATGTGGTTTCAGCGCTTGGCATCTCCGTGCTGCGGTGCATCCGCCTCCTGCGGCTGCTCAAGGTCACAAAGTAAGTGGCACTGGAGGGAAAATGTGGAGAAGTCGGGGCAAGGGCATTATGGGAAATGGAGGATGATGACTTGGGACCATCACATGGGACATAAACATTATGGATATAAAGCATTTTTTTTGTTACAGTTAAATTATTGAAATGCATGTTACAACTACAGTTAATTCAGGACCTTTATTGGACTCCTCTGGTTCTCAAAAACCTGGAGGCCCCCATGCTCACCTAAAAGTCACCCACCCTTCTTCTTCAGATACTGGACAGGCCTCAGCAACCTGGTGGCCTCCCTGCTGAACTCCGTGCGCTCCATCGCCTCCCTGCTCCTGCTGCTCTTCCTCTTCATTGTCATCTTCTCCTTGTTGGGCATGCAGGTGTTTGGGGGCAAGTTTAACTTCCCCGACCAGGAGGTGCAACGTAGCACCTTTGACAGCTTCCCCCAAGCGCTCATCAGTGTTTTCCAGGTTGGCCACTTCTCCATCTGCTTTTAGGGCCATGCAGAAAATATTTTTGCATAGGGAACCAGGCAAATTAAGCCAAACCATGAAGAATAGAATAGAATCAAAACCGACTATATCTGTTTTTCTTGGTCTAAGATCCTCACGGGTGAGGACTGGGACACTGTGATGTACAATGGCATCATGGCCTACGGAGGACCTGTCTTTCCTGGAATACTGGTCAGCATTTACTTCATCATCCTCTTCATCTGTGGCAACTGTATCTTTTGTCCATGGACCCACATAGACTGTAAAGAGTTGATGTTCTCATTTGTAGCTACTTTCAAATCCTTCAAGTCCTTCCTTAATAGTTGATGCCTAGACATATTGCTGAATGTGTTCCTGGCCATTGCTGTGGACAACCTGGCTGAGGCAGAGAGCTTGACATTGGCACAGAAAGAGAAAACGGAGGAGAAGATGCGCAAGAAGTTGCTCAGGTGGGGCTCTTGCTTTTCCCGAGGCCTGACATTCAGCTACAAGTAGCACAGAAGATAAGGAACCAGAATTCTCCTCTCCTTCTATCTTTCCTGGTCTTTAGCGCTAACAACCCTGACAAGGCAGAGGAAGAGAAGGCCCTGATGGCCAAGAAGCTAGCAGAGCAGAGAGCTAAGATTGATGGTATCCCCACCACTGCCAAGGTCAGGCTTCCCAAGCACTATGAGTAAACTATTATCTATAATAGGATTTCAGTGATTATTCTCCAGACTGTTTTGGATTTTAACCTTAGATCTTCACTTCATATTTTGTCAGCTAAAAGTGGATGAGTTTGAGTCAAATGTCAACGAAATCAAGGATCCATTCCCACCTGCAGATTTCCCTGGTAGAGTAACTGCTCTCTACCTGGACAAAGCATTCCATGCACAATTTCGACAGTAGAAGAGCAGCACACAGTGGTGTTTTACCAATTAATTTAACTTGGCACATGCCTATCCAATAATTTGTAAAAACGTAACCTATAAATTATTCTACCAATGACGTGCCTACATTTACTGCGACTAACACATCGTTAAACTTGCAGTTAGGAGAAGGCAACGGAATAGTTTCTGTTGTTGTCCCACGGACATGCTAACTACAAACACCAGCACAACATAGCCTTTTCCATCTCCATGGCAAGCAAACTATTTTATGATGTTAACTAGCTAGTCATCCAGCTAAATGTATCTCTGCCAGTAGCAGATGTAAGTTGCTGGATATGTTTGAATGTATAATAGTTAGACAAAGTTCCAATGAATGTAAAATAGTTATATAAAGTTTCAAGAGCATTAATATCTGTGCATGTGTATTTTTGTGTTGTGTGTGGTTTTCAAAGGATGTCTACCCACAAATTTGGTTTGCACAATGCTCCTGCTAGCACAGCAGAGGTAACCCCTAACCCTAACCCTAACCCTAACCCTAACCCTAACCCCACTCCTGTTCATTAGGTGACGATGAGGAGGAAGAGCCAGAGATCCCAGTGAGCCCCAGACCCCGGCCCATGGCTGATCTGCAGCTGAAGGAGAAGGCCGTGCCAATGCCAGAAGCCAGCTCCTTCTTTATCTTTGGCCCTCAGAACAAGTGGGTCTCTCTTCAGATTAAACTCAGATTAAGACTTAGTAGGTTCCTGAACAGAACATTGTGCTCCTGGTAAGACTAAATGGGTTTCTGCTCCTATAGTATGGCATTTAAGCTAGTCCTTCCACTCACCATTCTTCGTATGTGCATTAGTGCTAATATGTAATAACCCCTTTTGGGAGACTCACGACCTAGCCCCCAGACCCTTGTGTAGTAATTCTTGGAGAGAATTTCTGCAATGAGATTCTTCATTCAGTATGTCTGAATGGATGCTGTTTCTTTTGTGGTAGGATCGGAAGAGACTGGGACCAGATTTTAAAGTATTTTGGATTTGCATGTAATATGTTGTTGCAGATAAAGTCAGTCATCATACACATTTTGGTCAAATCCACTGCAGGAGCCAAACATCGATTCATTTATTCCATAGCTGTCAAAGGTCAGGCTCTGCAATACAATCGTTAACATAGCTGTTGACCGTGCCTCATTACAGGTTCCGCAAACTGTGCCATCGGATTATCAACGCCACCACCTTCACCAATATCATCCTTCTCTTCATCCTCCTCAGCAGCATCTCTCTGGCAGCCGAAGACCCCATTGACCCAGAATCCTTCAGAAACCAGGCAACACAAATCACTCAGCAAATCAGACCCATTTAGAGGACTAATATAAGAACACAAAAATACTGTCAAATTGGCCCCACTGGGAGAGAGAAGTTAAACAGTTTATTACCAATATACAGTATATTCATATTTTGTTTTGTAAATTACGTATTTATCTAATGCATATTTCAAAATTTTCATGAAGTTGATGCACACCAAATGACTACAATGACAGTGGTCCTTCTGCTGTTCTGCGTAGGTCCTAGCCTATGCTGACATCGTCTTTACGTCGGTGTTCACCGCTGAGATTGTGCTCAAGGTGCTTCCCCATGCGTCCTGGATTCTTTCACAATCCACCCCATACACAAAGGCTCTGATTTACCTAAACCTCCCACCCTACCCCCCCCACAGATGACCACGTATGGAGCAATCCTTCACAAGGGATCCTTTTGCCGGAACTCCTTCAACATCCTGGACCTGATCGTTGTGGGTGTTTCCCTGCTTTCCATGGGAATGGAGTAAGTGACCTATAGCATGAAGAGAGCCTGCTCACTGGAACCTGCCTGAGTGGTCTTCCTGACTTAGATTCTTGGGGACATTCCCCCTTTCTGTCTTCTGTGCAGGTCCAGCGCCATCTCAGTAGTTAAGATTCTGAGGGTACTGAGGGTACTCAGGCCCCTCAGGGCCATAAATCGTGCCAAGGGCCTCAAGGTGAGGACACACAGCTTCTTCACCTTCTCTTCCATCTCCATCTGCATCAGCTTCATCACCTCATGTACCTGCCATCATCTCTATGTTTGCCTCCACCTGATTCCTCTTCCCCACCATCAGCGATACCTTTCCCATGTTCACCATCCTGTGCACCCTCTTCACCATGTCCTCCACCATCTCAGGCATATCCATTATTGTCAGTGTCTTTCTGCCCATGCTGCAGTTCTCTAATCATCACTGCGTCTTTTCTCTTCGGTTTTGCAGCACGTGGTCCAATGTGTGTTTGTGGCCATCAAGACCATCGGCAACATTGTCCTGGTCACCATGCTGCTGGATTTTATGTTTTCCTGCATTGGTGTCCAGCTCTTCAAGGTCAGAGAACCTGATGTAGAAACTCACAAACTAGGTAGTTTGTCACTCACTGAAAGCAACAGTAAGACGTCATGGCTTTCTGAGGTGCATTCTCTACCTTGGTACTTTTGAGAAAACACGCCACATTGCATTACAAAAAGCATCACTGACCTACATCCACTACAAGGTGACAGTATGAGGATGTTGTTTCTAGGGTTCAAGCAAGACATTTAACCACTTACTGCAGTAAAACATCCAGTACTATAAACTGTGTTATATGGATGGTTTCTTTGTACATGATTTTCAATTAAAACTATTAGATAAGTAATGCAATTATGATGTCATAATGAGTCTTTAATTAATTGTTGTTTCCCTCCCCTCCCCAGGGTACGTTTTACATGTGCACAGACCCCTCCAAAATGACGGAAGTGGAGTGCAGGTAAATCTAAATGTCATCTTTTGTTAGCAAGACGTTTTCCTCACCTCTATGTGCACACCAGCTGTTTACATGCCAGTATCACGATCGTCACAAGTCTGACTAAATGCTGTTTTCACTTCACTGTGCCTTAGAAAGAATGGACAGTCCTTGAAAGTTGGGCCATAGACACTCATGTTCTTCATCTCTCATGTGAAACATTGTATCCACCCACCTTATCCCACCTGTATCCACCCACCTGTATCCACCCACCTTATCCCGCCTGTATCCACCCACCTTATCCCACCTGTATCCACCCACCTGTATCCACCCACCTTATCCCGCCTGTATCCACCCACCTTATCCCGCCTGTATCCACCCACCTGTATCCACCCACCTTATCTCGCCTGTATCCACCCACCTTATCCCACCTGTATCCACCCACCTGTATCCACCCACCTTATCCCACCTGTATCCCACCTGTATCCACCCACCTTATCCCACCTGTATCCACCCACCTTATCTCCATTGTTGATACCTCTGTGTTTCTCAGGGGAACTTACATCAAATACCAGGAAAAGGCCCTACACGAGATGGAGGTGCGGCAGCGTGAGTGGATCAACAGCGACCTGAACTTCGATAACGTGCTGAATGGCATGTTGGCGCTCTTCAGCGTGTCTACGTTTGAGGGATGGCCTAAGTGAGTGTTAGCCCCATGCAGGTGAACGTTGGCCCCACTCCCCTGAGATATTGTCCACTTCTTCCTTCATGAGTATTAATCCTTATTTTGAGACTGTCAGCACATTTAGGAGAGTATTAGTCCTGTGCGTGCCGGCTCCTCTTCTGTGGGGAACCATAGAGATGGATCAAAGTATAAACACAAATTAGATTTAATTACATATAAAAAAAAATGCTCAAAAAGTTTTGTCATAAAGGAGCAACATAGTGTCAAATTGAAGGCTGGTTATTTTTGGATGGTATGTTATAGAACTTAGTAAGGTGTACCCAGGTGTGCCCAGATGTCCATCCATACTGCAGACTGCTCTACAAGGCCATTGACTCCCAAGCTGAGAACATGGGCCCCATCTACAACAACCGCTTGGAGATATCCATATTCTTCATTGTCTACCTCATCCTCATCGCCTTCTTCATGATGAATATCTTCGTGGGCTTCGTCATTGTCACCTTCCAGGAGCAGGGTGAGCAGGAGTACAAGAACTGCGAATTGGACAAGAACCAGGTACCACTATACCTTTCCCCAACCCTGGGATCTAGTCAGCTGTCTTTGTTAACCCTTTTAATTCCTCCAGTATGATTCGGTAGACCACTTTTCTAGGTATTCAGCCTTTTGTCTTCTCCTACCCTAGGTCCACATTGTATAGGTGTTCTTGGCATTTTTTATATATCTTGGATCCCAAGTTCTACGTTCGGCAGGCCAAATTACCACCTAAAAAATCTGTGCCCATATTTCTTGTTCCCTTGTTTGCTAGCGCCAGTGTGTCCAGTATGCTCTCAAAGCCCGCCCCCTGCGCTGCTACATCCCCAAGGACACCTACCAGTATTGGGTGTGGTACATCGTGACTTCCTGTTACTTTGAGTACCTCATGTTCCTACTCATCATGCTGAACACCCTCTGTCTGGGCATGCAGGTAAGGCTGGGTGAACATTAAAGTCCAGATTGTTCCTAGGCAGGTCTCTTGAGTTGGGTCCATGCTGACTGTCCATATTCTACACCTGTCTGACCAGCACTGTGACCAATCTGACCACATCACCCACCTGTCAGACATGCTTAACGTGATCTTCACTGTACTCTTCACTGTGGAGATGATCCTTAAGCTGCTGGCCTTCAAGGCTAAGGTGAGTGATGGATTGTACTGATGGCTGTGCCCTGAACCCATCATCTATGCCTGGATACCTATTACAATCCTTCTCCACAGGGATACTTCGGAGATCCCTGGAATGTGTTTGACTTCCTGATAGTCATTGGGAGCGTTGTGGACGTCATTCTCAGTGAGATTGACGTGAGCATTTTCTCCTGCTGCCTGGGTTCCATCTGTTCACCTATCATTCTGTTTCCCTTCCTGTTAGACTCTTTGTCTTCCCTTTTTATAGTGTCGGTTCAGGTCCAAATCTGTCCCACTCAGACTCACCCTGTCATTTCCTGTTCGGTTCTCCTTCTCTTTCTGTGTGGCTTATACTGTCTCTTTCTGCTCACCACCTCAATAGACTGCTCTTGCATCTAGCGGTGGACTCTACTGTCTTCATGGTTGTGCGGTAAGCAATGCCTCTGGTTACACAGACCCTATTTCGTTCATGTCCAGTGGACCCTCCTTCCAGGCCTTACCTTTGCTGTAATATTTCCTCATACCATGTCAAGCTGTCCATTTTGGTAAAATATTCCTTGCTGAAAGCATTTTACCAAAAACCAGGACAGATAATTCAAAAAAACCTCTACATCCACTCACTATCTCTGCAGCTATGCTAACCTTCATAAATTACACAGAAGAGCCAATGTTTGTATGTGTAACTACCAAGTGGATAAGTTGCTTCATATTTTCACCTCCATCTCGTTGGCAGCTATGTCCTGGACTGATCAAACCCAACCCAAACTCAAGAAGTCCTAATGAAATACATAAATCAGACCAACATATTTTAGGTGAATTTGTTCGGTGGTAGCAATCAGGTTGAACCTACTGCATTTTTTTTTATTTAGGAGGTGAACCCAATGCAAGCTATCGCAGTGAGTATTTATTGTTATGTGTTATGTGAGTATTTATGATTATGTGTTATGTGAGTATTTATGGTTATGTGTTGTCTGTTGGACGTGATTCAGGTTTGTCTGCTATGCCGCTGTACTGGTGTGCAGTTTACCACAATGCCAGTGTAACTGTGGACAGGGGCGCTGCAAAGTTGTATGGCCCCTGATTGACAGGGGCCCTACAAATTTTCAAATATAATTGGATTGGTTTGGATTGAGCACCCAAAATGATAAGCTTTCATGGGGCCCTTAATGTCTAGCAGCACCCCTGACTGTGGATGACAGCATGGCTGTTTGTATGCTGACTGGTCTCCCGCTGTGAATCCCACGTTTTGCTTCCATGAAGGACTCGGAAAACGCGCGGGTCTCCATCACCTTCTTCCGGCTGTTCCGCGTGATGCGCCTGGTGAAGCTGCTGAACCGCTCAGAGGGCATCCGCAACCTGCTGTGGACCTTCATCAAGTCCTTCCAGGTCAGCGCGGATGTCACTCCCTCTCCAGCTGGCAGGGACGTGTCCCGTCTTCAGGGGCAGTCGCTTCTGCAGCCTGTTTGTTTACTGGAACAGTGCTGTTAGATTCTGACTTTTAGTATAATTGGTTGGTTTATTTAGTCCGGATAAAACAAAATGTTATTTTACATCCAGTTTAGAACATGCTGAACTACTCATGTGTAGATGGTTTAATACTTATATTATTTGCTTAATTCTGTGTATTGTCTTAAAAGAGAGAACAATGATTTTCTGTCTCCTTCTTGAACTGCGTCTTTCTGACACAGTTGCTTTGAGGCAGACTGGACTTTAGGTGAGTCCAGTTGAGCCTCTCCAGGCGGTTCCTGACCTCCTGACCTTTGGCTCTCTTCCACAGGCCCTTCCCTACGTAGCTTTGCTCATTGTCATGCTGTTCTTCATCTACGCTGTCATTGGGATGCAGGTAAGGGGTCTCCTTCTCATCTTCTCTTTTTCACCCCGTCTTTCCCCTGTTCTTCATGAGGGCAGATGAAGATGGCTTGGAAGATCTTAGGTCCAGAGTGTTCAGAGTCACTCCCCCTCCTGCAGGTTTTTGGGAAGATTGCCTTGGTGGACGGCACACAAATCAATCGCAACAACAACTTTCAGACGTTCCCGCAGGCCGTGCTTCTGCTCTTTAGGTGAGTGTGATGCTGGCTTCTCTCTGCCCACGACCTGTCATGAAGGGCTCTGAGCTGAATGGGCTGGGATATGTTCACGGGTCCAGGTGTGCCACGGGCGAAGCGTGGCAGGAGATCATGCTGGGATGTATGTACGGCAAGCTGTGTGACCCCAAATCAGACTACCAGCCTGGAGAGGAGTACACGTGCGGGGCCAGCTTCGCCGTGGTCTACTTCATGAGCTTTTACATGCTCTGTGCCTTCCTGGTGAGCAGCCACACACCCTGTGGATGTGTATTACATTACAGTGTCCACCACAAGCCACAGGATACCTCTCAGCCTGTAGGGAACTGGCTGTGAATAAACAGGCACAGGCACTCGACACAGGCTTCCCATGCTCGCATGATTTTTTTTACTCAGACTCTTCTATACGTCTTTCATTGTTCCTCCCTTTTCTCACTGCTCAGATCATAAACCTCTTTGTAGCAGTCATCATGGACAACTTTGATTACCTGACACGCGATTGGTCAATCCTCGGTCCCCATCACCTTGATGAATTTAAGAAAATCTGGGCAGAGTATGACCCTGAAGCCACGTGAGTGCATGTTTGCTTGTCTCAATGGGCACCTCAGAATCAGAATCAGAATCATAAAAACCTCATTTATCCCGGAGGAAATTGCTCAAATGCCTTTGCACTGTATTTTTTTATTAACTTTCTGGAAATACATTAATGGCACATTCCCCACCATTTTGAAAGCTTTCCTTGGATTTCAGATGACTCCATGTCTCAATTAACAGTCGGTGATTTATTTTTAGTTTATTTAAAAATTTTCAGAGACTTGGAATATAAATGGGAGTGTTGTGAAGAGGTTTCAGTATGCCCTCCTATTCTGCAGGGGGCGAATCAAGCACCTTGATGTGGTGACTCTGCTGCGCAGGATCCAACCCCCGCTGGGTTTTGGGAAGTTCTGCCCTCACCGCGTAGCGTGCAAGGTGAATCCAGTGTACCGTGGTAAACCCATCATGCCACGTTGGGCCGACATTAACATTAAGGACCATATCTTACAATGCATCCATAAATACTGACATGCTATTAACAGCTGAGTAGTTTTAGATTCTAGATTCGATAGGTACTGAGTCCCAGCAGAAACATGTGAGGTGATGGGAAATGATCTGGGCTCTGTGTCTGTGCATACATGTCTGGCACTTTAGCGCCTGGTCTCCATGAACATGCCAATGAACAGCGATGGCACCGTCACCTTCAATGCCACCCTGTTTTCTCTGGTGAGGACGGCCCTTAAGATCAAAACTGAGGGTGGGTACACCTCTGCTGTGCGTGTTGTGCTGATACTATCACACAACTTATATGCAGTGCTAGCAAAGCATTACTTTTAAGATTATGGCTTTAGTACACTGGTTCATACAGTCACACAGCAGCCTTTTCTGTTCCTGTGCTGTCTGGGACAGGTAACTTTCAGCAGGCCAACGAGGAGCTGCGAGCCATCATCAAGAAGATCTGGAAACGCACCAGTATGAAGCTGCTGGACCAGGTTATCCCTCCAATTGGAGGTGAGATGTTTATAAATGTGGTGGTGAGCTGTTTAAGTCATTCATCATTGGACAGGACACCCATTCAGTCACATTTATGTTGCACTTACTTGCACTGTTTTACGTTATGGGGATTTGTGCTACATAGTGCATCTGGCAGACCTCCCTACCATAGCCACTCAGAAACCTTTTCTGGAACTGCCCCAACACGACTTTCCTTTGTGCCTTCTCGGCAGACGACGAGGTGACCGTGGGAAAGTTCTATGCCACATTCCTTATCCAAGACCACTTCCGCAAGTTCATAAAGAGACGGGAAGAGTATTATGGGTATCGGCCCACCAAGAAGAAGAATGCCATGGAGATCCAGGTGTCCTTCCCCCTGGATCTAAGGCCCTCTCACCACATGTTTATTGCATATTTCATGGATGTTCCTCCAATTAATTTTTCTCCCCCTCACCATCTATCCTGGCATCATCACAATACCTCTTGCACCCATTTTCTCATTTTTTTTGTGCGTGACCCCCCCCCACGCCTCTCCTGGGACAGGCAGGTCTTCGCAGCATGGAGGAGGAGGCTCTACCAGAGCTTCAGCGAGCAATCTCAGGAGACCTGATGGCAGGAGAGGAGACTGACCAGGGGCTGGATGAAGCTATGGAGGATGCAATCTTCAGGGTGGGTGGAAATGCCCGGTATGAACTTTTCTTATTAAAAATACTCATTCAGTGTTTGAGGAACTGTGCTGCCCCTTCTCAGAGATCAGGGGGCCTGTTTGGGAACCATGTGAACCCCTTCACCCTGGACAGGAACACCCCCCTTCCCACGCAGATCACCAGCCATCGCCCCCTGCAGGTGGCAGACAACCGGCCGGATGAGGGGGATCTGTCACCTGACTCCGCCTTCCTGCACAGCCCCCAGTTCTTTCCCATGATGCCCAGCAAGACCAACACCACCAACAACAACAATAACAATATGAACAACAGTGCAGCGTGAGTCTGCTGGACCAGCGTTCTCTTTACAAGGATGTATCACTATTTTAACTGTACAATATAAGTCAATCTTTCTTCATGCTATGATCTTACTGTCTTTGCAAGGCCTGCTTGAGTACCTTGAAAGGCACCTATAAATTAAATTTATTATTATCATTATTATTAATATTACTATTGTTATTAACTAGGAAAATGGTGGAATTACTGATGCAGCTCCTCTGTTAGGTTTCCTTGTGAAGGGAATGCAGGCCCACAGTTCACGCCAATCAAGGACACCTACAGGCTTTTAAAAGAAGATAGACAAGCTTCTAGTCAGTTAAAAACTTTATTTATTGCAATTATTTTTGCTTGTGTGCCCGTAGAAATTAAAATTTGATTATCATCAAAATATATTTTCTAGAATTTCCTAATAATAATCTAAGAAAAAAAAATGTGATCCAACTGGCACAGTGATACAGTAAGTGTGTGTGCTGTTTATACTGATGTCTGGTGTGCATATAGTGTCTGTGTGTCCTCTGCAGCGGGTCTCCCAGCCTCTGAACCTGAACAGAAGTGTAGCAGAGAAAGAAACTGCAAGGTCATCAGCTCAAAAGCCGTGAACACTGAGAAAACACCAACACATGGTCCTAACTATGACGACCATAACTCCAACCTAGCCCAAACTTAACCATGTAATCAACCAAAATACACTAAGACTTTACTTTACTTGATTGCATTCACAGATTTTTAGAAAATTAAGTTTGCCCTTGCACAATATCAAAATAATGTTTCTGTTTCCATTACTTCCTCCTGGTTCTTATTTCAGATCCCATACTATTGCATGCAGGGTAGGTGGGTACACTCAAACTCCCAGCATGCCATGGGGCTACAATCAGAGCGTGCCATAGATCAACTTATCCAGAAGGTAAGTACTAACAGGGTCTGTAGAGCCCTTTATACTCTCATTTCAGAAAGGACACTAGTGGGAGCTAACTGGGGGGCTTTGGATGGTGATCAGTCTGTATAGATATCAGGAGAAGAGCATTAACAACACAAAATTCCAAAAGTTTGCTTAAGTCAGGGGTGCCCAATCTTACCTGCAAAGGGCCGGTGTGTATGCAGGTTTTTGGGATAGTCTTTAGATCAGCTGTTCAAACCCAGGTGTGAGAACTCTTTGATGAATCAGTCCTCTAATCAGTAACCTAATTAGAGAGTTGCAGCGAAAACCCGCACACACACCGGCCCTTTGCGGATAAGATTGGCCACCCCTGGCTTAAGTAACTCTGAGTGGAGGAACTACTGTTATTCTCATTACTGTGTAATTGTCATTAAAATACCCAGGTTTATAATTAGGTAAATTATAAGTCACTAATAATAATAATAATAATAATAACACAATGTAACACAATTTTTGTTCCTGGCTTCCAAGTGTTATATTTCAACTGCTTATGTCTAAAACCTA
>JAODKM010000118.1:19723469-19753554 GCA_026780845.1 Petrocephalus sullivani
AGGAAGACTATTCCATACTCTAACTACCCGCTGCGTAAAGAAGTGCTTCCTTAAATCCAGTTTAAAATGTTCTCCCGAATAAAATGCCATGTCAGTTATAGCTCGTAATCCACAGGCAAGTCAGTTATGCCTCCAATGTATATTAATCAACAAGCTTCAGAATAATAATCGATACTTTATTGATCCGCGTTCTTTACATATAACTTTATTGATTCTCTTCTCACCTCCCCCAGTGAGGGGCAGCCACCTCGTGTGGCACCCAGGGGGCTAAGGACCTTGCTTAGGCATGCCGAGGCTGGCCTTGGCCCCGTGACCTTTCGATCACAAGCACACAAGTCTAACCTGCTGAGCCACACTCTGCCCCCCAAGTAAATTACCCAACCACTAATCAGTTCATCATGCCCTCTCGAGGTAGCCAATTTCAGTGCGAAATTCAATAAAAGTATTGCAAATTCATTGGATTTAGAACAAAAATCATTACTTCATTCATTTATTTACAAAAGATATACATCAAATAAGAAACAACTAGTGGTTTTAAGTAAAACTGAACCCCATATTGTAGTTCTAAAAGAGCTGTTCTGAGTGATAAACAATTAACAAGCAGACTCATTGGGTGCTTTTTAATTAGTAACTCCTCTGCAATAATATAAAACACCAAACTTTTGTGTTAAGTGTCCCTTTGGAGGCCAGTGACTACAATTTCAATTAATAGCAAAATGGTAAGAACAGAACTGAATGAGTCAGTCAAGAAAATTATGACATTTAATAAAGCGAAAATGACTGTGCAGAAGATATGCACAGATATGGTAAACATTGCTTGTCGATGGAGTTTTGCTATGAAACCAATAAATTAGCACGTTTACAGAATGCCTTCCAATACATTCTGTGAGTACTGTATATGCTAAAGTAGACTGAAAGTACCTGATTAACATTGTCCCCACATTGTCCTTGCATCTTATGTTTCTGAGATATTGACATTGCCCTGCTGGTCCTCCTGCTTCAGGGGTAATTGTGTGGTCTGAGCTGCTATTCACAAACCAATCAGTGGCCTTAGCCTGAGAGCTGGGGGTTGCAGGTCACCTCTGCGCTGCCGGGCCAATAGCTACAGGCTGAGAGCAGAAGTGTGGCACTTCAGCTGGAACTAGAAATCATTGAGGTTGAACAGTAAATGCATTGTGCAGAAGCCATAGCGGAGAAGTCCTTTAAGTGCCGGTGTGATAGACACACAGCCTTTACCATGAGATTAATCATCCTGTATGAGAGAGATTGTGAGGGAATGCTTGTGCCTGAAGCAAAGGGCATGTTTCGTGGCATTGCAATCAGTACCCCCTGATAGTGCTAAGATATTCCACACTGAACAAGTTCTTACTGAAGCCCACACTGTCTCTGAAAACTGAAAGGGAATAATGGGGCATAAAAAGGAACCCCCACCATCCCAGATGACCTACAATGACGTTAGAATAATGGCAGTAGCTGTAATCAGGACCATCCAGGAACAAACCAACAGGCTACTGTCATTAAGGTATAGAAGCTTCCGCACTTTTTTGACTATTTATTTAAAAACAAATAACTTTTCTTAAAATGGGGAAACTTTTTGAATGTTGCCCGTTTATTAATGTTTATATTAAAATGCCCACCCAAAACTTTGGCTGGCTAGTATAGGTATATTTATTTAGGTTTTAATATTGCAACCTAAAACATTTTCACATACAATGGTCATTCTAAATAAATGGTTTAAAACAACTTAACAGGTTCTCAGATCACCAATTACATTTACAATGAACTATCTGACAAAGCAACACAGTCTGATCTTCTAGCTTGTAGTTAACTTAAGAACCACATGGGTATACCTACTTCATCTTTGCCTCACACTACCAGCAAGTAAAGGGAAGTATAGATCTAAGCACAAGGAATTTATAACAATGCGCTTTTAATGACATGTAAATTATGCACCATGCTGTACCTATACAATAAAATTCTTTGTGCGCCTCTTTTCAGGCTGCAGAGAAAGACAACTGAGCCAAGTTCTGCATAAGCAGCCCTTTGTTAAATGTTTCTGGAAGTCTTAGCATCTGACCAGCGTGTAATCCTACGTTTACGAGCTGTGCTTTGCGGTGACCAACTTCGCAGGTCATGCAAAGAATATTTGCGATGAAGTGCGAAAGGCAACTGGTAAGCTGGTAAGCACCTGCCCGAGGAGCCGGACAGCCGCGTAACTCGGACCCGGAGCTCTTCCAGCTCTTTACAAACTGCCAGGTGGGGCACTGAAGGGTGAAATTTGACTTTAAAACCCACGACGTGTAAATCCCTACAGCATAACTGATCATCTTTTAACTCCTAGTCCGCATCTGCCAGCAAAGCAGTATTTGATGGCCTATTCTTTGAATGCCAGACTACACATCCCATGATGCACTGTGCCGGCGTCAGCGCGTGGCCGAAGCATCAGTACTGTTACAAATGACAGTCCTAAAATAGGAAATGATGTATTCAGACTAAACCAAATGGAAAAGAGGCAATTGTTATATTTTTAATCGCGAAACACTTTAGTATCCACACCGTGTGATGCTTGTGGCAGCTGCCAAAGAGGTGTTCGTTATTTATGACAGTCTATCAGAATGTGCCCCCCTCCCCCGTCCGTGCTGTAGGCTACAGGAAGGCGGATCGGCGCCCGGTCTCTGCCTGCGCTGGTATCATGTAACCTTTATCCGGAGCGCACCTCGGCGGAGCGCTTCTGCGAGCATGTCCTGCTGAGCTGCTCTGCTCGATCGGATCCCCGAGCCCCGAGCCCCCCGAGCCGCAGTACTTCTCCCCTCCTCCCCCAGTAGCTGCGAGATGGGAGCCGCTAGACGTTTCCTGCATGCAGTCCGAGCCGCTCGCTGTTAATGCGCAAGTGATGCCGGGTAAGCGCTGAATCTGCAGCACGGAGCCGGGCCGCGCCGCGCAGCGCTCCCTGCGTCGTGGCGAGAGACGGAAGCGGCTGCGGGGCTTTTCCCCCTCCTCGCCCCCTCCCTCGGCGGTGCATGGGGCTGCGGCTGCAGTGCGCCTCTGCGCTGCGGGTCCCGGCGTTGGCATCTCGGCCCAGTCCGCTCCCCTTGTAAGCTGCCGGCCGGCGCCTGTGCAGCCTCCCGCCGGACCCCCTTCCAGAGCTCGGCTCGGCTTCTCGGTACCGGCCGCGCAAAGAGGCAGGCGCTCAGCCCGGTGGCCTGTTTCCGAAGCAGAAGGTAAGCGAAGCCGGACGGCGCAGGGACATCACCTGCGCAGTGAGCGCTGGACGGCTTCGCCTTTGCCGTCCCTGTGTCGCCGCTGAAATGCCGTTCCTGTATAATTCCGTTCCTGTGCCGCTGCCGAAATACCGTTCCTGTAAATTCTGTTCCTGTAAATGCCGCTCCTGTAAATTCCGTTCCTGTACCGCCACCGAAATGCCGTTCCTATAAATGCCCTTCCTGTGCCGCCCAAATGCCGTTCCTGTAAATTACGTTCCTGTAAATGCCGTTCCTGTAAATTCCATTTCTGTAAATGCCGTTCCTGTACCGTCGCCCAAATGCCGTTCTTGTGCCGCCCAAATGCCGTTCCTTAGCAGAATTATTATCAGCCGCAGCTTGGAGGTTTCGGCTCGCTCATAACTTCACTTTTCGAACCGCAGCCTGTGTGCTGCTGTATTCGGCAGATGTGTTGGCTGGACAGGTTCGGTGTGTATATTTTACGGTACATTTACAGGTTGTCTAAATCCAGAAATGAAAGTGCAGGGGAGCATTTTGTGAATTGTCACATCCTCCTTTTGCACTCCTGCCTGGCTGTGAGATGCCTAGGGCCCAGTGGTCTGTATACATGTTTATTGATTTTTTCTATGTGGTTTGCTTTGTTCTTACTGAAAGGCTATGGATGTACTTGGAGGGTGCGGAATTTGAAGAGGCTTTTTCCAGTGTCTCTTGGAAATATTCCTGTCTTGTTGTGAGAGTCGGATAAGCTTAAGTCATTCCTGTCGGGGAAAATGCCTTCTCGTGCTACTGCGCCAGGTTCATCTTTCCTCCTGATCGACAGACCTGGCCTGAATGTGTCATATTGGAGGTTAGAACTGTGTGCCAATAATGGGAGCTGGTTACCATGGTGACATGTAACTTTTTTCGCCCTACTAGTAGTGTCGGAACTGACCTCCCCCATCCACAGGACGCCCCTGTCATTCGTCCCACCCTGATCCATTCTGTTTACCTTTATTGGCAGTCAGACCATTCTGTGGATGGACACTTTTCTTAAAAGCAATGTGAAGGTCAAGTGAGGAAGACTGGGTTCAGACAGCAGGGTTCTGCCAGCATCTAGTGCCCCTGGAGTGGTTAGGATTAAGGGTCTAGTTCTATTATTATGTTGGCTATGGAAACCAAGCCCACAAGCCTCTCGGTATGGGCACACATCCCTATTCCTCAGAACCTTCTTTCCAATCCTGGTCCTGCAGGACTGAGGACGTCCTCACGGTGGATCCGCAGTGCCCTGCCGGAGGGTAGGCTCCCGATGACCAGCCACCGTGGCCCCAGTGCCCGGGCAGGCTGGGCTGGGGGATGGGGCCCAGACACCAGGGGCGGATCCTGGTTCCTGGGCAAGCTAACCAGGCTGCCGGCCCCGCCACTGTCCCGCGCCCAGCTGAAGCGCTTGGAGGAGCACCGGTACAGCAGCGCCGGGCACTCCTTGCTGGAGCCCCTCATGCAGCACTACTGGGAGTGGCTGGTGGGCCGGGTCCCTGTGTGGGTTGCCCCCAACCTCATCACCATCGTGGGCCTGCTGACCAACATCGCCACCACCCTGGTGCTGGTCTGTTACTGTCCCACCGCCACTGAGCAGGTAGGGAGTCAAGCTGCAGTAGCAGCTGGTTTTTCTCAGGTTAAGGGCATAGAAAGTAAGGTGAAACAAGGAGGTACATGATTTTGAGATGCATGTTTTATTAAGGAAGTGATAGGCAGTGTAATAATTATGCATATTGCTGATGCTAGTTGTGTTCTTTTCAAGATTTATATTCTGTTAAACTGTGGTCCTGGTGTTTTTCTCCCTTTTTTTCATCATCAGGCACCTCAGTGGACATATTTATTATGTGCAGGGGGCATTTTCATCTACCAATCGTTGGACGCCATTGATGGGAAGCAGGCCCGGCGAACTGGCAGCAGCTCTCCACTGGGGGAGCTCTTTGATCATGGCTGTGACTCCCTGTCCACAGGTAGCCTCACTGCTTCTCCACCAATCACAATGGCAGACATGCTTTAATTGGTCCACGTGCCCATCTTGCCAGCTGGAGCTCCATGGGGTTGACTGAGGGAACACAAATGAAAACAAATTAGTGTCTTGTCCCAGCACTTAACTGAGTTATTAAAGCAAATAATATCATCTGAGCTTTGTAGGGTGCTTCAAAATGAGTTTCCAGCGTCTGTAAAAAGCATGTCATTTGTTTACTTTCCAGTTGCATCACATATGTCTGTCACTGGAACTGGGTTTTGAAACTATACCAAGTACAGAAAGTGGTAAAGTGGTATAAATGTGTATTGAGAGCAGTTGTCTTTCGATCAGCGAAAACCTGTGACAACAGAATGTATCTGCTGTGCATTTGCAATATGAGCTTGTACAGTTCAAAAAACAATCAAGAAATTGCATGTTTGTGCAGACAGATGTACAGCTTTGGGTTGTATATGAAATTTCAAAAGCTCAGCACAATCACTTGATAGCTGATGCCCACGTGGTTAGTGTAAAGACAGAGAAAACGATTAACACAATTATTAGGCAGCATTGAGATGTATGCTGTTATATAACTCTAATGGAATTTTGTTTATTTTAATATATCATGTATTATTTGTGTTTGTGATTTGCATCCCATAAAGCAGTCAAAGGACAGTCAGTATGGTCAGTGGAAAGGAAAGGATTTATTTCTTGTGATTGTGGGTTTTTGGTCACTTTGGTCAGTTAGTTCGGTCAATAAGCACAATAAACTTTCTGTAAATGGTGTGTCTAGCATGGCTGATGACTTTTTCTGTTGCTGTCTTGCAGTGTTTGTGGTCCTGGGCACATGTCTCGCCCTCCAGCTGGGCACCCACCCTGACTGGATGTTCTTCTGCTGCTTTGCTGGCATGTTCCTCTTCTACTGTGCCCACTGGCAGACCTATGTCTCTGGAGTCCTGCGCTTTGGCCTGTAAGTAACCTGGGGTGGTTGTGATGAGGTCAGGTGATGTTCAGCATGTGTACTTCACTCAGAGAGACCGCGGAGGACTCCATTTCCCGGCATCCCTGAGCATGTATCTTCTGCAGAAAGCCCAGGTGACTGCAGTGGAGATGCTTACCGGTGTCCCTGCTCTGTCCCCCTCACAGGATCGACGTGACTGAGGTGCAGGTCCTCATCATCGCCATGCACCTCCTGGCCGCGGTTGGTGGACACGCCTTCTGGCAGGCTCCGGTGATTACATCCTCGGCTTTCTTTATATGGGGAATCTCTGATGTTGACTGTCCAAATATTAATCCAGCCTTCGCTCAGTCTCAGTGCATGGACTATAAAGTCATTATTTGTTAAATGTTGTTTTTTGATCTGTTTGAAAACCTTTAGCTCAGTTTCAATGAGCAAAATCCACATTTATTAATTGAGTCATTCCTTTTCCGTTGATCTCCCTGTGATTAATAAAGTCAGTCTTATTAATTTATTATTCATTATTTATTAATCAACTTGAATGCAAAAGGTTCTCTCCTGGTGATTTATGAGACATTCTTGAAACATGTTTTTAATGAACTTATTTAACTTATTTTCAAGTGCTGCATATTTCGAGGTACTGTAGCAGCCCCACATAAAATGTTCAGCTCAGCATCAATCTCAGTGGTTACATTATTGCAGTTCCACAACTGTGGTTGGACCTTTATTCCCTGTTTCTGCACAGATCCCTGTGGTAAACATCCCAATGAAGATGGTACCTGCCCTCTGCACCCTGGCAGGGTCGGTCCTCACCTGTGCCAGCTACTTCCGCGTCATCTTAACCGGAGGCGTGGGCAAAAATGGCTCAACAATTGCAGTGAGTGCAGCTGACAGGACGCCAGTGTGCTTTTGGTGTACTCGCACTAGGCGCTCCGTACCGTGCCTGGGCATGGTTTTGTTGGACTCGTGTACGGTGCACATCTAGTGTGCCTGAGCACCTAACTCGGACATGACATCAATGCTGCAACTGACACATGCATGCACACGTGTACACTATACATGCACCGGACCCAGAAGGCACAGACTGAGTAGGCTGTACACATCGGGTAGCAAATTGTGACAAAGGAATTGCTTTGGTCTACAGCAGAGGTGCAGTGTTTGTTGGAAATTTCAGATAAGGAGCGTATCCAGGTACAACTGGATGCCACACACAAAAACGAGATAAATTTTATTTTATAAAAAAAAATCATTTTATACATGAAGAATAATTAAATAAAAGTCACTGTGTTGCGTACTTGATTAATCTATAAGAAGAACAGCTGTCATCGTGGCCGAAACAACTCACACAAGTCGCACGGTGATGATGAAAGTGTGCTCGGGCCCAGAACATTAAGGGCAATGTGAGCGCGGACCGGCGGGGGGGTGAGGAGGGGTAAGATGTGCCCGGGCACAGTACACGGCAACCGGGCCAAGTGCGAGTGTGCCTTAAAGACTGATCACGACTCCAGAGATTCACAAAGTGTGGTTCGGATTGTAATGGTGATGATAATAAGAATTGTGATGATATTGTCATTAGCAAGTGATTCTTTTTGTATGCGGCCCGGTCCACTACAGGGCACCAGTGTGCTGTCCCCCATCCTTCACATTGGCTCTGTCATCATGCTGGCTGTGATGATCCATAAGAAATCATCGGTCCGGCTCTTTGAGAAGCACCCCTGTCTGTACGTGCTGGCCTTTGGCTTCGCATCTGCCAAGATCACCAACAAGCTAGTGGTGAGTTCGCCGTCTTCCATGCTGAAGACCCTAAATACTTCCCATCTCTTTCCGTAATATGGAGTCACCCGAGCCCCACCTGTTGATCTGGTCAGGGTAGGGTCAGCTATGCAACTGCAATGAGATGCCAGTTTGCATGCCAACCAGTGTCCTGTCTGCAGGTGGCCCACATGACCAAGAGCGAGATGCACCTCCATGATGTGGCTCTGCTGGGTCCGGTCCTGCTCTTCCTGGATCAGTACTTCAGCAGTTTCATTGATGAATACTTGGTCCTGTGGATTGCCCTGGTGAGTCAGGTTCCATTTCAGTGGAAAGCCTCCTGGCAGGCTGAGGTAATTAAGGGTAATACCAAGTCACTAAATCCTGTTAGTATATTTTATTCCATTCATAATTATAGGTTGTCTTTAATTTATTGATATGGGAGGTACGTATAGGTGGACATGTTTATGTATTCGGTAAGGCAGTCAGAGAGTATGTCAAAGTACTGTCCTTAGAAGCAAACACGCACCCAATGTAATGTACCCCTTCACTTGACACAAAAAATGCGTTTGATATAGGAAGTCAGTCTGAGTACCGAGCCAGTGATGTATTGAAATCACCCAGATATTTTCTGGAAATAATAGCTGGAAATTCAAGCATTATAACCACATTATGACTCTAAGGAGTAATTCTGATACTGTCATGGTTAATATTACAAATGGCTACAGTGACTGTCATGTATGATGACTTAATGACACCAGAATCACTGCAGTTATGTGCATGACATTGTTGTGATTATGATTTTCCTATTCAACAGGTCCTCTCAGGCTTTGATCTGGCACGGTACTGCGTCAGTGTCTGCAATCAGATTGCATCCCACCTGAACATTTCTGTGTTCAGGATTAGGCCCCGGACCCCTCAGTGTTCGCAGCTGATTGCCGGTTCCCATTCGTGACTGTAACTTCCCCCTGCCCCCGTCAGGGGCACACTCTCTTATTTCCAAGGAGAAGAAAGCCAGTACAGAGGAAGTCCCGAGTTTGGTGGCAAAAATCAGCTGATGAATAACATGTTGCTTCAGCTAAGTCTGACCTGTTGCATTTTTTATGTAGTCATACAGGCAGGCACCAGGGCAAAGCCATTCCAAGTATCTGTTTTTCATGTCTTACATTGATGTCAACTGGTGCATGTTTTGTGTGACACACATTAAATGCGTCTCCAAGCACCTAAACACAGTAGGAGGTTTGAACATGGTCTTAAAAAAGCAAGTTGTACCTTTCGAGTCAAGTTTTAACAACCAGATTGTTTCTCATTTATTTGGGTTTTAAAATAGTTAGTTCTAGATTCCTGTCTATTCAGGTGTCTTTCCGTCAGGGTCCTGGGTTTTAGGGAAATGACCCCCCCACAGACTGACAGACATACACACACACACACACAAAAAAAAACTGACACACCAGCAACATTTCAATATGAGTAGCCTAGTTTGTCTCTTTGTACAATAATATGATTTGTGTCTTACCCGAGGAAAAAACCTTCTGGACCAAAATCCCTTATCGCCAAGACAAACTCAAGGATGGTAATCGTAGGGCACAAGAAAGGCATGTAAAATGGTACTCGATTTCAAGTAGTGTCAAAGCCGATGTTGCTGGATGTGTTTTTATTTCAAACGACCAGCTTTAGGATACGTGTGAACTTATTGGAATCTGTTTTATGTGAAGTTTCCTTATGGAAGATGATTCACTGTTAATTTCTGCGAGCAGACTTGCTGACTATACTGGTGACCAGTATTTACGGCTCGAGACCCATTTCAGTTTTCAGTGTTTTAACCTTACCCAAATAGGTTTTCTTTTGTCCGTCTCTTTTTTTCTATTTTTGATGTTAACAAGAAACCTAATCTGAAGGCTGGTGGTTTGTCTTAAATGCCTTTTCATGGAAAATGAACTGGTGTATGTTGAATCTAACGTAAAGTGTTACTTTGTTAATGTAAAATTAACTTTCTCAAGTCAGCGGTTACTGTCCAGTTGTTATTATATAAGAAAATGCCTTAACGTTGATACTGACTTTTTCTTGTTTATTACCACAGCTGTACTACCTTTTGCATGTTCACTGACAGAGCGGTGGAATACTGCGTTTTGGCACAAATTAGTCTATTGTAAAATACGTACTCCCTGCTACCTTGGGTTTGACCTCCACAGTTGTTGATTTATTATTTCCGAGTAATAAGAACAACTAATTGTCTTTCAGGGTGTAATTAATTTGTTTGTCTGTCTCATCCTTAAACTCACGGCAGGAAGCGTGCGGTGATATTACAAGAATGGTGAATACTCGTTATTTTGCACAAAACTTCTGCTTCAACTCCATCTACCATCTTTAGTCTTTGGAAAGCTGTTAAAATATTTCATTAACGTACAAGGCATTGAGAACATGTTTCCAATGACATAAACGTATGAATGTGCTACCATTTCACGTTTGTGTGCATAATAATATACTGAGGAGATATATTAAACATACTTAATGTGCGGTAAAAGATAACAGCTGGTTTTGATTCCACTGAGTGCAGACGTCAAACGTCATTGGAGAAATAATGCTTATTTTTTCTTGCTTTTGTTTTCTTCTAAAACTGTTTCTGTGTACGGTTTTGAAAACGTTTTTCAATTTTAGTGTGAACTTTCTATTTAGAAACATTCAATTATTAAAGTTGTATGTAAAAGTACATTTTGACATGCTTCTCTGCTTTAACATGGTTTTAGTGTAAACAAGTGTTTATATTTCACCTGCTAGTATAAAATACCATTTTTAAAAATCATAAAACATTTTTCACACGTTCCTCCTGACTTGCGCATTGCACAAGGCACATTTGTTTTCCTTTATTCACAACAATATACTTCACATTAAATGACAATTAATGAAATACACCAGACATTTAGAAATACAAAGAACATTTGAACGAAAAACATGCGTTTAAGCTTCCTGGAGATAAGTTGTCCATTTTTATCAGCTTTATATATAAAAAAACTGCTGCATACATTGTAGTCATTTTTCAGTTGTTAAAACGTTATTTTTTCTGCACATGCCCGTAAGTAAGCATGGGTGCTTTGATAAGTTTTCACACATGAAATGAGGGTATATGCTGAAAATGAACTGCAGGGCCCTTCGCTTGGGCGCGAGCCGGGTGCTCAGTGCGCGTATGTAAATACGCGAGGCGCGGGGCATGCCGGGTACTGTTTGAGGAAGCGGCGAACCGGACCCGATTCCCCTCGCCGTTTCTGTCGCCTGTTTATGTTGGTTCGCTGGAGCACAGCCGCCGGGACCCAGAAGTCGGCCGGGGCGCCCGAGCGTGCGCCCTCACCCACCATCATGAAGTAACAGTGGCGAAAATTGGCGACGCAAAAATGGCGTGCGGCTTCTGATGTGTAAGTGCCGTCGGAGCGCCGCGTCTCCCCCGTCGCCCGCCCGTTCGCGGTCCCGGTTCGTCGGTCCCCTGCCGGAGTTAGGCAGCCGGAACCCGCGGGCGCTGTAAGCCCCTCGGCCGCGTCGCCCTGACCTACCTGCCGCTGTCCTGACGCCTTTCCGCAGGGAGCCTTTCCAAGGCCATTTGTTCCGCTTGCGCTTTTGTAACTGCTTGATTATGGAAGATAATAGCAATTAATCGAAGATGAATATTAATTAACCGGGTTTAATAAACCAAGTGTGACGTAGCATGTCACTTAGCGACCGTACGAACTTATTTATTGATTAGTTCTGTTTATTTTACTGTTTGGCCGTATTATGTCTGATTAATTGTGCATTTTTGCCCAGTCGTCACTTTGTGAATATTATACAAATGAATTGTAAACGTGCTATCTAGCGCAGGGATATCTTGTCTCTGGTATTTAATTTACTTCCATGTAACGATCCACGTCCTGCAAATAGCTTCAAAGTCACCTCTTTCTTTCAGCTTCTGCCAGCTTTAGTTAAGTTTCTGGTTCTGGTTCGCAGCGGTGCCAGAGATCCGGGAACGTATAACGTCTTAGAGCCTAGCAGAAGGGTGCAATCTGGAAAGTACTGATACCAAAAACATCTGACTTGCAGAACGGAGCCACAGTGGAAAGATGGAAAAAAGCTTTTGTTTTCTCTTTGCTGATCACGGGATAGATTGACTCAGATGGTCTTTGAAAAAGGAGGAACTGAAAATGACAGTGACTTTGAAGATGAGCACTTAAGAGAAATGGCTGAAATTTTTTTACTAAACTAACTTCTGAATCAGGTCAATTTTAAGTTTAATTTTAATCTATCATTATTTTTATTTTAACATGGAACATAAAAAAGGCTGAATACATGTGAAAATAAATAAATAATTAAAATATAGGGAAATGTTAGTACATTTAGTACATGGGGAAGATGTACAGGAAAGTTTCTTCCAAATCTTTAAAATGAGTTTGTCTGGTCTGGTGTCCTCCAGAGAAGGCCACTGCTCCGCTCCTCAGCCCTGGTACAGATAGCGGTGGTCCACCCCAGATGGACATGTGGTGGTTCCAGCAGGGCATGTGCATCCTGCCCACAGCTCTGGTGCTGTGGACGTCTGCAACATTCATCTTCGCCTACATCACAGCTGTGGTGCTGAATCACGTGGATCCACTGGTGCCATACATCAGGTATGTGGTGCTATTTCCAAGTCACTGGTTAACTTTCGCCTGTAGATAGCAAGCGGTGTTACTTCCTACCAAAAGGTTCAATTTAGCTAAAACATGGCAGGTTCTGCATTAGAGTAAAATCTATTGCTTAAGTGGAATGTGTTCAGATCTATGTTCTGAAGGAGACTATACCTTTGGCAAAGTGGGGGTAGGCATTGGGGTGTAGACGGGACAGTAATGTGTGGCTGTCCTTCCCGGTTTGCAGTGACACGGGGACCGTGGCTCCTGAGCGCTGCGTGTTCGGAATCATGCTGGACGTCTCCTCCTTCCTCGGTATGTCAGCTTGCCCTGCCCCTGCTGACCTATGATCGCATATCAACCCTTCCTCATGTCTCAGTAGCCTCAGCAAGGTCGACATTCTGGCATATGAGCTCACCTGGTGATATAGGTGTGAATAGATGCCTATCTAGTGGACCAATGCGCCATAAGAACATATAGAAATAATTACTGTGGTCAGTGCTGTGCCAGTCATGGTCCCCTTGCTGTGGGGAGTGCTGTGCCAGTCGTGGTCCCCTTGCTGTGGTCAGTGCTGTGCCAGTCATGGTCCCCTTGCTGTGGGGAATGCTGTGCCAGTCATGGTCCCCTTGCTGTGGTCAGTGCTGTGCCAGTCGTGGTCCCCTTGCTGTGGTCAGTGCTGTGCCAGTCATGGTCCCCTTGCTGTGGTCAGTGCTGTGCCAGTCATGGTCCCCTTGCTGTGGTCAGTGCTGTGCCAGTCATGGTTCCTTGCTGTGGTCAGTGCTGTGCCAGTCATGGTTCCCTTGCTGTGGTCAGTGCTGTGCCAGTCATGGTTCCCTTGTCTCTGCCCTTGTAGGCATCGCCACCATTTATGTCCGCTACAAGCAGGTGCAGGCCCTGGTGGACCACGAGGAGTCCAGACTGCATGTTCTCAACCAGGTCGGCCTGGTTCTGGGCTGGCTCAGCTCGTTTGGCATGTGCGTCGTCGCTAACTTTCAGGCACGTTCCACCTTTCCGATCATTCAAATGCCCCTCCCCCTGTGACATCACTTTATGTAAATATTTTATGTAAATATGAGACGCTGTCTCTGCCGGTCAACATTTTATTTATGATTTAATTGGCTCGCTTATTCTTTTATTCAACATTCAACTAATTATACTGCTGAACCTGTCTGAGGGTTGAACTTTCACTTTCCACACTGCTTCCCAGTGACGACTCTACTCTCCCTGTTGGTTGCAGAAAACTACTTTGTTTGCCATGCACTTGGTGGGGGCGGTGTTGACCTTTGGCATTGGGGCACTCTACATCCTGGTGCAGACTCTGCTGTCATACTGCATGCAGCCACGGCTGCACGGGAAGGGCATCTTCTGGGTGCGGCTGGTAATGGGGATCTGGACCTTCACCAGCATCATCAGCAGTATCTGCAACTGTGTGCCATATTATTGAGGGGGGGGGGGAGGGCATGGTGTGGATGGCAATGTGTATTGGTGTGGGCACAGAATGTAGAATGTCATCCATACTGGTCCAATGTACTGATGGGAAGAGAGGTGAGTGAGCCAGTTAATCTCAGGGGTACGGAGGGGAGACAGACGGGTTCAGTGTTGTTGTGGTCCTTGACCTCTGACCTTTGCCAGTGTTTGTGTCATCGGTCATCATGTACAGCAGTTTGCCTGGAGTGGATGTTGAGAAGAAGCTGCACTGGATTCCAGGGGAAACGGTAAGTGTATTTCTGTACACTTTCTTGTATTACAGCTTCATCTACTTTTTACTTTTTAGTGGCAGCTTTGTGCCGATGTGTTTGTTCCTGAATGGCATCCCTCTTCCTCTGACTGACAGGGCTATACTCCTCACATCGTCAGCACCATCTCTGAGTGGTCCTTGGCGTTCTCCTTTATCAGCTTCTTTCTCACCTACATCCGTGACTTTCAGGTGAGAGGGGCAAGGGCAAGACCAGAGTGGTCATAGCCAAAGGCAGGCCATGCCAGGGCTCCTCTTGATAGTCTTGGGGAAACAATGCTTGAATTAAGCACTTAAAATAATCCCTTTGCAGACTGTGGTGGGCCATTGGCTTGGTAGCTTCATCACATGATTGTGGTAGAAGTTTCTTAGTGGAATTGTGGGAGAAAACATGGGATAAAATGGTGCTCAAGTCCAGTTGTGTAAATAGGATAAACAGAATATTATGGGCTGTACACCAGCCATTTAAGAACAGTTAGGTGTTGCTCTTATGTCACTGCTGAGGTGCATGGCAGAGGAAAAGCGGTTTCCTGATTCTCGTGTCTCCCCTGTGAGGGCAGTGTTAACTGGTGAGACATCAGCTGAAGGTCAGCAATTAAAACGGTCAGATTACTGTGGCTATGCAACTTTATTTGCAGAAAATTACGCTGCGGGCGGAAGCAACCCTACTTAGCTACCACCTGCACGACACCCCACACTACGATGACCTGAGCCATGGGGAAAGATCGCCACTGCTTGCTGGCAGCATGTGAGAACATCGCCCCCCAGTGGTGTGGAGGCCCTGGATTTTTAAGCTTATGGGTATCTTCAGAAGAAAAATCCTATGCAAAATCCTTCTGGACTTCATGACTATTAGATGTGGCCTGACTTTTTTATCTTTCCACTTGATTTTAGCAAAATCAGAGCGTTAGGTTTTTTTTTTTTGAACTAGGTTAAGATTAGCAGTTGCCAGAAGGAGTAGAGATTTCATTTTTAATCATTCTTTATGTACTACATTGTGTGGTGCAGAATTTCTAAATTCACTGTAATTAATGGTAACTTAAAATTATAGCTTGAAAAATGAATCTCATAAAACATATTCTATAGCAGTGTTACCTCAGGTGCAAAAACGTGGAATGTCCAGCAAGAAGTTGGGAGGGAGCAAAAACATGGAGTGTCTGGGGATCCCCGAGGACTGGGTTGGGGAACACTGCATGCGAATACATGTGACAAACCCACTTGTGTGCTGACAGTCCAGACCCAGCAGGCTACTCATTTCCTAGTCACCACCTCCAACAAGCCACCGGTTGGTCATGTGACCTGTATAGGCATTTCTTTTAACCTGACATGAATCATAAGCATGCTTGTGGGAAGAAGTCACATGGGGTTACGTGTATGGAGCTACATGATTGCTAAATGCTCTGTGTTGAAGTTTCAGTCCATGGGTATTGCGGGTCCTTTTATCCGAATATGCTGCGAGCTCTGAAATCTTACGTCATTCTGGAGAAGCCTCTGGATCACAAAGGAACTGACAGACTGTTGTGTGTTTATGTTGCAAGTCCTTGACATTTGCCCTTTGTTATTTTTCGTGTAAAACTGGCAGACTTTATGCGATCAACTGTTACACAAGGATGGGGGGGAGATGAAGCGGTTCATGAACATGTCATAGGACAGGGTAACAGCAAAGTGCTGTGATGGAGCAACTACAGATGAACATAAAGGCAGCTCACCCTGACACTGGGAGGGATTCTTACATGACAGTTAAAGGTCATAATACCGTATCAAAAACTGGTCTATTTGATGTCTGGACAGTGAATATATCACTTTCAGCTTGGCAGTAGTGAAAAACGATCTTGCTGGCTATAAAGCGTTTTGTTGAATCAAACAAATAAAAATTCAGAAGCATCATTAAGCAGACTGCCTTATGTACCTGATAGGCTTCTCAGGTTTGACGGCAAAAACGTTCATAGTTCAGATGAGATGGTGCGTACAAAGTAGTGCGTGTGTCATTGTATTTAACCCAAATTTTTCATATAACTGGCTTTATGGCAGCACATTTCAGCACAGGTATCAGCTCCGGCTGTCAGGGTCGCACATTAGACAGAACAGCAGCTACTGCCCATCTTGTTCATGTAATCTGTTGAAGATGTCATGAATGGAATTGCACCTAATATGACGACATTGCACTAGTTTGTGTTCGGGCAGTTGCCGATGCAGTTGTTTCAGTTTCCAGATGGTTGTGGCGACAGATGGTGATGCAAAACAAGACTAGCAGAAGCAACCCTGTGACTAATACTTTTTAGTTTAAACCCATCAGTTATGGCGAGATGTAGTGTATGCAGAACAAGGATGTGCATCTCATTCAATTCAGTTGCTATTAGCGAAGACGACATCATTTGCACTGTCAAACAAAAATGGCATTACTTTGCCATTTAATGCCTGTCGCTCAGTAGAAGCACATTGGCCAGGTTTTCAGTCCTCTACATCTCTGGCTTTGCCCTCGTTTGGGGAACTGCATTTTTTCCCCATTTGACATTATAATGGCATGTTACAATGACATGTTTTAGTGGTGAGTGCAGTCCATGAATCTGTAGTCAGGTTTTCGACATTTGATAGCCGACTGTGGAGCCGAGTAGCATTGTCCTCATTTTTTCAGTCTTGAGGTTTTAGTTTTTCGGAATGGAACTGAATCTGGGTTTGAGAAATGATGTTGAATTCCTAAATCCCTCACCCTCTACCAAGTTGACTGGAAGCAGATCCTTTGCTGTCCATTTGTGTGATAGGGGCAGTGTGATCACTGCGACGTGGCCTGGGGACCAAGCTGCCCACTGAATGCTGAGCTCTGGTAGGAGGGTTAGGAGCTTCTGCGGGATGCCTTGCTCTGATTACTGAGCATCATTATGTTGAAACTGTAATATACTAGTTTTGAACAACAAACTTTGCATTGTAGCACACCGCACTCCAAAAATAGTGATGAACGCAGCTTTTACCGTGGTTTAGTTTCTCGAAGATGGCGTAATGCCTTACACATAGCCTACACTGCCCCCTGATATACTGGGCTTGTGTACTTTGAGTTTTAGGAAGAATAAACTACAGCTCATTAAAAACAGATAACCAAGAGCTAATTATATTGCTGATTCAATTTTAAGATTTTTTTTTCCCAATTTAAGATTTTAAATTTTTATTTTATACTTGTTGAATATTCAAATCAGACAAAGCTGACATCCCTTATTTACAGTACAACCAGCTCCCTAACTCGCTGACTCTGTGTACCACTAGAGAGCACCAGAGGCAATAGCAGTACAACATTAAGCCTTAAGGGTATGGTTCTTCTGTACCTGGAGCAGGCAGAAACAGTAGTTGACTACAAGGAGGGCTTGGTATTTTTCCACACAAAAGCTGACATTTCAGCAGCTGTAACTGACTTACCTTGATTACAGACTTACGTCAGATTTACTTCAGAATGGCAAGTTACTCTTAAAATAACTTTAGTAGCCCTTCAAATAAAATTTTCTCTTATTACAATACTCGCATACTGAATTTTGCATTGATATTCACTTCCCATTTTAATCATGTTATACCATTTTGTCGACTCTACCATTTGATAAAATAAACCTTTACCTTTTTTAAAATAAACAGTTGACTTCAAATTATTTCCCCGACTATGAGCGTTCATTCTGACCACAGATTTCAATGTTCCTGCAGTTACTTAATCATAAAAACGGAAGGTACCTTTACACTGGGGGGGTTGGATGATTGCTGGCCCCTAGTATCCTAGTGTGAAATGCGAGGCACTGAAACGCAGTGAAAGGGAGTACTGCACCTTATCGGTCCATGGCTGGTTGAGCACAGAGTGACTGGCCGTGGCAAACTCAGCCACCATCTCACGCCTTTATTATGCCAATAAAGATTCAAATTAGCATCCTGACAGTTTTGGGTCTGACACACAAAAAAACCTATTACACCTCAAAAATAAATAAAAAAACGGCTTTGGGTTGCACACACCCAGATTAGCAGTGCATAGCTTTAGCAGAGACAGCAGCAGGAAGTGAACCGAAAGCAAGCATCTTGGCACAGCCTATCGCTGCAAACATCAGCAAACTGTGGCCGATTTTTAAACAAAAGCAAACCAACATTCAAACCCAGACAGCAAAGAGATACCAACTAGTTAACGCTTACTTTGACAAATTGAATGCGTTTTTAAACCTCCCAACTTAAAAAAAATAAAGTTGATTCAAAAGGCATTTTGTCAAATACCTAGTTCTATGAATGACAGACTTGGCAGGCGGCCATTACGCTGGGCAGCCTAAGGGAATGACGAGCACTGAATATGCAAAACTGAGGCCTGTGACATGAGGCTGGATTTCTTGCTTATCTGGATGACTTTAAGGTACCACTTTGAATGGACTTTTAGCTCACTTCTGTTTAGCCCAGACCACCTTAAATCTGACAGGTTGTTATCCGGCTAAGCAAGAAATCCTGTTTCGTGATACAGGCCACTGCTGGTGGGTGGTTGCTTCCCACTTCCTGTTTTAACAACTGCCTGCAAAAATATTGTGGTACCTGACACTGCATGACATACGAGAGAGAGCAAGCAAGCCAAAGAAAGATATGAAAATTGGCAAATTTCTCAACACTTTATTTGTAATTGCATGAATCTTCAAGTAAAAAAATATATATCAGGGTAGCTGCATTATAATTACCTACCAAATACTAAAATGTGGCATTTTGCTATATAAAACAGTATATTATTTACAAAACATGGATACTTAAACTGGAACTTTCCCAGCCTGCTTAATTCTCACTTTTTCATCTTTTCTTTCTTTCTGCTTTCCTGGTATTCAGCCACCTTTTTGTGGAAAAACCCTACGATAAGGAAGGCACGGTAAAATGTTAATTAGACCAGTGAGTAAACATTGTGCCGGTTGAAAAAAGCATTACAGTTATTGAAAAAGCATTACAGTTAACAAAGATGCATCAACTACCGCCATCTGAATACTGACAAACTGAGGCTTCAGAAGCCACCATTAAAATGACATAATTGTTTACTTTGGCATCTAGTGTTGGCATGACAGTATGAGGTAAACACTTCTTATTTACCCTCCATTTACCACCGGTCTGCCAGATGAAAACGGGCAGATAGATTTACCAAGAAGGGCCCGGGTCTCCGGCTTGAGCATGGTCAGTGAGCATGGAATACTTGCTGTATCTTTAAGGGGTGGGGGTGTAAATTAGTTCTCTGGAAGGAGACTCTGACCTTCCTGTGAGGCTGGCTGCCGCTCCACTTCCTGGATGAATAGGTCGAACATCTGCGTCTTGACGAACCTTTCGACGAACGTGCGGGCACTACGCGAATCCACGGCCCTGCAGAAGCCCCGCCTGTCAAAGGTGGCGGGCTGGCCATTCCTGGGGCGTCTGAGGAACTTGCCGAAGTGGCCAACCGTCTTCACGAAGAAGAGCAGGAAGGCATTGGACACCACGCCATTCAGTTCCTCCAAAGCTGTCCAAATTACAAGCCCCAAACAACATGGATATTAAACATTTTAAGCAGTTATCCTATTCAGTAACACTAAGGAAGGGTTAGGCAAGCATGAGCAGGCCGCTCTTCACAGATGGAACTTTAAGTCAGCTTGTACGACTAAAAAGCTGCCAGTCGAACAGACGGAAGAATAGCTAGCAATGAACCAGCCAAAATTGTACATCACCTTCAAATCCTTCTTTGTCAGTTTGAGCTTTTACAAATAAAAGCTCTATTAGGGCTACAAGCTAGCCTTAGAGACGGAGAAAATGTGTTCGTACATGGTCTGTACATCTGATATAATTGACATAAAAAGTTAGTTACACACTCGAATCATTGCTCCTATGGTGTAAGGCCTCCATGATCTCGTCCCGCAGCTTTCGAGGTAGGATGTCCTGCTCGTCCTTGTTCTGATAATGAGAAGCCAGAATGAGGGTGCGAGAGCTGTGTTTTGTAGTGAAAGGACAACCACAGAACTGCAGGCTTACGCTGGAAACGATGGCATCCTCAGATCCCTCGCACAAGTCCACAAGCAGAAGCTACAGCAGAGGGGAAAAAAAGGTCAATTAAGGCAGAACAACTTCGGACAAACCCTACCGACGAAAAGCAACTGCAGGATCACCAAACTGAAAAAACACCCTGGTCTCAGCCGTGCCTACCCATGCGCAGTCACCCACTACATAATGGCAAATCTATAAAGGGGGGTTACTACATGCAAATGGGTAAGGGACAGGGCTGACAGGGTCACCATGCTAGTCAGGGAATTGCTCTGAAAGGGTAAGAGGTCTGCTCCATGCACTAAGGTGAGCGGCAAACAGGCTAGTTATGGACCAAAGACTTACAAACTGAAGGTCGCTGCCTAGTCAAAGAGCATATGGCACTCAAAATACTGCAGCAAATACGGCAGCCGTTTCCTGAGGTAACGTTACGAGGCTTCGTATCAGTAGGCAGCAACATGCATAATCCATACATAACGAGGCAATCACACTGGCTCTAATTCCACTAATGGCCTTGTTGCATACAGACAAAAACAGTTGAGAAACACACTCATGGCGAAATTTTCTTGCATACGGCAACAACTTACATAGTGTCCAGATACAAACATACCAAAAGACCTGTTCCCTGCCTGGGCAAAGAGAAAAGCTTAGAAGATTGCTGTCAGCTCCATCCGTCCAGACAACCCCCTATCCTGCAGCCATCCGGCTCATTTATAGCCAAACCTAACATTTCAATAATGCCATCATCCAGGTGCAATCCATTCACCCAGGGACAGCTACCCTCTTCCCATGTCCGACATCTCTCTCCATTGTCTATGTCGGTAAATTTGCAGTACAGTGTGCTATTAATTCTGTTCACTTCCTACCTCTTGCACTTTGCAGTCATTCGCACATGCTACGCTACTTTGATTTAAAATGCCTTTGAACTGTCTTGTCTGTGTTTTTCATTTGTCGTATTCCTTAGCTTTGCGGGATCCCAAGGTGTTTCGTCGTGTGGTGGGTGCAGCAAAGCGCTGCACCAGGGCACGCTCCCATACCTGACCTGACCTTTCTCTGATGTGTCGTAATATTTCCTTTTTCCTTCATGTTTGGCACCAAACCACAACCATTTCTGATATGTAGGTACGTACTGGCAATAAAGCGTCCGTGCACAGTGCGAAACAAAGTGTAAAGATAGCACACATCAGTGCAAATGATGAAAGGCACGTAACCCGACTTCCTCATCTTACTCAGTGCCATGAGCAGTGGGCAGCCGTCATGACACTCGGGGGCCACTCACGTCATTCTGCTCTGAGACGAGATCCAGCATGCGCTTCTGCACACCCAGCAGGTAGGGTGTGGGCGCCATGACGACATCAATGAGGATCTCCGGGACAATGGAGATGAAGGTATGCTGCCAGGTGAAGGGGTACAGCAGGGCTGCCACCGCATGGATCACCTGGGACAGTGTGCTGATGGGGGGAGGGGGGGTGCAGAAAGACACAGGATAAAACACAGCTGTATTTCCCAGGGTTATCAGGCACTTACTTCCACTAAGCCAAGTGTAGGTAGCTGCCAAGGGCTCCATGAGTTTTGTAAGTTGGATACAAGATAATATAATTTAAATCATTTCAATATAGACAAAGCTGAAATTTATTGTGACTCTCCTGAAAGTTAAAGCAAGTCCTAAGAAAATGTCAGATAATTAAAACCAGGTTTTACTTTTATGGAAATCATGGTGGTGTTCAGATAGCATCAGTTATTTAACATTCAAGGCTCCCACTCAATGAAACACATTCATAGAATCTTCTGTTCATTTTTCTCACAATAAAGCATGGGGAGCATTCTGCAAAGTGACCTTCTAGATATATGGAGATCGCAAAGTCCATCCTCACAGTGAATTACATTGGCCAAACTTAAGGCGCCTGGACACCTGAGCTCCTCTGCCACAAAGACGATGCGTCTCTCCAGCACGGTGGCGGCAAAGACCTGCAGGATCTGTGCATCACTCAGGCAGCAGAACAGTGTGCGGAAATCCACATGCTCCAGCCACGAGTCCGGAGGCCGTGTCAGTGCGATCTCCTGGGCCGGAAGAAGGGGGCGGTGGAGAAGTGGAGACCCAGTCAACTACATCTCTGCTGTCTGAGTTTGCCATCTGATTGTGTGTCCAAAGTGTTGCCACAACCCCAATCTGAAAGCCTTCACAGGCATACCTGCCAGCATTTAGGTTTCAAAATACTTTGGCTGAGGCAGGGGGGTGTTGGATAAAAATAAACATAAATAATTGAACGTGTACAAGTACATAAATAAGCAGATTTAATTATATTTTTATTTCTATTTTTCTGTTTTTTTGTGCATTATATTAAAATCAGTCCTACAGACTTTGCAAAAAGCATGGGAACTATCCTGGTGCCTAGCAGTTAAATGGAAACTGTTCAGTCCAACTCTGCTTAAATTTGCAGGTATATTTGATTTCGGTGGGATACCACTCTGCGCTATCATTCTGACAAGATTTCGCTAGGTAATTCATTCAGCATTCACCTGACCTGCACAGAGACCAGCCACACACACCCCTTCAATTGAGTTACGGGTTGTCAGGTTGTGGTGACAGATGGGCTGAATTTGGATATAGGTGTGTGGATTGTGTCTCATGGATGATCTGCCAACCTGGGTGATGTCAGACAAACACACAAAAATTATGTATCCAGGTATGACTCTTATTCACAGTAAATGTGCGAAGGAGGAGGTAAGGGGCAGACGCTGAGACAGAGCATTGCCGCACGCCACAACATAACAAGCCACCTCAGGGATGAGAACCTGGCTGCAGCCATGTAGTGGCTGATACCTCAGCACCACACTGCTCAGATAGAGCTGAACAGTTTGAAGTTCTTCCCGGTGGCTGGAGTGCCAATCCTGCCACCAACCCCCAAATTCTCCCTGAAGTTGGAGGGCCTGCTTACAGGGCCGGATGTAGGCTAACGTCATACCCAGGACCAAGCAATTGCAGGTTAAGGGCCTTGCTCAAGGGCCCAACAGAGTAGAATTGCTCCTGGCATTTAAGAGATTTGAACCAGGAACCTTCCAATTGCAGGCACAGATGCCTAGCCTCGGAGCCCACACTCTGCCTTTGCGCCCTTCACAGGACCTAAAGTAGCAATGAAGGCAGAGGAAAATAGCTGAAGCAGTAAATTTGAGGGCTTATGCAAAATTACAGGAGTTTCCCTGGAGAAACGAAATGAGAGGGGGCCGGGAGATGGCTTTGAAATATGGGCGAGACCTGGGAACCACAAGAGTGTAGGATGCAACTGAGTAAATGTCAGGAAAATCCTGCCAGGACTGCTGCCCTTTATTTGTGGTTAATCAGCCACTGTAATTGGTGGCAGGTGTCTATCCAAAAAGACGGCATGCTCAAAAGGCACTTCCACAAAGAATTCTCATATTTTCCCCCCTAGCACACAGGCGTCACACTCCAGTCCGGAGGGCCGGTGCCCTGTATGGTTTAGTTCTTTCCCAGTTCCACCACAAAGGACTGAGCGGAAGAGCTGTGTGGTAATTAGCACAAGGAGCTGTGAGGAGCTGAATCCGATCTTAAACGAGGGTAAACCCAAAAATGTGCAGGGCTCCGGCCCTCCAGGACTGGGTTTAGACACCCCTTCCCTAACAGATGTTTGTTTTTCAGTTGAACTGTACAGGCTATAGATTTAATTAACGGAGGATAAAGTTTTGAAGTGGTTTATTTTACATGATAAAAACATGGCATTTTAACGGGAACATGTACACTTTTTATCTGCTGTAGGGTATGTAATGGGAGAGGGGGTTAAAGAAGAAAAACTAGATATTTGTCATCTCGGGCTTCAGTAGAGTGAGGGTGCATCCCATGCATGTGCATCCCATGCGATCGGCCCGACAGCCCTGTCCCGTGGCCCCACTCTCTCACTCGCTCACCTCTGTGCCAGATTCAGGAATGAAGCTCTTGATCCTCACTGTCTGCCCCGGTGCTGGGAACTGTGCTTCCCGCAAGCTCTGCATGAAGGGGTAGATCATCGCCATGGAGATCTGCCGCCGCTTCTCCACCTCGTCAAAGATCTGTGCCGCAGAGGGACATGGGAATGAGCCGTCTGGGGAATTTCAGTAAAAAAAAAAAGCACAGCTCATTTCATATGCTGCGGAAAACTGCCTACTAGGCAAGTCTGAAAGTGCTTCATTAATACTTATGCCCGCGTTTACCTGCTGGGCCATTAGAACCAGCCAATGGTTTTACTAGTTTAACAGAACGTGGCGTGTCGGATCCACCAATTACCTTGGAGAAGAGTCCAAAACAGGCCAAACGACTGATGATGCAATAGGCTTCTGGGGGGCGGGCACCTTTGCCATTGGGCTTATGGGGGGGTTATTAAATAGTCATTATTACACATCTCACTCTCACGCTGAGATCTGAGCCGCCACCCTCCCGAAAACAGAAGTATAAATCAGGTGAAATCTTTCGTTACCAGCAGCCTCCGGCAGTATCCATTTCTCCTGCTGCCATCCAGCTCAGTCAGGACAAAGGAGAAGGTCTCACTGGTGGAGGGGCGAGAGAAAAAGACACTTGTCATGTTACCCAACATGTCCTCATTGAGTAGACAATGGGAGAGAAGACAGCGCTTGACCACGACTCGCCTGGAAAGTGTGGCTTCTCACCTTTTCACCACATAGAGTATAAAACAGAAAGCACGCCTATCAACTGCTCTCAAAACAGTCATAGACCACATAACAATGCATCTATTACTCATTTTAACCTAAGAGCAGGGCAAACACCTAACAATCTGTGCCACTTGTAGAATGAGACCTTCAGCGCAAAAGTCTGCATGGAAATGGAAAGATGGCGAAGTGTTGGAACCTCCAGAAACACACATGGGCCAAGCTGAGGCTACAGCAAGAGGCAGCTCTGGGTGCTGTCCCGAGAGAATGACCTTGCGAAAGGCGTCTCACCTGCGGTATTCTGTCAGTGGTGCCCACTCGACCCCCTCGGGGAAGCAGAACAGAGTGATTGCCTTCAAAGTTTTCTCCTCTTCCTCCTTCTGGAACTTCACCATGCCATCACGCTGCACCCCCAAAAAGAAAGTGAGCATGTCAGGCATGTCGCAAACTGACAGGAGAGTCGTGCATTTGTGTGAAAGGTGTATTTATGCAGCGAAAGCAACACCTACGAATACGCTGGCGAGTAACTTCACAGGACCATCACATGGCTAAAGTAGTGATGAGGGCAGATCAGTGTAGCTGGTAGAGGATGGTAGCAGAGCGGGAAGAGGTCAGATTTGACCAAAGCCGATTTTTTATCACATCAAGGGATGTTATGCAAATATTAAGGCTGTAGAGATTGAGAAGTGGGCTGCTTTTGGAAGTGGACAAGGCTGACACACGTAACGGTGGCAGGAAAATGGGGGCAGTAGGGAGACAAAGAAGCAGAGAATCCAGGTAAAACCTTAAGGTATAGAAAGCCTTTGTTCAAGGATTTAGAATTGATAGCCCCAAGTATGAGCCACTGTGTGGCCAGTAAAACAGCCCAACTATGTAAAGACAGATAGTGTGTCATTGGTCAGAAAACGGCAAGAAGGAGCTTACCTTGGGAAACTGGTAGGTGATCTCTGGGCTGTAGGCACACCCGCCACTCTTCTGGAGCCGCACCACCACCAAGTACTCGAAGAAATGCCCGCTCTGAAAGTAAGGCTCTGGGACAGACCTCTCCAAGGCGACATCGGGCTTCGCTTTGGGCGCCGGGAGGGTGGACAGAGACTCATGCTCACGCCCTGATGACAGATAAGCAATCAACTACTACCATATTTTTGCCAGGTGGGTATGGAAAATGAAGCAGCAGGCTGGACTCGGACCGCTGAGATTCAGCCCATTCCCCATCCCCCTCTCATATCTCTTGTCTTTCTCCACACTTTTGGAATGAAAATTGATTTTGGGTCCCCTGCATTGATCAGCAAATAGACAGATGATCTAGTCTGAATCGTCGTTAACTCGTCCATATTCAACTAAAAGCAGAACTATAAACATGTAGGGCTGGTGTGGACTTGTCATGAAGCCAAGCACAGAAGAACTACAAAACCAGCATTGACCAGATCTAGACACAGGCAGTCCATTTTTCTGTTCAACGGAAGCTCGGACACCAGAACAAGCTAGAGTCCAAGCTAGAGAGTGGACAAGGCTGTAGAAACTGTGTGTCCATTGTTCATGCCCTCTGCCTCCATGTGTATTAATACAACCAGAGCTGCCATTGAAATTAGAGAAATGTTGCAAGCGTTGACTGGACAAATCAAAACTCAAAACTGGAAAAGCTGCTGCTTTGTATCCGTTTCAAGTGCAACAAGTGACTCATTTCAGCAACTGTCGTAGCATTTCTTTCCTATCAGACTGCAAAAGCGAGACACAGAGGCAATTTACAAAGTCAGTAAAACGCCATGCGACGTTCATCTTTCTCAATTTCCAATCATCGGTATTTTGCATTACGCCAAGTAGGCTTTCTTACTTTCTTACTGTAGCTGACGAGCTAAATGTATCCCACATGGCGCTCGTCACACACAAATGCTTCGACCAACTATACCATGAAGCAGCCTTACGTGTTTGTTTAGGGGTAAAATGCCTAGCAGCAGCTGAAGCTGGTAGATAACTGATGCATGACAACCAAATATATTTTGTTATAAACTAAAATAAAAAACAAAAATATTTTGCCTTATAAACTAACATCAAAATTAAAACTATGTGTACATTACTAGGAAATAAAACCAACAAGTTAATATATCTGGGTGCAAAAATACATAATAGTTATTCAGCATCTCTTTACCAGATAATTATATTACTGAATGTGCTCAAATAGAACATAAGGGAACAAGGGGCGGAGGTTGCATATTAAAGGTTAAAAACAGATCCTCACAGTTCCGTGACAAACTCACCATGTATAGTAAACTTCTGGAAGGCAGACCATACGGACCTCAACCTCTTCTGGGGACCCTGGTCTTCCTCCTCATCCTCACCAGTCACAATGGCACCTTTTATTTTAGGTAGGAGGGTGAGTGTGATGTAACAATGTCTATCCCTAATTCTCTCAGCAGCCTGTCAGATGCACTTTGCCCAAAGTAACAATTGGTGAGATACACCTTGTGTATCTAAGGGAGTAATTCAGATCAACCTGCCTGGTTGTACTTAAACTTGAGACCAGGGTTGCCAAATTTTGGTCCAGGAGGGCCAGTTTGCAAGACCGATTTGCCTGCTCAGACATACCTAGTGAACCAGGTAATTAGCTCATTAAGATGTGTTTGAGCAGGGAAATCTGTAAACTGTGTTGGAATCTGGCCCTCCAGAGACTAGATGATGCTGTTTTAGGTGAACCCGCAAAGCAGCCCACATCCCAAGGCCTGACCTACTTTGCTTACAAGGCCAGATAAAAACCAAGTGAGAAGTTCAAGCCACTCTCACTTTCGAATCTGCACCCATCCACCTGCTGGAAACGACAGGACGACTCATTTCCATACTTCAAATAACATGGCAACAGCACATGCAGTATTTGCCAACAGAGATGCAATTTAGGCACTTTAAGGTGCTGGGAGTCATTAAACGTGTCATAAGTAAAATTCAGCCCAATGCATCCATCTTTACAAAAGGTAAAGATTTAGCAAAACACAGAGATGAAAGACTGGAAGCCGGAAGCCACTTTGGTGACCCCCTCCCCAGTCCCATGACTGAGTCTGAAGGACACCCATTAGATGGGCTGATCTTAGCTACCTGTTTGCCTGCTGCCCAGTAGGGACAATGACATAATCAGCACTCACACTGCGAAAAGTGTTATCATATGAGCAGCAGGCTTTTTGGCACTGGAGGAGGGGCGTGACTCGGCTATCTGGTTTACATTCCCGACAAAAGGACAAAGCTAGAGGAGCCAGCTCAGTCACTTTGGCCACGCAGAACAGCTGTTAGGCTGCCACTGCTACGCAGCGCCACGTCAGGCTGGCGGCATCTCAAAGCATGCAAACCAGGGCTTCTCGGTGTGAACAGTGGCTACTCTGTCACACAAGGAGGTTTTTCCATCAGTGGGGCTCTGAAGAGAAGGCGAAAATTCAGCGTTTGGGTTACAGCACACAAGACCCCTTTATATGGGGACTAACATTTTCCCTAGAAACCTACCTTCATTAATTACAGCCTTTGTCACTGAAATCTGAGTGTCCATGTACACAAAACAATTCTGATTGGCAGCATTAAGGTAATGGATACAACATCATTTTAACACAATGCCCCAGTTAAGGCCCCTTAAGCAAATTAAACAAAAAGGTGATATATAGTACAATATACACACACACTCCAATGCGTAGAGACGTGTAGTCTTCGACGCAAAAACTATGTATTATAAATGGCAATAAAAAACTGCCAAAGACCTAACTTTAAAGTAGTTTATTTACGTTTAACGTCTGGCACACATACCATCCACCGTTTCCTGCCACAAACATTTTACAGCGCCTTCTGTGTACGGACGCGCAGAGAAGCCCTCGGCGGCCGGAAAAGGCGAACACAGAGAGGTTACACATCCCGTGCTCGGTGTCAAAGACTGCTCTCTTGGCTGCGGATAAATGCGGGCTGGGGGCTGTCACTCGGCAAGCTTGAACAGGCACAGGGGAGAAACCGACGGGAAAGACAGCGAAAAGATGCCCTGGGGGGGATGCCCTGCATCTGCTCTAAAAACCGGTATACGGCGCCCACCTGCTAATAAAAACACATTCGCAGCATTCGAAAATATAAACAAACAAAACTACGTGTTTTAAATTTCACGTTTTATACGTAAATAAGAAACTGCACGTTCAGAAGTTTAACGTGCAAAAATCAAAAGGCAATCAGTGACCCGTGAATTACTGTAATAAAGGCATACAGCACCTGTAGCGTTCTCTTACACAGTGCTGTATAACTGACACTATCTGTATTATGGAAACTGTAATAAAGTGCGTACTCACTTCTTGCGTCTCGCAGAAAATTAGGTGCGGCATTCCTGAGGCGAGCCTGAGCCCCCTTTATCTTGTCCCAGTTCATGACGCCCCGTTAAACGTCCGAAAGCGGCAGCCCCCTAACTCTCGCCTCGGGTTTATTCCGCTTTCTTAAAAGATCGACATGAAGCCCCAAGAGCCAGCAGCTCACGTGTGCCGGCGCAGGAGGGAGTTTTTCCCGTTTCTGCTTCAGCCGCGTCCGCCCAGCGTTACGCGCGTCTCTTCATTATAAGAGATTATTATAAGAGATCATTATAAGCGAGCCGGAGCCCCGGTCTCGCGCTGGTGCCGCGCGCGCTTACCGCTTACAGTTCCCAGCTCCTAACTCACTGACGTCACACATTAGCTTAGTGGTTATTTCCAGGATCCCACCAACTGACTAGGTATAGATAATAGCGGGCTATTTACAATGCAAATGAAGGCACCTATTAACGGCCCAGAAGGAGACTGCCAACGTGGGAACTGATCTACCGGTAGTTGTAAAAGCAACAATAATAGTTATATTGCCCGGATTTGGTTCCGCTCATGGGGAATCCGCAAGCCCTACGCAGCGGTCCACCTTTGCCATCCTAACACGTAGATTTATTCGCATTAACCCCAAACCGGGCCCGTTTCGGGGGTCCCTGTAACGGCCAGTCTCCCGCGACGCGCGTAACATCACCCCCAGGGTCCCAGTTACGGGGGAGCTAAGGGCAGCTCGGCTCCCCTGAAAAGCCTCATCTAATACGTTTAGGGGCATCTTTAAAAATGTCCAATTTTGCATTATAGCTTATATTCTATTTTCGTTTTGCCTCCTTCCCCCCCCCCTCCCCCCTCCCCCCCCCCCCCT
>JAODKM010000118.1:19757901-19780365 GCA_026780845.1 Petrocephalus sullivani
GCAGCTGCCGTACCATACTGTAATACAGTACTACTCTCTGAAGCCTCTCCTTGTCTCCCATGGGGCAGCTGCCGTACCATACTGTAATACAGTACTACTCTCTGAAGCCTCTCCCTGTCTCCCATGGGGCAGCTGCCGTACCATACTGTAATACAGTACTACTCTCTGAAGCCTCTCCCTGCCTGCCATGGGGCAGCTGCCATACCATACTGTAATACAGTACTACTCTCTGAAGCCTCTCCCTGTCTGCCATGGGGCAGCCCCCGTACCATACTGTAATACAGTACATCAGCAGGCTCTCTATGGCCGAGCGGTAGATATTGTTTAATGTCTATAAAAATAAGATAAATGTTTGGTGATGCAGCAAACACACATGCAGTTATTTTTGCAAAAGTAGCATTTTTACTGTGATATAAATTCCTGATCTTTTTGAACATTGGATTAAAAAATTTGAAAATATTACTTCATAAATATACATAAAGGACTTATAATTATATTACTCAAAATGATTCACTACTTTTTGCATGGTCATACTGTATGTACTGCCTGCTGCTTAAGCTACTGAACATATGGGCGCAAAATACTTTTATGCTATAAATAGGTCACAAAAGACTGAAAATTAATGAGCTGCTGAAGACCCTTGATGCAGACGTTCACAGCTTTCACATTTGGCCATTGTAGGCGCCCCATGCTATCTGCATAACCTCCCAGGAGGGAAAGTGTCAGGGAGTCTGTCAGTGCAGACGGGGGGAAAGGCACCCGCCTGGGATCGCTGCTGAGTGCTGCTGGCTGGGAACATCAGAGAGATGTGGGCCACTACACATAATCAAGCACAAGCTTTAATTGGCCCTTCTCTAGCCACGAATGGTGGGGGGGGGGGCTGCTGACTGTGTTTTTGGACAGGTGGCAAACACCACAGGCATCACAAATTTTGCAGTGATTAGCACTCCTGCCTCGCACCTCTAGGACCTGGGTTGAAGTCTCCTCCTGGGTTCCACGTGTATGGAGTTTGCATGTTCTCCCCGTGTTGTTGTGGGGTTTCTTCTGGGTATTCTGGTACCCCCCCCCAGTCCAAAAACATGCTGATGTTGATTGCAGTTACCAAGTTGCCATAAGGTGTACATGTATGAATGAATGGTGTGTGAGTGAGCCCTGCGATGGGTTGGTGCCCCTTCGTGAGTTGTTTCCTGTCATGTACCCGTAGGCTCTGGACCCTCCGTGACTCTGAATAGGTTACAGAAAATGTACATAAAATCGCAACCGCGGTTATGTTTCTCAGTTGGTGAACCTTACAGATGATGAACACTAGGGGGCAGCAGTATGCTGTCAAAACGCTGCCGCTTTCCGTGCGGAGCTATTTTTGTGTATTTTTATGCTAAAAACCAAATCGATTCGAGTGTACTTGCAGGTCTGCCAAAAAACATGTACGTGTTATCAAACAATTCATGTACTTAACGTTTGTGCTTAGTGGTGGTATTTAATAACTATTTTGTACCTGCTAACGGGCCAGCAGGGCGTCAATGGAAATGTCACTCACCTGAGCTGCTCTGACATACCTGTTCTAAATATGGTGTACATTTGTTTCCCCGATATAGCTGTGAATTTTGCAGCTGTAGCGGGCTGAGGGTCCTTCACCAGCTGGGAAAGAGTTGCAAGTGAAAAGCCAGTGAAAGAGGATAGACCCAAAGGACGGGAGTAATGTCAGAGGGAAGATACACAGCACTTGCTACAACTTGTAAATGTGCAGGACCACCCGTTCACCATCGTATCTAAAGACCCCCCAAAAAGAGGATGCCCCCTGGACTGACAAGACCCCGGCCTCAGTCGCAGAAAATGGCACAGGCACACGTCACATTTGCTGGTGTCACCATTTCACCTTTTATTACATCCACATATACAATGTTTTGATGAAAATTCTAGATAGCAGAGAGAAAATAGCTGAAGTCTATTTTTTTGTTTTCTTTTTTTACAGCAGAGGGGGACATTGTCCTTGGAGGGGGGCTCCGTTAGTCACAGAGCCCTGAGACGTGGCAGATCGCAGTGACAGTGTGGATCGCTGGCTGGCGGTGGTAGCGGGCGAGTGGCGCAGAGCTCGGCGACCTGACTCACGCCGCAGACGAAGGAGGCAAAAGCAAAGCTGCGGTACTCAGCTCGCATGTCCTCCTCCTGTCGCGTTCATGGCTTCGTCTGTATCCCCAGTCATGCAGTTATGTAAGCTGCAATGCGCGGGCTGCCCACTAGGTGGCGGGCGAATGCCGCACGGTGTCGCTCTCACGGAGAGTGCTGCGCTCCATCACCGCGTCCCCGCACGCCGCGGCCCCTTCCCCTCGGCGGGAGGTCCCGGCTTTTCCCACCACACGCCAAATTCTCCCGATGCGCCGGTATCTCCTGGCGGGCCGCTGGGCTGCCACGCCCCGACTCCTCTGCGCCCCACAGGGAACATCAGCGTCGGGCCGACAATGAATTAACAGTCGTCTCGCAGTGATGACATCAGCAACCGTTTCCCCTGACGCTCAGATTGGGTGAATTGTCATTTAATTAACGTGGAGTTTAAATAATTGTAGTGTAATAAAAACAAAGTTACTGAATACCTTCTTGCTAAAGAAAGTGACTTATGAACATATAAAGAAGAAGAAAAATATACAAACAACCACCGTGGACAGGATATAGGTACAAAGGGCTTGTCTCCTCTTAAAACGACAAACATAGTAAAATGCAGGGAACCTTTCTACATATACTCAGTGGCCAGTTTGTTAGGTACACCTGCTTGTTAATGCAGACTGCATGTAGTTGCTGCAGACATACAGGACAGAGGCAGGGTCTGGAGGCCCAGTGTGGCTAAGCATTAAGATAAGGCTAAGACGCATGATCTGTTTGCAACAGCATCTGTGTTTGAATGCGGTGTCATCATTCAGGCATCTCTGAAACAGCCACCTTCACACAATACAGTGTCTAGAGTTTTTTGTATGATAAAAAATATCCAGTCAATTGTGTTTCTGTCCCCAAAACACTTTGTAAATGTGAGTGCTCAAAGGAAGATGACACGTCAAAGCGAACAGGAGGCCCACAAGTGCAAAAATAGCAGCTCAGTACAGTGACAGTGTGCAGAACTGCGTCCCTAAATGTACTTGATCTACCCTTAAAGTAGTTCTGGATGCAAAAATGGGCTGTACCCAGCACTTACTAGGTGTATATAACAAACTGGCCATTGAGTATAGATCACAAAAAAATCCCTAAACTGCAATAAAACCGACATGAGAATAAAAACTGTCTCAAAACGCCCGGCTTGGCTAACCCTCTCATGGACTGTTGGCTTCGGAGGCCTTGACAGCAAGATGCATTTACGTTTCGAGGTGATAAAACCTGAACCTCTGGCCCCTCACGCACTCCGTTCCTCGTGACGCACCCAGCAGAAAATGTGCTCCGCTGTTAGCGTGTAGCGCGCAGCGCCGAAATATCCAGTGTGCTTTTATCCTTGCGGTTGACGCGTAAGCAACACAGAGTTGGGCTTGGTGCGGGCCGGAGGGGGCTAGACCGTGGTGACAGACAGCAGCGAGCCAGGGCAAGGCACTCCGTCCCGGCTGCTCAGCCTGGTTCCGTGGGTCAGCAGCTCCTCCACCGTGGTCCAGTCGTCCAGCAGCTTGCGGTTGCGTAACCGGCTAAGCTTGCGATGGCTGAGCTCTAGCAGGGTTGTGGGGCGCGGCCCACCATCGCCGGTCCCCGCCCCCCCCCGTGCCAGGGCCTGTAGCCGCTGCTCGCGGGCCAGCTGCAGCTGCTGCCGGCGCTCTGTGCGGTTCCAGTAGCGGCCCGTCTTGGACTCGCCGCCGGCCTCCTCGTCGGTGGTGACGCCGCTGCGCTCGTCCGCCAGCCGCAGCGCCCGCTCCCGCAGCAGCTGGTTCCTCTGCGCCCTGGGGTTCGTGGCAGGGACCCTCGGCACGCCAGGGGCATGGCTGTCCAGGGTGCTGTACAGCCCGGGCCTCAGGTTGCCACGGCCCGCTGACTTGGGCCATGTGTCGTGGATGTCCTGCGAATGGCCCAGAGTGTGAAACCAGTGGTCCCGCCGCTGGTCCTCCCTGATTCGGGTACTGGCTGGTGCCTCGGGGCCCCTTAGCTGGGGGGCAGTGCTGCCACAATACCCCCCTCCAGGCAAGTACCCCCGCCGGGCCTCGTCTCGCTGCGGAGAGACCCTGCAGTCCAGATCCATTTCCTGGGATGGGTCAGTGCTGAATCGGAACCTTGGCCGCACAGTAGCACTACAATAGCCGGCGGACGTGGGGTGGCTTGCCCGCCTCCTGTCCACCACCTGGGGGGGGCAACGGTGCAGTGTACAGCTTCTCCTCAGAACTCCCCTGGATGCGTGTGGGTGCAGGAGCACCCTCTGCTGGCAGGTGGTCCCGTAGACAGGGGGAGCCGCTGCTGGGTAATGCGGGGTGTCCATCCTGGGGCTGTGCCTGGGGCTCTCGGAGCCGTGACCTTGGACTAAAGGTCCTTGAGCCACGCACCTGTAGGAGAGTCCTGTGGGCGGGTAGGCTTCCACAGGCTGGAAGGTTAGTGCCTCGGGGATGGATTCCAGCTCCCTTCGGTTACGCTGAGATGCCCGTCTCTCTCTGGAGCCTGGCTTTCCATGTGGCGCCATCCTGGATCGGTATAACCGAATCTTCTTTTCCAGGAGCCTCTGGAAACGGCGGAATTCACCAGGGCCCACGCTGTAAAAGCCGGAGTCGCTGAGCTCTGAGGAGATGAATGACTCTGAAGAGGAGGACCCAGCCCGGCTGGTGCAGTCCTCCACGGCTCCCTCCTCCTCTTCTGTCTCCACCCCAGACAGCTCCCCCTGGTGGAAGCTGCCGTCAGTGCAGCCCAGACCACTGTCCAGCTCATGCAGCAGCAGCTGAGGGCCAAAAGGAGACTCCTCTGTCTGCAACACAAATGCAAGCTGTGTTAGCCAATCAGGGCACTGTGCAAGCTGTGTTAGCCAATCAGGGCACTGCTGCAATGGAGGAGCACACTGATTGGGCCAATATGTAAATATGTGAACATTAAATTAATTCCCATAAAGTGTCTCCTGTTGATCATGCAAGGTCGGATAGCCCCCATGGGCATCAGAATTGAGGGCATAACAATAACACTGAAGGCATTACAGTGCCTACCTGGCTTCGGAATGGCGTGGGCTCATCCAGATTGGCAGTGCAGCATCCAATCAGACAGCTGTGGCCCTTGGAGGCGGTGTTAGTCGCATTAGGGTCCTGGAGCTGATTGGCCAGAGAGCACAGCACATCAGAGCTCACCTTCACTGGGTTTGTCAAATAAAACAGCAATCACTTGTTCCTTGTGGGGTGGGCGGCCTCTCCTTTTTCATCGCCATGCTTCCTGCACAGATTGTTGAAATCCCCCGAAAAGAGCCGCCCTTTTCCTTTGGATGTTGAAATTACAAAAACAAAAACAGAAAATGTCCAAGGCAGCACCCTCCCCCCACCCAAGGTGGCAAATCTAATTAGTGTCTCCCACCCACTGTACAATCCCCGCACCACTAAAGCGGTATCCATGCCAACAGAGCGCGCACTGTAATTGTAGCCAATGAGCCTGTTCAACACTTTACCGCTGGTTCACATGGTTTCATTTTTAGATCCAAAATGGATATCTGTGTGCCAGTGCGGCTGCCTGTCAGAATGGGAGGGGGGCAGTCCCATGGCCCTAGACTGGTGGAGACCTTGGAGAGAGCGCTCCAGACGATAAAGAATTCCATTACTAGGCATTCCAGCTTTCGACCCGGACGTGTTTGCATAGAGCATCAGTAGCAGGGAGCACTCACCCTGTATGCCAGCCTGTCCACAGCATCCATCTCCTGGGAGATGCTGGGCAGGAAGTGCTTACCTGGTGGGGGGGTCATGTGACTACAGTGGGGCCTGGAGAGAGAGTGGAATAGTAGTAGTAGCAGCACAACATTACTAAACTGATTCACAAAACAGTAGGAAGTAGGAAGTTTGTCAGGGGATGGACACTGAATATAGACACTGAAGATGTGCAGATTAAAGTCATTTGTAATGTAGTTATGTAAACATGAAACTTTCACTGAAGTCCCCCTACCTGTCAGTACAGGTATGTGGCTTGGAGGTGGGGCCTCGGATTCCTCTGCTTCTGAGGGTCTCCCACGGCTTTTCTGTCTGAGTGCTAATGTCTGACATGTCCCTCTGCCCCTCTGTCTGCAGGGCAACTGGCTGCCCGTAGGCACCAAGGATCCGAAGTGCCTCCCATTGGCTGACCTGAGGCAGATCCCGGCCATTCGCCTTCAGACAGAATCAATGGTGGACAAGTTAGGCCAGGCTAGCTAATGCAGACAGTTACAGGTAGTAGAAATGGCTAATATAATGATATTTCTATCAATGTTTTTCTTTCAGCAAATTTTATATTTATAATATAGTCATTTCTTTGTGCATTTAGCCTATTCCTGAAAGCTGGAGGCTCTTCTAAAGTTTCTATAGTAACACAGCAGAAACCGTTTCCTTCAGCCTGAGCGTCTGCTGTCTGAAAGTGGGAATGAGATGCAGGCGAAGTGCGACTGAATCCGGGGAATGTGACAAGCCTGGAGCTTGTGCGCTGCCTCGGGGTATCTGGACACTGTGCTACATACATGCCACATTTCACCACAGACGATTTATGGCACAAGAACGAGGTACATGCTAGCGTGCACACACAGCAAGACAGGCATCCGGATGTCTACAGGTACAGCCCGTACCTGTGCACACTTTCATTCACTCACATACACGCGCACACGCACATTTAAGGGCTCCATCCACAATGACTCATGCCCCGCATCTCACCCTAGGTGGGTGTCAGAGAGAGAGAGAGAGAGAGAGGAGGTAGAGGGAGAGCGAGGGAGGAAGAGGGAAAGAGGCAGGTTATAAATAAATGTCCAAATGCACGTGTTTGATCCCTGCCCGTCTGCAAGGCTGACCACTTGCACATCTCCCTGAGCATCCCCACATTCGCGAGTCGCCGAAGCCCACATGTACTTTCTGTCCTCACCGGCAGAAGCTCCTGCCACGCACCCCGCTTATCGTCCCAGACCGGCGACGGTGCCGGGGGCTGTGAAGCCAATGAGAAAGCCCAGAGTTGGCCCTTGACCCCTAGCTTTGCTGACATGGCACACCATGGCCCTGGGCCTCTCTGGGCCAGCTGGCCCATCACACCACCCTCCCGGCCTCGATTCTGCCCCACTGTGGGGCAACAGGGGTTGTAAATCTGGCTTCGTCACTTCCACTTATTGTCACGGTGAGTCATGCGCATGCGCCCATGTCAAATCGGCTGTGCGCACACACACACACACACACACACATACACGCAGGCACATACACGGTAACATGCCTGAGGTTGCAACACGCATGAATAATGTGTGCACACACACCCACACACATACAGAGGTGCACACTTTATGTACCGCTCACATTAACACACACACAGATGACTTCAATTCACAAGTACAGCTGTCACGTTGTGTGATCTTTCACCCAACTCCCACGTGCACGCCCACACATACACGCACACACACACCCCCAAAAGGAGAGGTTCACAGACATTTCCGTGGATGAACACATGCGTTACACATGCGATACAGCCCCTGAACATGCATGCTTCACGCACTTGCGCAAGCTGTGAACCTGAGCATGCAGACAGACACACACACACACACACACTGCCACACTCACCCCCATCCCGTCTCCAAGCCACAGCCCAGAGAGCCGGCAGCCCATTCCCACGGTAGGCGGGAGCAGGGGCTTCTGGGAGTCTGTGCACACAGGGGTCCAGGAAGATGTGGACGAAGAGGAGGAGGAGGAGGAAGAGACTAGGTTGGTGCCAGGGGCCAGAAGAGGAGTACGCTGGCATGGGACGTCCCCGAAGCAGGAGCCCGCTCCCTGAGCGAGGAGCAGCCCGGGTGCCGTGGGAATGATCCAGGTGTGCTGAACGCAGCCCAGATGTCCTGCAGGGTGGTGCGCAGCCTGCGAGCCGCAGGAGTAGCTGCGCAGCCGGTGCGGCTGCGGCTGCCCGGCTGTATGCGGATGCAGTCCAGGCACTGTGGATGTAGCAGAAGAGCCCAGTCGGTGCGGCTGTAAACGGCACTAGGGAAATCTCTGCTCCCTCTCCCTCCTTCTCCCTCTCCTCCTCAGAGCCTGGCTAGCTCCCCCCCCCCCCCCCAACCAGCTCGCCTTGCTCATGCAGAGAAGCCCAGCTGAGGCGGGTTGCCCCCCTCCTCTCCCGCCATTGGTCACCTGCCGCCGGCGGTTGGCCAATCCTGGGACGGAGCACCTTCCGCTTGGGTTTGATAAAAGCATAGTGTGTCACGACTTCCACAGGATGAAGGGAGATACTTGTCATTTTTATGTAAACTGTTTTTCTCCCCCCCCATCCTCCTCCTGTCAGGAAGCCATTCCTCTTTTCCTCATTATCTTCCCCTTTTCGCTTTGTCCCTCTCTCCACTCCTTCACTGGTATTTTTGCATTTTCTAGAAACGGCGGAGCAGATTAGCCCCTGGAGAAGCTCTCAAACTGTGCCCCGCGTGTTCCTTTGCCCCATTAGCATGTGCGTGACACGACGGCACCCCACATGTACTCAGCATGTGATGTGCAAGCGGGCCAGCCGCTTGCATGCGTGTGCCGGCGTGCCTGTGTCTGGGTGTGCGCGCGTTTGGAGAGACGGCCCTTTATGAGTGAGTCACTCAGCCTGTGAAAAAGCTCATTCGCAGCCAGATGCTTCCCTCCAGCTGCAGTGTAGGAGGAAATGCAGCGTTAACTGCGCGTTTTAGGTGTGTGAATCTGTGTCAGGTGTGTGTACTTGTTTAATGAACGTCTAATTTGAATGTGTGGTTAAGTATGTCTGTGGTTGTGTGACTTTTTGTTTTATTTGAGTGTGTGTGCATGTCTGTGTTTAGTGCGTGGTTGTGGGTATGCTTGTTTTAGGGGATGTCTTATTTGGATATCTGTGTGGCTTTTAATTTAATTTGTGGGTATGCGTGAGCTTCATCCATGTGTATATGAAGTATCGTGCACACTATCAGCACTGCTGATGTATTCTGCTTGCGCGTGCATCTGTGTGTGTGTGAGAGAGATACTGATGCTGCTGATGTGTGTGTGACTGTCATGAATCTGGAGCAGTGGGCGGTGTGCAGTCTAGCGAGGAGGTGGAGAGAGAGAGGGAGAGAAGGAGGGAGAGAGAGAGAGAGAGAGAGAGAGAGAGAAGGAGGGAGATGCAGGAGACAGAGGCGTGTGGTGCTGACAGCTGATCCAAACAGACACACACACACACACACACACACACACCTGATCCTCAGAAACACACGCTGCTGATTCACATGCATAAACTGTATTACAGCATTGCTGCTCTATTCTATAGGGTTAGAAGGAGCATATTAGCCATATTATGCATTAGTGTATTACTATATATATATGCACTTGTTAGGGGTGAGCAGGGTACGATCATCTTGGGAGGCTCTTGCAAGAATGATGGGATTGCAGCTACGGAGGGTTTTAAGCACTATAACATAATCTGTGTGCACAAGTACCAGCCTGGTACACATTGGCAGAGTTAGCATTCGGCAAATCTCTGCTGTGATGGTATAAATTATAGCACAGAGTTTGGAATATTGTAGCAGAATCTATGTGAATCATACAAGTTGCATATTGTAATTCTTCAAGGCATTATTAAACAAATCTGTGCTTTTGGTAATTTAACAACCTGGAGTTTCATATACACTGATGTTATACAGGGCTCAGCTTAACTGTCACCACTGACACGGGTGTAATTTCACCAACGGCCGGCACCGTCTGAACTACGGCAAAAAATAACTCAACGTGCTACTCAGAGGATCACGGCCAAGCCGGCTGCTAAAAGGAAGGCATTTTTTTTTCCGGTGGGAGATCTTCACACGTCCCAGATGACTGTTGGCCAGGGAACAGGACTTGATGAACTGCCAGAAACGGAGCTGCACAGGAAAAGAAAAAAAACAGACCAGATAAGATGACAGAATGTGCAGGAAAGCGGCACTTAATAGCAAAGACTCAAGCAATTTATCCTCATTAGAATGGGAGCCAAAGTGTGTTAGAGAGGCGCGATTAGTCAAAAGGGCCTGCCCGTAACTCCCAGGAAGGGCCTGCCACTAACTCCCAGGAAGGGTGGCCACTAACTCCCAGGAAGGGCCTGCCACTAACTCCCAGGAAGGGCCTGCCCATAACTCCCAGGAAGGGCCTGCCACTAACTCCCAGGAAGGGCCTGCCCCTAACTCCCAGGAGGGGCCTGCCCATAACTCCCAGGAGGGGCCTGCCCATAACTCCCAGGAAGGGCCTGCCACTAACTCCCAGGAAGGGCCGGCCCGTAACTCCCAGGAAGGGCCTGCCCCTAACTCCCAGGAGGGGCCTGCCCATAACTCCCAGGAAGGGCCTAGCAGCTCCCTGAGGATGTCAGTACTGCAGTCATCCAGGACCAGTGCTAAACTTGACTTCTTGTGAAAAATAAGTTTGGCAGATAAACAGTTGGCCGGTGAAGTACGACACACCAACTTAGCTGAGGTGTAGACAGAAAGAATCAAACCAAAGGGCAAGGCTGCCCCATGATGGACTGGCATCCGGTGACTGGGACTGGCTCTGGTTTCACTGCAGGCCTGGGTCAGGTAAGTATGGCATGGATGGGTGGATGAGAGGGAACGCAGTGTACTGGAAATCATTTGCGAGCAGAAATCCAACTGCTACTTTCAGAGTGTTCTCATTAGCAGCATCACCTCCTAATGGATGGCCAAAGCTGGTACTTCAAATGGTTAAATCATCATCCTACTTCCTGTACGCCCAGTTGTCTTCTTCTGTCGAGCCGGATAGCAGAGTGAGAACCATGTCTCAAGTTCTGGAGGACGCAGCATCATCTGTCGTGTGTTTAATCCTTCTGAAGCTGGGAAGACAGTGCTTTGGGCGCACACTTGTGGTCAGATGATTAGCTTGTGTGCGGCTGGGAGCTGGACAGCATGCCTGCGCTGTGTGGGAGAGGCCATTTTGAGGTTCGGAGAGGAGTGGGTGAAAAGCCGAGGCTTCCGTCTCAGGGACTGGGGACTGCTGCCTGCCATGTGACTGGGAAGAAGATGAGCTGACGGGCCGTGAGAAACACAGGGAGAAAGAGAAAGACAAAGTGCTGCTTCAGTGACATTGCGGATGCAACTTAGGAACTGCAGCCTCATGGGTGCAGACTTTGATCTGCCACCCTACACGGGCCAGTCTGGAGAGACGACTCGATGATGGACTTTAGCTTCGACCTTGACCACACCTGGCTTTTAGCAAGCAAGCTGACGTACTTGTTCATCACCGTTAGCACGGTGGGCAGCCAGCTAACCCAGGTGTTTTCCTACATACTTGGGAATTTTTTATTCCTATCCTGAGTTTGGCTTTCTGTCTTCCTTTCTCCCTGTGTTTGTTTTATTCTTAATGATGATGTGACTGTTGTGAAAGGCCCTATATAAAAATAAAATGAATCAACTCCTTCCTTCATCCACCTCAAGCTCCTTGCCTGCTAAGAGGCCAGTTCTGCAGCCGTCCGCTCTCATCAGGCTGGGAGCCCTCTGCTCTCCCAACACCCTGGGGGGCCCTGTTAAGGCTCAGGCCCCCCAGTAATCCAAGGCCTGCTGTGTCTGGGGGTCTATCTGTTTTCTTTTGGATCAAATGAGTATTTAACACGAGGTATAATGGCAGGCTAATAAAAGCTGTACTTTTTATAAACATGATGGAGGGGCAGGTTGGAAGAATTTTTACTGTTTCATTTTTTTATTGACAGCTTTCAGGCTCTGGGTGTAAACAATAACCATAACAAAAAAATCCCTTAGGATCAACCAGAGACATAGACATTACACTAACAAATGAAAGCCTCAGAAAAGTTCTACTTCTCGTCTTGAGAACAACGTAGCACTTCCTCTAGGGGAGGTGAAATAAATGTAATGTGCAAAATGAATGTGTAATGTGACAGTCCTGTAAAGGGTCGATTGGTTACATCAGTTCAGGTTCTGAGAGCCCAGGCAGTGGTTAAAAAAAAAAGACGAGGAGGCTGGCTCAGGGCTAGCAGGTGGGAGTCTTCCTGCTGGCTGGCTGCCACAGGCAGGCCGTTGTGCTGTGCTGCAGTGTGAGCTGGAAGGCATGTTGGAGTTAACAGCAACTGAAATAGTGTCCTAAAAGGGAAAACAAAGGCTAAACGGATTCACTCATTGCATTTAGCCAAAGGACCCCATTCCTGGTTTACTGCCATATACACTTCATTTATCCCTCACCTCCACAAACACGTCACGGAGCAATTAGGGACCTTGTGAAAAGACACATACCTGCTTTCTGACAGTAAATGCGCAGAATGCTAGACACCCTTTACTCAGGTGATTGGGGAGCCCTCTAGTGGTCAGTTCTTGACATTAGATGTAAAACAAACGGAAAAATCAAATGTATTTCACTGCATTACAGTGCACGAAGCATACATGGAGCATGCATTTCATACACTGGATTATACAGTGAAACGGCGAGACTGTCGATTTTTTTTCTTCACCGAAGAGCTTGAACAGCGTACTTACATATTACGTAGCTCTTTAAAAACAAAAATAATTCATAGTTCACTGTTTGCCCACTTGGTGTCTCCCCAGCGTCGTCAGCCTGGCTGCTTCTGCTCAGCTGATATGCACATTTATTTGTAGTGTCACTGAGCACAACAATGACAGAATTAGACAAATGTGTCACGGCGTCAAATAACTGCAGCTGACAGATTAATAATAATAATAATAATAATAATAATAATAATAATAATAATATTCTAAGTACGAAGACTGGAACTGTTTTAGGGAATTAGTATTAATTAATACACAACGTAATCCTGTACTTTTATGTTCTGTAAATTAATACTACAAACGTAGTACATCACTGCACTAAATGTATAAATCTCCACTGTATACACTGTAACATATGATGTCACTATGCTGCAGTACTTACTCTGGCACTTATCTGTAAATAATACTGTATTTTGCACTTCTGGTGAGATGCTAGCTGCATTTCTGTACTTGTACTCTGCACAACGACAATAAAGTTTAATCTAATCTAAAGAACTCTTCGAGTGACTTCTTGAAGTCTGGTCAGGGTCGCCTGGAACCCATTTCAGGCAGCACAGGGGACACGTACCCCGGCCATGTGCGGGATATCTATCAATCCCAGAGCACACTACGGGCCATAAGCAAGGCAACATGCAGATTATCATACACACGTACGTAGCCTAGGTAGGACTCGATCCCATAAACCTGGAAGCAACTAACAGCACGAACCAATGAGCCACTCTGACCAACTGTAATAAGACCGTGTGAATCCCAAAATGTAATTAATGCCATCCATTTTCTATACATGCTGGTCCTATGGAGGGTCGCCGAGGTCCGGAGCCTATCCCGGACACACGGAGGTAAATTGCCCAGGACTAGCCATTAACTCATAGCAGGGAGACGGAAATGTAATTAAGATATTAATTTCATTCTGTATGTTGGATCATGGTAGTGGCGTGTGTACATGCAGGGCTCCCTTGCCGTCACGGCCTGATACTGTACTGCGTATGCAGAATGAATGAGGTCCGGGGCGCAGCCGCTAATTCCCCCTTAAATCAAGCTGTGAAGATGAAAGCTGTCTAAATAAGAAAGCGCTCGCCACGGACACGCCGAAACCCGGCCAATTGTTTCCGTCTCCTGCGCTCAACAACTTGGTTTTAAATTCCCGAATCACCTACACCTCGGTGACTGGCTGCTCTCCGAATGCTAGATATTTCAGGAAAACGTGTTAGTTTCGGAAACAGGCAGACTGTTATCCTGTCATAAAATGTGATTATAGTGTAAGTAAACTTTTTTTTAAATAATGTTTATGCACATCGTAAACTAAACAATGCACAAATAATACTAAACGCCCATGAAAATATGCCTATTTAACTCTGTATAACCTACAAACCAACAAATGGTCTATATTCGACATGAATTAGAAAAAAACCTTTTATTTTTACTGCAGTGTCGTAGTTTTCACTTTTTAAATCTTTAACTGCACTAAATTTGTTTTGCTATGTAATATCTTCATTCATGTCAGTGAATGCTTTTACCGATGAATTTGGTGGCAAAGTCTTTTTTAAATGGTTTTATGAGTACTGCATTCGTTGTTTTGATCTCCACATCAATTATATATTTACATCAAACCCTCGGCTGAATTGTCATTTAAAAAACGTCTATGTTTATAAGATTTACAATTACCATAAGTATATACTTTTGACATTTTGAGCTTCATACCCAGACTGTGACGTCATAATAAGCGAAATGTCCCAGCACGTACCGAACGAGCCCCGCGCTCGCGTTACACCGCGGCCTCGCGGCCTGAACTGTCGTCAGAAGTTTCGGCTCTGACGTCAGCGTGCCTGTGATTGGACGGCGGCGCCTAATTTGCATAGTCACCCGGAACGCTGCCTCGGCTCCGGCGTGCTTCGGCATTGTCCGGGTCGCGAGGCTTCCGAGCGCTGCCATTGGCCAATCGTCGGTGTCGCTGGCGGGGGCGTGGCGATGGCGTCATTCCTTTGTGTACCGCTCATAAAAGCGGGCGGCGGCGGGGCGCACGGGAGGGTGTTTCGGCTCGGCCGCTCGCTCCCTGCGCCTCCCCTGCACCCGGGAACCGCTTGTTATTATCTCAGAGGGCTTCTCCTGGGCTCCCCGCACCCGGGCGGCACACGAGTCGGATCTCAGCTTTATCGCCGCGGGACAGCGGCTCCTTACCGGCGAGATAAGCGCCCCGTCCGCCGGCCTGATCCCGCTGTGGCCGCGAAGCCGGACCAGCTGTTACCCTGACATGGTCCCAGAAGTGACGGCGGCGGCCGCCTTTGTCTCCAGGCTGCTGGGGACGGCCGGATCGCTCAGCGAGCAGCAGCTCCGGGTCTTTGACGACTGCCTGCGACAGGCACTGACAGGTACTTTTATGCACCTTTTATCCGTCTTTATTGGCGGCGGGGGGGTCTGCGTCCTAGATCTAGGCGGGGGCATGCATGTCACTATAATAATACTAATTAGTGATTTTAATGGCAGCGCTGTATAGTGTATTCCTTTCACGCGGTTCAGTTCCCGCTTATTACGTATCTGTAAGTAGCTGTTGTTATGTGCTCGTTTGGGATTGCAAGGCAGCCGCCGTGTCCCGTACGCCATGGCCGTTTCAGGCAATTAATGGGCCAAGTCTAGACATGCCCGCTTTCTAAGAGCCTGCCTGTTATTTCCCTAGACAAGTTATTCAGAGTGGTCCTTTACCCACCTCCCATCAACGTTTAAGCTGAAAATGCAGTTTGTTTTCCTTTATATCTGTTTAACCATCTGCCTTATCTTTCCTAGAGCACTATGAGCACCACTGGTTCCCAGAGAAACCCCAGAAGGGCTCAGGGTACCGCTGCATTCGGATAAACCACGAGATGGACCCCCTGGTGGGTCGGGCAGCCGGCAGGGTGGGCCTGAGTGGCCCTCAGCTCTTCCAGCTTCTGCCCCGCGAGCTTACCCTCTGGGTGGACCCGTTCGACGTGTCATACCGTATTGGCGAGGATGGCTCCATCTGTGTACTCTACGAAGCGGGGCCCACCCAGGCCCTGGGGCCCAACAGTTCTGCCCACGGGCCCCGGTTCTGCCAGAACCGCTTCCTCATGGGCCGTACTAGCCCGCCGAAAAATTACCTGATGACGGTCTCTAGTTAGGGAGGGAGGAGGGGTGGTGCCCCACCGTCCCAGCAAGGCTTTGCAGGTCACCAGACGGCATCCTGCCTTCCTCCTCCTCGTCCTCCATCAGGCACAACTTGGCGCATTTATTGCGTACTTTTTAAACTTTGAAAAGCTCTTGTCCATCCTGCCCCACTGACGTTTGCGAAGAGCAGAGCGATAAAAGTGCACTAAGTCTAGTGTTCTTTGCTGTAAGTGACTGGGGGCTGACTGAGAGGCTGACTGGCCTGTAGTCTCAACATCAGCTTTTCTTTGCACTGCTTACAGCATTAGCTTTGGGCCTGGGTGCTGTTTCTATCAAGAACACCCCGGTGCTTCTGCCAGGTGGGGGGTCGTGCTAATGTTTTTTGTTATTGATATTATAGTGCAATAATGTAGCTCCAGCTACTGAGAAGTGTAGCATAAGAAGACTGACTGGCATTGTTGGCCTTAAGCCCACCACCCCTTACCCTGACACCAGACCCCTGGTAAAGCTTCTTCACCCTACCCCTTCTCACCAGGTCTAACCAAAGAGCACCCCTGTTCATGTAACGTGGTACGGTCCAAAATGGCTACTGCCGTTAATCTGTGTTTTGGATGAGATTGCCGCTGTTTACATATTTTAATGCCGCCTTTGAAGATTTTTTGAAGATCTCCTGAGTCGAAAGCCCTGAAATGGTAGAATTCCCCTGATATAAATCTTGCCTGTGGAGAGTGGGAAAACCTGTGGTTGGAGATGGATTGTGAAATGCCACCATGCCGATACTCGTGAAACCCGTGCTGGGATCGTGATGTTCTGCCGATGTAATCTCTCTTTTACTGAGCTGTTGAGCAGCTGATTTCATGTACTGTTTTATTTTGTTTTCTTTATTAAATGTAGAATTTCTACACCATGATTTGCCGGTGATGCATTGTATGTACATTTTTGTTTTGTGTGTGTGCGTACATGTACAGAGTGTACAGTTTTGTACTTGACAAATTTTAATTTTAAGACAATAAAACTTTATGATCAAAATTATCCGCTTTGTGCCAATTAAATTCACCCTGTGATATTTTATGTTTACTAACCTGACACTGTTATTACTCGCTTAAGGGAGTTTATGGGATTTTTTTTTTTTATCATTTTGGAGTTCCTGCCGGTCTCTCGGCTAAACTGTAGCATACACTAGCCTAATGGACAAAGTGCATTCGTCAAGGGTCTGTAGTAGGGCTGTTCTTAGAATATTACAAACTTTAATCATGATACAAAGAAACTGTTTCTTGGTGGGGAAAACCATGGGGTTATTGTGGCGACTAAGACATAACGAATACATTTACTGACAACCCAAGCCGCAACGTGTATATTTCATTAAAGTTTATTACTTGTACAAGAGAAGCAATTTAAAGTAGTGACCACATAAAACTGACTCGAAAATTGAATCTGCAAAGATAGTGGTAGGATGACAAACAGCCTTCAAGTAAGTCAGGCAACATTTGGAATTGGCTACATCCCAAAATACGAAACAATCACAAATGCTCTCAGCCGTCTGCTGCAGGTTGTAGTGGATCCCTCAGGACTATACTCGACAAATGAACAGATTCTGATTTTAAGGACTTGAAGAATTATGTTGGGCTTCTTCTCTCCATCTGGTCTGCTTGCTTACATCAGCGGCTAATGTCCTTATTTCGGTTATCTTATGACTAAGCTGGGACATGCTAGCTTGTCCTTCCTATTGGCTCTCGGTGTTGTTTTGGTCAGGCTGAATAACAGTGAAGCAGTGTTTGCATTTGGGATCTAATCTGCCCACCAGCAGAGCGTCGGGTTCCTGCACATTTCACACTCGTGTGTCTGCCTGCTTATCAATGAAGACTGCCAGGCCCACATCACAGTCACTGTCAACACCCATCCCATTATAGTCCTCACTCTGAGAGCAGGCCGTGTTATCACTGAGCCAGGCCTCGCACATTGGGCCTGATGAACACTCCAGGCGGCTCCATCAAACATATGGTCTTCTCTGCATTATTTTCTTCTTCTGTGGTTGTAATGATGACAGTTAACCTTTGCTGCCTGGCATCCTGCCCAGGGTCCCCCAGCTCTGTGCTCTGTGTTCCCTGTAGTAGAGGGCACGGCTCACCGCTACTCCGTAATAGAAACGTATTTTGAAAAACAGAAGAACAATGTACTTTATTCACTCGATTATCAGATATACAGCATACAGGTTTTTGCTTTCCTGATTTTTATTGCCGGGTATGTTACCAAAGTTTACCAGCTTCTGAAAATGTTTGAATATTTCTCTAAGGTTCAACAGACTGACGTCTGAATGACACAGTTTGGTGCTGGGGGGGGGGCTGGCGCGTCAAACCACCATCCTCACATTACCATTTGCAAGTCTGCTCATTCTTCAAAGCTTCTAAATACACCCCCCGTAGGACTGCGGAATCACTGCTCATCACCTGATTGACACCTCAGCATTTTCAGGTGGACACATTACACATATCTCAGGCTCCGGGGACACAAAGAGACCAAACCTTGGCGTCTCCAGACTGTCTACAAAAACATTCTATAAAATATCCCTACATCCATCCATTTTCCATAACCAGAGTGACAATGAGCCGGTCCCACAAAGCAAAGAGCACAAGACAGGGAACACCCTGGCAGGCCGTCGCAAGGCACACACAGACACACAAGAGAGAGACGAATTATCCTGAAGGCATTGCTTTGGACAATGGAAGGAATCCAGTACAAACCCATGTAAACATGAGGAGAACATGCAAACTCCCGAGATGGAATCAGACCAGCCATTGAGGCCCACTGAGCCTGTGCAGCCCCTGATGGACAGTCCCCGGGTTAAGGACAGTCCCCTTGTTCTTATGAACAGCCTGCCAAAAAGCCAATATATAAAAAATTTTAGTTAAATACAATGATTATGACATACGAACGCACGTACTACTTTGTGACGCTCGTGAAAGCACTGCGTGGCTTCAGCGGTTCACCTGCTCGAGGTATGGTTCAGTACTGCATTTAGCTACTTTTTTATTACTGTGTAATTATTAGAATTATCATGTACTGAATTATTATTATTTTAAGACTTAGGGAATGGATCTCGTCCGTTACCTGGGAACTGCCTGTACATTTTAAACAAACTCTGCACTTAATGTGACATATACCAAAATGCCTCAGAAGCCTTTACAGGCATTACAGTGCTGGCCTTCTTCAAACCCCAGCGGGCTTCCAGGATTGTGCACCTAGGTGTGTGTTATGTCGTCTCTGCTGGTACACCCCATAGTCCCTGTCCCCGCGGTTTCTGTGTTCCGGGAGGTACCCGCTCCCAGGAGACACTGCCGGATGGGTGTCAGCGGGTGGTGAGGGGAGAGTATGAGTGATTTTGGGCTGCATCAGCACACAGTCATATTTTGGTCAGAATGCAGGCTAGGAGAGCTGCTGAGCCGACAGTGTGCCTGTTATGACGTGAATCTCTAGGCGTGGTGATTAGCAGTGTGCCCGCAGGCAGGGCTAGGAGAAGCTCCCCTTATCGGAACAGTGAGGGCGCCTCAGCATATCTGTCAAGCTGCATATTTATGTGTGTGTCTGCATACATGTGTAGATATGAATATATATATGATTACACTCAGAGAAATATCTACAGGCCTATATAAAGTACAGGGCAGTCAAAGAAAATGATGCTTAAATGGTCTTCATATTGGACTACAACTCTGATATTATGTCAGTCCAAGGCAAATGCTCAGAATGGCTGGGGTTTCTGGCCAGAGGTTTGGGAACCAAAGCACTGCTCTCTAACTAACAAGATGTGGTCACCTGAGCACGGCTGCGTTGGTGCCAGCGTGTGGCTGGCATCCTGTGCAATGCTGATTGGCCCCACTATGGCAGCATGGCCACCGTGGTCCCTTCGTAATGCAAACACACTAGGGGCAGACGGGCGTCTCCTGAGCTGGTGCAGGCAACCCCCTCCACTTGTTTTTATCATACTGGTGAAATGGGAGGAGGACGCCTCAAACGGAAGGCACCAGGACTATTGCCAGGGTGCTCAAATGGATCATTGTTAAAGATGAGAACAATCAACACTGACCCCCCCTGCAGATTACTATTCCCAGCCTTGTCACCGCCTGCCAGTTATCGAGTGAAAACCCTACACAAAGCCCGTCTCAACTGCGTCACGCAGCTAAAGTTACTATTTGAGATCCACTGGCGAACTCCCAAAAGGCCGGATATGAAATCTGTGTGGGCAAGTCTACTGGCAAGTGACATTGACTGGAGGCTCACTAAAGCAGTGTTTCTCAAACCTATCCTCAGGGACCCCTATACGGTCAACATTTTTGCTCCCTCCCTGCTCCCTACAAGAGCTGGTCCTCAGGGACTCACAGAAGGGTCACAATTTTGCTCCCTCTTGGGATCAAAAAACTAAGACCGTCTAGGGGGTTAGAGGAACGTTGCAATAAAGGAACTGCAGCTACTAGCTCCATGTATCTGTGTACCGTTAATCTGACAGGGTGTCGCACACAGACATGCAGGGGCATGTCAGCACATGTGAGGGACAGCCAACTCTAGCCAGTTTTACCCAGATCTGCCTGCAAACATATGGCAATTCCTGCATTTCGAGACTCTCGGAGTCATTAAATCACTTCCTCTTCTTGTGTGTCTTAACTTTTACCCTCATTTAGCGCAGTGTTGCATCACGTCCTTTTAACGGGATTCCGCAGAACGTGAGACCTCCCACGCTATGACACAGTTGCAGCGAAAGCACAGCTTAGACATGGAGCAGCGCCTCTCGCAACAAACACGCCGTGCCAATTGCTAGTGGAAAAATCTATGGTAGAGTTGACAGTCCCAGTACGGGCACATATAGATGCCACACACACAGGCCACTGATTACTCAGATGTCCGAGACTTGGTACAGCAAGACTCAATGTACTGCTAATTAAAAGGCAACTCTAAAGCTGATTGTGACATCCTGCTGAGCCCCCTCACCCCTCGTCCTGGGGCCGTGCATTTACATTGCCTTTGTTCCTTATTCTTCACCATGATCTGTTTCAGTCTCTCACTTCCCATGTTTTTCTTGCACATCAGACAACTGCACCGAAACTTGCTCCGGGCAGCCCAGTTTCTCTGTCGGGGTAAATCCATCAAGAAGGCAGCAGCTTTCAGTCTGCCCAACCGGGGCCGTAACTCACAGAATTAGTGCAGTAGCTTTTGGAAAGCAGCTCTGTTGGGGGGTAGGGGCTCAGCACTCTATAAAAGAGGCCGTAAAGAAAATGGTCACAGTATCAGAAATACCCCGTGAATGATCCTTCCCTGACCTCATCAAAGAAAAACTACACCTAACATCTGGATCCTTTATAGACTGATTGAGACTCTCCTCTATGGGAAGGTTCTGTTTGTGACTGATTAACTGAAAGACAAACGATGAGGATGGTGACAGACAAGACATACAATTTCTGGTCTACAGGACAGACAATTTCTGGTTGTGATCTTCGTAACATCCAGGACATCTATATAAGTGGATGGCTTAAGAAAACCAGGTCTGTCCTCAAGAACCCTAGTAATCCAGGCAACAAACTGTTTTCGCTCCTGCTTTAATGGCACCAGAGCATAGGTTCATGGACAAACAGGCTACATAACAGCTTATACCCTCAGGCAGTAATGCTACTCAACAGCTGATGAGTATGGACACTTTGTACATTTTGTACAGTTCTATTCTGTTATATTCTATTCTATTCTATTCATTCCTATATTTATTCATTCATTCGTTCATATAATCATTCTCTCATTGCTGTCTTTCTTACTTACTTATTATAACTACCACAGGGAGCTGTCAGGGAAATTCATTTCATTGCCTGCAACTACTGCTGTATTCTGTACTGCTGTGCATTTGAACAATTGAACTTTGATTTGATCTGATAATATGGGAAATGCTTAAACTTTCTGATAGCATTTACGTAGAACCTCCTAATTTTACATAATACATTGTTTAAAAACAAAGCCTTAGACTGCCAAATGCGTCCCAAATATCAGATGCTGATGATGGTTTGGAATTCTGGGTAATCCAGTGACATATTCCAAGTCTCTCTCTTCCAGATTCATAGCCTCATATGCATTTAATCTATGCAACTGTACATGGCGACGATTGATTTTTGTTATAACTGCTGTACCATCAGCCACTCTGGTTAGAAAGCTGAGCTGCAGTTTCCCAGACAACCACAGTAGGGGCCAAGAGGCCTGTGTTCTTTGTTATTGCTGTGATCTAGGCTGCCTCCTCGCAGGTGATTTCCATCAGAAAGGCCCAGAAGTCCCTCAGAGGCTCCCAGAGCAGACAGCCTCCCTCAGCCTAAACACCACTGTTTGTCCACCAAGCCCCATTAAGGACTGACCTAAATACTGAAAGGCCTTGACCCCCTCATGGAGTAGTAGGGGGTGGACTGGGGTAACCCGGGCAGGGCTGTGGGGGGGGGGCAGACAGTGCTGGTGGGGGCTGCCGCAAGCAAATGGGGTAACTGGCATTACCTCGCTAGGCCTTTCATGAAAAGGGGCATCTGGTGTTTTGGAGGAAGGAGACAATAACCCCCCCCCAGCCCCCACTCTAGTGTAAAGCTTCCAAAGCCCTTCACACAGTCCCCCTCAGTGTCCCCAACGCCATCTGCAGCAGCCAGCGCCCCCCCCCCCCCCCCGCGCCCCCGCCCCCCCCCCCCCCCCCCCCCCGCCCCGCCCGCCCCCCGCCCCCCCCC
>JAODKM010000118.1:19791031-19801252 GCA_026780845.1 Petrocephalus sullivani
ATGCGCGTGCCTAGAGCTGCCCGGTAGAGGGAGGTGCCTGTATATTGGAGGTCCGGATAAGGGAGGTTTGACTGTATTTTATTTGGTTACTTATGGTTAAGTTTAGGGCTGCGGAGGGGTTAAGGGTGTCATGGTTGGGATTAGGGCTATGCCCTTAGAAATGAATGGAGTCCCCAAAAATATATGAATACAAGCATGTGTGTGTGCGGGTGTGTGTGTGTTACGCAGTACATTAGGTCTTCGTGCATGTGACCCGGTACCTGTGTGTGTGCGCACGTGCTTCTGGAGGTCCCCTGACGTCTTGAAGGCCTTGTAGCACATGTCCTCGGGACATTTGTATGGCTTCTCCCCTGTGTGTGTGCGCAGGTGGCTCTTGAGCCCATAGCCGGTGGCGAAGGCCTTCCCGCAGGAGGGCACATCGCAGCGGTACGGCCGGTCGCCGGTGTGGGCACGCTCGTGCACCTGCCGTGGAAGGACGCCGTCTCACTGCCTTACGCTCACTCACCAGGCAGCCTCCAAGCTCCGCATGTGGCTGGCAGCCGTAACATAAGGCAGTGTTTTCCAACCCAGTCCTCGGGGAAGCCCGGACAGTCCACGTTTTTGCTCCCTCTCAGCTCCCGGCACACTGGTACCAGGTGTTCTGATTGTCCTGATTGGCTGGGAGCTGTTTGGAGCTGATTGCGGTTCCCCGAGGACTGGGTTGGGAAACACTGATATAAGGCACAGCTCTTATACAGACTGACCATGAGTGAATGATGTGCACATTCTGAGCTACAAACATGCAGAGCTTTTAATCAGTCCACACATCTGTTTTTGATAACCACTTACCCAGTACAGGGTCAGCAAGTAAGCCTAAGGTAAGGGACAGCTTTGACAGGACGCCAGCCTATCGCAGAGCACATACACAAGCCCTCTAACCAATCAGAGCATGCAAACCCCTAACAGAGAGGAGTGTGATTGATGCCCAATCCTGGAGGCTGACCCATAGCGTGGTCACAGCCCCCCGTTTTATATTTCACAATCGTTTCCCTTCCCCCCCCCAAATCACAGAAATGTGCTCATCCTTGGCCTGATCAGTGTGACGCAAATTGAATTGTGCCATTCTCTTTAATGGCTATACTGGTACAAATCCAAACTACAAAGTCCACTGCCACCCAAATTAAGAGACATGGAATTATAGTAATGAGTGTGATTAAGGAGAATTTCATCTGTAGATGTGCCCTCTGATGGACTGGCATGCAAAGTCCCCCTGAAACCCTGTCCTGGAAAAGTACATAATTATGGAAGATGAATTGATTATCTGAGATAAAGGAGACTATGGAGCACTTGGTGCCCTACGAAGCAGGTGAACCTTGCTGTGACTGGTCACTGTCAAAGCGCGCAAGGCTCTCTGACAAAGACCCTTCAAGGTGACTCTGCTTCATGTCAGTCGTGAACGGCACCTTGAGGTGATGTGCGGTGGTGTATAGGCGTCCGCAGCCCTCGTAGTCGCAGCGGAAGCTCTTCTCGGGTGTTTGCTGGGCCTTAGTGGAACCCCAAGGCTTTCCCTCAATCATCACCTGAAGGAGGAACCAGCCAGCTGGTAACCGAATCTCCTTGACCAACTGCAGCCCAGCCCCTGGCACACTTCACTGTAAGTGCCCTATCAAACTGACTAGGCCCTAGTCCCTCCCACCATGCACCCAGCCAATGGCGTAGCACCTGCACAGTGGCATGCTCCACTCTGGAATCCACCTTCTGGTGCTCACTGCTGATGCTGTCGTCTGCCTCCTGTTTGGATGAGAAAAACTGAGCTGACCAATAGAATTATTACTGAAAAATAAAATGATGAAACTTTTCACGGGGTTTGTACCTTGCCAGCATACTGCTCCAGGGTGGCAATGGTGTTGGGGTCCAGGGGCTCCTCCAGCGCACCCCCTGGCTGAATGGCATGGGTGGCGCGACCCGACTGCAACACCGCTGGATGGTGGATGTAGGCTGTGCTGCCGTCCTCTAGCTGCACTGCCTCTACTGCACTGGGGTCATAGCCCTCTGACAGGTCAAAGGTGAAAGGTCAGAAGAGCCTGCACTTCACTGCAACTTGTGGAGAACACAGTGTGCTGCATACAGTTGTTTTGAGCCATACTTTTCAGAATACGTCAGGCAATAATAAAATTTATGAAGAAACTGTGCGCTATTTTAGAGGGGAGAGGGAATTCGCATTTCGGCTGGTAATGTGTTACCTTTCAGAGTATGGTGGATGTAGGCAGTACTGCCGTCTTCCAGCTGGACCGCCTGTCCATCCTCAAAGGGCAGCACATCTTCAGAGAAAGTTTCCATCAGAGTAGAACAGCAAGTCCCAGCAGCAGACGTGCACACATGCCCAAAGTCCACTCTCAGCACCCCTTAATTGGTCTCTATTCAGCAGAAACACCTTGAGGAAGGCGGCCCCTACTGACCTTTTTGCTGTACTGTGACCTGCTGGATGTAAGCTGTGGTGCCATCCTCTAGCTGGATGGTATCGCCTTCCACTAAGCTCCCATCTGCAAAGGGAACAGGGCTCTCAGGCTACCATGACCTCTAACCCACTTAGAGGTCTGGGCCCTTCCTGTCTTTTCTATGCAAAAACCACTATTTGCAGGGTATACATATCACTGTGCTTATAAGGCATAAAGCTGGAACAAATCCGAGTAACTCATTCCTATACTGATTAGCAGGAACAGGATCTGGCTGGTTATTACTGATGACAAAAAAGCAGATTTTGGTATGTGTTACTTAATGGTATATTTTTTGGCTGCAGACATAGACTAGTGATGAAGTAGACTGGCTTTCCTCCTAAGTCATGGCCGGCTGGCATTGTGCCACTCGACCCCAGCCTCCACAGGAACATGCTCACCTTTGATGGCCTGCTGGATGTAGGCTGTTGAGCCATCGCTCAGAGCCACAGCCTGGAGCCCCACGCTTTCCATCCTTCTGTCACGTGGTGGCTTTCGCCCAAGCTGGTCTCGCGGAACCTTCCGGGCCTTCGTTCGGACAAATGGCGTTCTGCTCTCCAGACAGGAGGGCGAGCGATCAGCTGTCCGAGAAGGAAGCTACAAGTGAGGGCTCCGCCCCCAGCCCGGCGATCAAACCATGACCGGACAGTCAACCCCGCTTAAACGGACATGGCTGAAAGGTCATGGAGGACATGATGCTTATTAAAGAAAAGTGTGTTAAACATCTGAGATGGCTTCAGGACAACTCTAGCTTAATGCATTGGTATTTATTAACTGATATAATAAGTCAAGGCTGAAATATAGGAATGCTTCAGTGTAACTAAAAAACAAACTTCCTGTCTGGATATATGAAAATTCTTATCAAATTATCTAGATGAGTTTAAAAAATGTAACTTTAACTATTTAACTTATCCTAAATGTGTGTTCGAAAACTTACAGTAGTAACTGTTGGAATATTACTGATGTAGCAGATTTAGGCTCAGAGCCTTCAAGGAACACATCTGTAATTATACCATTGAATTACATCACACTCTAGAGACTAATAATTACTTTACAACCGGTATGCCGTTAACTACGTAATGCACAGACGCACCATCACATACATTTATCAGTCACTTTACATTTCCAGTTAAAATCATCCCGTTTGAGTTTGCATAATTATAGCAATACTACTAATGATTACATTATGGTAATATTCGGGATTTTTTTTTAAAAAGTGTCTCGGTCGTAAAGATCATTCACTTTAACAACTAAGCAGTTCCATTAAATTATACCAAAATCTATTATCTAATCGGTGCAACTGGCAAATAATAGTTTTTGATTGCACCATCACCACAGATGTTGTAGAGTTTATAAATAATGATGATTACAAAAAAACGTAATCATCAGATTTAGAATGCAGTGCAGCACTGGTGGGAGCCCGGGCTTTAGTGTGCATGTGGCATTAGTGTGCGTGTGGCATTAGTGTGCGTGTGGCTTTAGTGTGCGTGTGGCTTTAGTGTGCGTGTGACAGTGTGCATGTGACATTAGTGTGCGTGTGGCATTGGTGTGCGTGTGGCATTAGTGTGCGTGTGGCTTTAGTGTGCGTGTGGCATTAGTGCTTATAGGCGACACAGGCGCCCTTACACACGGCGGTTCTCGGGGCGCCTTATCCGGACGCCGATGCACAGCCTCGCAGGCTGCGAAAGGAACGTGGGACCCGGAAGCTCGGCCGCGCAAATTAATGATCAGCAAAGAGCGCGTTTACTTGGCGGCTGAAGTGCAAAGTAAGCGGGGCGAGGCTCGCCGGCCGGCCGCCCTCCCAGTTACGGGGCAGGACGGGACAGCCTTTGGGCTTTTAGGGCTTTTAAAGCAGCGCCATCCCCCCGGCCGCGTCCAGCCCGGCGCGGCCATCGCAGCCCATACAGGGCTCCGACATCCGGCCGCCCGCCCCGTCCCCTGTCCTCCGTCCCCGACCGGAGGCGTTTATAATAGTCGCTTTAATCGCATCTGAAAAAGCGGGGCAAACCGAAAAGCGGCTTCCCGCAAACGCCGTTCCGCGCCGGGCCGGTCCCTCCCGTCTCCCCCCCGCCCTCTCCTCCTCCAACACCTCCTCCCATTTTCCTATCCCATCTCTCCCTTGGTGCGAGGAGCTGCAGCGCAAACTGGGATACTCACCTCCAACAGACCGCCATGCACCAGGGAGCGGCGGGGGGCCCCGCAACATGAATAAGCAATCCCCGTGTCTTTTTACTGGAGTAAGGCGTGCGGCCCGGTACTCTGAATATCCGAGCGGCCCCGTCTTACCGGAGCGTGTGGCGGGACCCCGGTAACATGAATATCTTATGCTCCGCGTTTTACAGGCCCGGGAAGCAGCGCCCGGGAATCTGAATAACAAATCCTCAGCGTTTTTTCCTCCATGGGCTCAAGAAGAAGGTCCGGCAACCTGTATAAGCCATGCTCCGAGATCCCGGCTCGGAAGCCGGCCTCGCCTGGCTGTCCCCTGGCCGTCCCCGGAGCCGAGGGCCGCACATCCGCGCTCGGCCTCCTGTCCCGGCGGCACCCTTCGCTCCTGCGGCTTACCTGCATCTTATCCACGGCGGAGGGCCGGCCGAGGCGCCGAGCTCTGCAGCCTCCGGCGGGGAATGGAAGCATGATCCGGGGGAGGATGTCAGGCTGTGCCGCTTCTTTGCTGTTACCGAGTTACGGGGCCTTCGGGACCCTGGTTAGCGCATGGTTAGCTCCTGGGAGCCGTGACAGCCAGTCGGTCTTATTCCATACGAATGGGGACATTTGTCGATAACTAAGTTAAACTATATTACATTTATATATAAATTGTTTCTCACCATTTATGTGCCGTTTCCCTCCAAATCATTCCCACCCATACTCGATATACTAAAAGAAATAACGGGTAATTTTAAAGACACCAATTCTAGGCAATTTTCCTGTGATATTTTGAAAGCTGCATCACGAGGTGACTTGGAAAGACAAAGTAAGCTGGCCTTCCACCTTCTGCAATGCCCGCATTGAAGCATCTGCTAGTCTTACATGAACCTTCGACTTTATAGCTATTGACTACGCCGAAAATGCTTTGTGCACATATACGACACAGGAATTAGCCGTATTAGTCCAGGATGTAACTTTGCAAGCCTCCACCCGGCCATCAGCATTTCGTTATGTATATGCATAGTGACAATAAAGAATTCTATCTGTCCATACGTCCGTCCCATTTTCCAACTTGTTGAGTTAGCATTCTGTGTATCAGACTGGATTCAGATATCCGAGTTATACACCTTAGGAAAAGCATTTAACCCTACCACCTTTAAAGATAAATTTATCATTATAAATGCTCGCCTACAGAAAATACAAAATCCATTTTCCCGAGCATTTTTGGCATCCAAGACACGTCTTGCGAAAGTTTATCTTGGGTAAGTAAATAGCTAAATATCAATTAACAATATAGAAAAAAATCCATCTTATAGCCATTAATTTTATTCCAGACTCAGGGTGGATTTAGTCTTTCATAATCTTAACTATTATCTGAAATGGCACCTTAACGCAACCAAATAAAACACATTATCATAACCCCACACTGCCTACAAAACAGTGAGCTTTTCAAAGCTAGGAAAAATGAGCAATTTGTGTACTCATGCAAAAACTTAGTGACTTCAAATGAAAATTTTCAAATATGTTCAATAACTAGCGTCTAATGCAAGCAGGTGTCCTCGAAATCATGAAGGTAATACCTTTAAATTAATGCCATAATGCATTACTGTAACATTATTGTAAATTTGCACCTATCATAACAGAAGGATGGGATTAATTCCATAAATTAAAATTAGGACAACCACCTAAGTGGAAATTTTACACTGAGCTAAATAAAAATCTGAAATAAGCTGCTGACAAGAGTCAGTGTATTAAGTCCAGGAGCCGCTGGGAGAGGGAAGATCTGCAGGTCTCATCACTGCACCAGGACTCCTTAAATACTATGACATCATCAACATGAGCCGACGGTTAAAGTGCGTTGACAGGCAGCTGTGCAGAGAGGCAATGGGACAAATCTGAGACCTGCGGCAACAAACGAGGATGCAGACAGCGGTGGCTTCGGTTTTGCTAACAGCATGGCACCAAGACGGAAAGAGGGCTTCAGCCCCAGGTGGAATGGTAGTTCTACAGAAGTATTTTAGCTACAAAGTACAAAGGTTTGATTTTCATTCTGACCCAAGGTCAGCCACAAATGCAAAATTAAGTACATCAGTACAAATATCCTTTTTGTTAGGCCTATGTTGAACTTTCCATTCTCCTGTAAGGTGTAGTCAACTGGAACATTTGCGAAGGTCACATTTCCATTGAGAGTGCAATTGTATTACAGTTTTTAATCATGAGTAATTTGCATTAATCTGTGACTGAGATCAGAGTATAGGCCAGAGGGGGGCAGATTCCACCAGGTGCAGGTAACATAGCAAGTGGCAAGGGTTCATGTTGTGCCCTTAACACGCCTGGAATGGCAGTCGCAGGCGGCGCACAGCTGAGCCCGCATTCCAGTCTCCCACCTGCCGCCCTGGCAGCAGAACAGCAATCCGCAGGAGCCCCAGTGATGCAAGACTGCCGCCACTCCGTGTTCCCAGAAGGCCCAAAGCTCCATCTCTCAGCCAAAGGCTTTATAAGCAGATAATGTGTGATAAAGTGGCTGTGATGGTATGTGAGACTGGCAGCTCAGCCAGCAGCAGAGAATGGGGGGGGGGGTGGTTTTAGTCCTGCCTCTTCCCCCTTTCTACTCTCCCACTTCTTCTAAATCTACATTAAAGGCAGAGCCAGCTCAGCCAATGAGAGCTATAGTGAGTTCCCAGCCGTCCCTTCTCTCCAGTCTTCAGTGCATGTTTCAGGGGGCAGAGCCATCGCAGATGATATTCTGCCCCTTGCCAGGAAATAGCTCCACTTGCCAGTACCGGGGGTCCGCGTAAACTGCAGAGAGATGGTAAAGATTAGTCCGCTAGGCATGTTCCTCATTTAGCTTACCATTAGACTGATGCAACGTGACTAATACAGATGCAACTGTGTATAGCACAGCTGACAGAGAAATCAGACTAAGAACTTCGGCTCTGTGCTCCCAGAATTTCCAAAACATAAATGACATTCAGCGCGTGATCTCAGAAAGTGACCATAGAAATGGGCAGGAGGGTGATGCAGTGTATTTGTGTGCGTCTTGCTCACCCAGATCCCCGGGTCCTAGCCACAGGTTGAAGGAGCTGCAGAACGTGTGACACTGTGGGACAGGCAGCACTCGAGCCGTGGGGAAGCCCTCTCCTACTAACAGCCAGCCACGCAACCGCAGGGCCTGCAATGGAAATGACTGATCACCGACACACACCCATGCAGGGCCTACAACGGAAATGACTGATCACCGACACACACCCATGCAGGGCCTGCAACGGAAACTGATCACCGACACACATCCATGCAGGGCCTGCAACGGAAATGACTGATCACCGACACACATCCATGCAGGGCCTGCAACGGAAATGACTGATCACCTACACACACCCATGCAGGGCCTGCAACAGAAATGACTGATCACCTACACACACCCATGCAGGGTCTGCAACGGAAATGACTGATCACCTACACACACCCATGCAGGGCCTGCAATGGAAATGACATTTTTGTGCTCTGCCTATTGTCATACATATGCCTTGGAGCTTGTGTAATTCACCATTTCTACATAGCTGGAAAACTCACTCTGCTCTGTGTCTCTGTGGTGTGGGACACCAGGCAACCATGCAGAGTCGTTCCTGTGAGGTCCAGGAGGGGGCAGAGTTCTACTCCAGGGAAGAGCCAGTGCAGCACATCCTGCCCACTGCCTGGCAGGGACCTCCTGTCCATAGGAAGGCATGCATACAAAAGGATATTTCTTCATATGTAAAGGATATTAATACGCTCAGAAACATTCCACCAAATGAAGGCACTCACAACAGCAGAGTAAAGTTTGCAGGCTCTGGTGGGAATCCCTCGGAGGGAGACATTCTGTTATCTCCAGCTATGATGCTGAAGTCTTCTGGGCGTGCAGAGTAGAGCAGCTCCAAGTGGTGGTACTGCAGCCACAGTGCTTCCCCACCCTAAGCACAGAGAGAGGAAGTGCTGTCATTCACTACACAAAGGGTGGTACCAGAGAGCAAGGGCCATCTCTCACTGCATGGGGGCGGAGCCACAGGCATTAGGGGATTTACACAGTGGCCAATACCATTAGCAGCAATAATGTATTAATTCATGGGGCAGGGTCTGAAAAAGCAGGATGATTTGCTACAGATATGGAGCCACAGAGATCAGAGGCTGCCATTTACACAGTGGGCAGAGCAATAGCGTACAAGGAGCTGTCACTCACACAGGGGGCGGAGCCACAGAGAGAGAGCCGTCACTCGCCGTGCACACGGAGAGGAGCCACAGATTTCAGGGGCTGTCATTCCCATGGGGGTAGAGCCAAAAACAGAAAGAGCCGTACAGTGTGGGCCGAGAGCTGGGAGCTGTCACTCTCATAACACCACTCGCAGTGCACAAGCAGCAGACAGACATTGAGCGGCGTGGGGTCTCACTGAGTTTATGACAGCATGCAATGAAAAACAACGTGAGGTATGGCTGACCTTGAACAGTATGGGCTGCTCGCCCCTGCGCAAGGTTGTGGGCCCAGACAGCGACTGCACCACGTCCAGGATGGTGGAAATGGCCGCACACCCAGAGCAGTTGACCGACTCTGCCCTTGGGTGTCCTATGCTCCACCACTGGTGGAACCCTATGGAAGCACAGATGCAAGTTAAGCACAACCTTGCCTGCTAAACACACACCTAAAGAGCTCCTTTCCAACACCATCTAACCCAGGGAACTTCCTGGACAGCAGTGATGTCATCTCCAGTACCCACAATCCCTTTGTTCAAACCACTGTCCTGCTCCCCCCAGGTAACACCCACAATACCTTGCAGGTTGTACTTCTTGGCAATGGGCAGAGAGAGGAGCCGCACATGGCTGAGGGGGGAAGACCAATTATGGCTCCTGGCAATGGCCCAGCCCAGCTGGGGGTGGCTCTGCGGATATGTGAAGGCCAGCACCACCACCAGGAGGAAACCCACTGCTACTACAAACTGGAAATAACAGAGAACGATGCTAAGAAGAGAAAAGAAAGCATAGATCACATATATCTCTGTGTTTGAACGATGGACCAGTTGTGGCACAATTTTCCTTCTGTTACTTATTAATGAACAGCTGGAACACATAGCTTAAGGAAGTCCTGCCTTTGTCAGAACCCATTCCTGCAGCTGATGGCGCGCACTCGATCAAACGGGGTGAGAGATGTAGTTATCAGGTTACCGTAGGGTACACTAACATTTATCACGGCCCAGAGCTGTGAGGCCCCGGAGCTCTCTCACCTTGACAGTGGCCAGCAGAATGGGGAACTGCGGCGGCTCCCTCCGCGGCTCGTTCGTCTCCAGCACCTGCTTGATGAACTTCTCGATCTCCTTCTCGGACATGCCATAGCGATATCCGGACTGGCGCAGAATGTCGATGCTCTCCGACAGCTTGTCATAGATGCAGGGCTCGCTCAGCGCCATTCCCATGGCCGGCGCGTCGGTGGATCCCTGTCGGCTACCTGCTTTACCAGGACGGCTGGCACGGCGTCTCCATGTTTAATGGGGTTAGGGGGGGTGAGGGTAAAACGCGGACTGTTTACAAACAATGGACTCGCATGTTTATAAACAGACGTGTCGCAAAGACGCAC
>JAODKM010000118.1:19817192-19858343 GCA_026780845.1 Petrocephalus sullivani
TATATACGCAAGTTATTATATTAATATCATAAATGAACGATTATTCGACTAATCGCTAAAATGCAGGAGTGTTAGTCAACTAGGAATATCTTTAGTCGGGGGCAGCCCTAGCTTCAACAAAGACCCGCAATCCTCACACTATGGTTTTGTTGTTCAAAACAAACATAAGCCTTTTGGACAGGTATGGAATCCAATTAAGCAGTCTATTTCTGTGACACTATTGTTTTAAGCAAGAAAATATATTCGTGTTCATATTTTAGTATACACACACACACACACATATATATATATATATATATATATATATATACATACACACACATACACACAAACACACGCATAATTGGAACTACTAAGTTATATGTTGTTGATGGGCCCCTCTGCTGTGACAAAGACATTTCCCCCTTGGATGATACATAGAGCCCTATCCTATCCTATCCTTGTTATTATTATGAATAATTAATACATATCAACAGCCTAACCCAGGGGTGGGCAATCTTATCCGCTAAGGCAGGGGTGTCAAACTCCAGTACTGGAGGGCTGGAGCCCTGCACGTTTTTGGATTTACCCTCGTTTAACACACCTGATTCAACTCCTCGCAGCTCCTTATACTAATTACCACACAGCTCTTCAGCTCAATCATTTGTGGTGGAACAGGGAAAGAACTAAACTGCACAGGGCACAGGCCCTCCAGGACTGGAGTTTGACACCTGTGTGCTAAAGGCCGGTGTGGATGCAGGTTTTCAGGATAACCCTGAGGTCAGCTGTTAAAACCCAGGTGTGCGAATTCTTCATCCAATCAGTCCTCTAATTAGTGATCTAATTAGGGAGCTGCAGCGAAAACCCGCATACACAGCGTCAGAAGAGACAGAGCATCGCAGCTCGCTGTGTAGCTGCGGAAGGGTCCAAGTGCCCACGCTGACCTCTGTCCACCACCAAAAGTACCTAAAATGGGCCCATGAGTGCCCATTAGACCAAGTGAGCATGGAGCAGTAGAAGAAAGTGTCCTGGTCTGATCACATTTTATGTTAGATCCTGTGGATGGCCGGGCACGTGCGTGTCATTTAGCTGGGGACGAGGTGACACCAGGAGGCGCTATAGGAAGATGGCCAGCCAGCGGGAGCAGTGTGATGCTCTGGGCAATGTTCTGCAGGGAATCCTTGGGTCCTGGCATTCATGTGGATGCTAATTTGGCACATGCCACCTGCCTAAATATTGCTGCAGACCACGTACATGCCTTTAGGGCAATGGCAGTGGCTGTGACTGCTTTCGTCCTGATAATGTGTCCTGCCATACCGCAAAAAATATTCAGGGAATTTGGGGGAATATGACAAAGAATTTAAGGTGTTGGTCTCCAAATTCCCCAGATCTCATTCTGATCCAGAATCTGTGGGATGTGCTGGACAAACAAATCTGATCCATCGAGGGCCCACCTCGGCACGTACAGGACTTAAAGAATCTGGTACTACTGCTGCCAGATACCACAGGACACATTCGGAAGTCTTATGGAGTCCATGCCTCGATGGCTCAGAGCTGTTCTGGCAGCATAAGTGCCACATACACAACATTACGCAGGTGGTGTTAATGTTATGGCCCATCGGTATACATAACTGGTATACGCTGCACATGTTCCGAAGGACGCAACCATGTTTAGCGTGGCGTCGCGCTCATTTTACGTCACTACCGAGACGAGCGGTGAAAGTGCACAGCAATGGCTGCGGAGAACGGACTTGCTTCGCTGGTGAGAATTTTTGTAACTGTGTTAATTGCGTTGAAATTTCCAATGGAGGTCCAGCATAGGTGATGCCAGTTTAGGTACTACGTAGACGTTGTTTGTGTGGTTTACGTTACGTTACGGTTTACGTAAGCCTTACGTGACCGGTACCTGCAGTCAGGCGCCTCGGCGTGCTCGCGAAATAACTGCGAGACGTTTTATTGCCAGTAACAAGAGGCTAATGCTATTGCGTATGTTTGGCGACTTTTATCTGGCCCGTACTAATGCGCCGTGTGCGGTCCGCCCGCGTATGCCCGGGCACCGGGGGGGTCATGCTTGGGAGTGCCGCCGCTAACACACGAACACGTGCCGTTTCAGGGCGTGGAGGGCGCCGCGGCGGCCGCGCATGCGCTGTCGCTGCCAGCAGACGCGTATGGAAATGATGTGAGTACCGTACCGTGATGTCTGTTTACCGTTGACCTACATTCACAGCAAGCTCTCCCTGAACAGTGTTAAATATAACCTACCCCCACTCCCTGTCACTGTAGTCCATGGAGTCCAGGTTTGGGGAAAGCATGAAGGATAATTCTAAGCTGTAATATTGTACTTGCACCAAGGTGGCAGGACCGCCTCCTCAATACAGGTGAACGATGTGATTGCGTGAATGTGCATTGTGAAGAATGTCATTGGAATACGACAGCATCCATCAGAGAGCCCAAATCGAACCACGAACATCCTGAATATCCTGGAAAGCAGAATTAGCACAAGCAGCAGTAGAGTTTTCCATGCTTTAAATGCTTGCTGGAGGATTATAGCTGTGTACCAGTGGTCCGTAAATAAGGACTGGGACAGGGCCCACGGTGGGTCATGATCAGGTGTCTGGTTGCTGCAGGTACTCCGTTCTGTACTTAACCATAGTCATGTTTCTCTTGTTTTAGCCTCAACTGGAAATCATGTGGGCAATGAAGGCATACCAGCATGCAGAAATTTACTTCAATGTGAGTAGCACTGTCTTAAACATCACTTAAAAGGTTGGTTAGTAAGAGTAAAAGTAATTTCATAATAAAGCAACAAAAGAAACAGCTAAAGTCTTGCTAATTTGTAGAGCTGGATAACCTAAATGTCACCCTGGAATTGTCTGTTAAGGGTGCTGCCACAGAACATGGTCCATGTTGGTGTCCTCAGCTATTTTGGTAACGGTTTCTGGATTTAACCTGCTTTCTAAATGTCCATATTTTACAGGACAAAATATAGTTGTGTGCCTTACCGTCTGTGTACAGTGTATACAGTGTTACGTGGTAATTCCATCTCAGGACTGTTACTTAAGAGTATACAAGTTATTTATTCGTCAGAAGCAGTTTCAAAGACCAGTAATGGTACCAGGCCCGGCGTAATGGGGCATCACCTCCTCAGTGAAGATTCATGCCTCATTTTAATTAATAATAATAATAATAATAATATCTTGAAATGTATTATTTTGAAATGCTAATAAATAAGTCAGTCCAGCATAATTTTCTAAAACCAGTCATGTTCTACCCTACATTTTCCGATCCTCACAAATCTGCTTCATTGGCTGTCTGGGTAAGCGTAGCTAGCTAACATAGCGTAAGCTTGTCGCTTTACATTGTGCGTGTGGTGGCCGCAGAGTCTACAGTTTTCCCATGGTATTTCAGTAGCTAGCCACCTTAGTTTATCTAGCTTTTAGCAAACAAAATGGATATCCGAAAATGGATTTTAAAAACCCACGATGGAGGACTGGGTACTAGCGTACCAACCAGCGCTGAGTAACCAGCTGCTCAAGTCAACACAGCCAAGCCAGAAAAAAAAACAAATTTGGGAGAGCAGTCGCTTTATACTTTATATCGGTGAACGTTGTTGGCTTTGTTGAAATCAAACTCAGAGTCTCGCCACCACGCTGGTGTCTGGATGATATTTGTTTCCTGGGGTTTGTTGTTGTTAGTGTGCCATAATGATGTAGTTGTTGAATTACAGAGCGTGTAATTTTGTTTGGGTTGAGTCACTGCCCCCTCTCAGCTTTTCAGTTGCCCCCCCGCTGGTGCCGGCTCTGGATGGTACCACGTTAATGGTTTACCACCCTTATTCTTATTTTTTTCTGCTCCTCACAGCTCATCTCCTCAGTGGATCCGAAATTTCTAAAACTTACTAAAGTTGATGACAAAATTTACACGGCTTTCAGAGAGAGCTTCAGCGACCTAAATATTCAGGTTTTGGACCCTGAGCAGCTGAAATCGACGGAGGCAAAAGAGGTAAAAATGTAAGAGTATTGCTTTGCTTTGCCGGCGTGGCGTCAGACTTGCCAAAAGTAAGACTATATATTTATTTCAAGAAATGGAGGCCATTTTGCAATCAGTTTGATGGGGTTGTAGAAGACTTCAACTACGGAACACTGCTTCGGCTTGACTGTCAGAAGGACTACACAGAGGAAAACACCATCTTTGGTAGGTACTGGTGTTCTTATATGGATGAATTGGTCAGCCGTTCCTGCTGCGTGTATCTTTTCCAGTGTTGAGTTGGTTAGGGTTCTCATCATGCACGTAACTGCCGTTCTAGCCACCAGGATCCAGTTTTTCGCCATTGAGATCGCCCGGAACCGGGAGGGTCACAACAACGTCGTCTACAGCACCAAACAGCAGGCTAAAGAGAAGAAGTGAGGAAGATACCCTTTACGTGACCTTTCTTACTCGTGTCAGGACCCTCTTTCAGAACTGACCTTCCGTATGTGTCACTGAGTGGGGAGGTTGCCCGCTTTCTGGATTTTGTGTTTTGTTTCCTCTGGAAATCATAGTCGGCACGTGTAAAGCCACCCTAAGGAGGGGACTCGACGAAGTTACCGTGTGTTTGCACGCCCCAAAACAAAGCCAGTGTGTCCCACTTGCAAACGCCAAGGATGATTTATGATTTATGCCAGTGTTGTCATTTAAGCATTAGCTTGGCCCCACCTACTTATTTATTCAGTCACCATGGTGTAAATACCAAAATCTGCAGTCTTAATAGATTACGCTGCATTGTTTGACTGATTCTGTTTCTTATGAAATTGCAGCTGTTCATAAAGCAATATTTTCCTGGACAGTGTTATCTATAATACACTGGCACTGTAACATGCATTTTCCATTGAGAAGTTGTAAGGGATTTCTATATATATTTTTTTTTTTTCCTGATACTTGGGGCCACAGTCATATGGAAAATATTTGAAAAAATATAGGTCCAGTAAGCCAGACTCATTTCTGTCCCTATTGCGCATCTTGCAAACCAAGTTAAGGGCTCATAAGATGTTACTCTATAATCGAGTCAAATACAAGTGTGGTGGGGATTGTTGTATAGGGTACACAAAGATTCAACCAACTGCCTTTTCGTTTAGAATAAACAAATCTGAGCCATCTCCACTGAAAGGTAATCAGCTTATCTGTGAAGGTTTCTTTTTGACATGGTTATTTTCAAATTGTTACTACAATGGCGCAATTATACCTTGATTTATTTAACACAGGATTAGCAGGATTGCCAATTGCGGTTAAGGGCCCAATGGTGACCTTACTCTGCCAGCCATGGTATTCGATCCGCCAACCTTCCGATCGTGGGCACCGACAGTCACGTAATTCCTAGGGTGTCCCTTAGATGGGGTCAAAAAATACATTTTTGCTAAATTTTGCTCTCCCCAAAATGACACTGCACCCCAAGATAAATATTCCTGTACATTTTTATTCAATTAGGTTTGCATTTTGGGTGTGCTCACTTTTACTTCAAAATTCTGAACAAACAATTGCATGACAAAAAATACCATAAAAATCTTTATATATAAACCTTCTTATGAAAATCTCCAGGTTTTCAGTGTATTCCTGACTCTGTCCTGCTGGCTGATCCAGAGACGTGACCAGCCATCATCTCCGCGTTGTGGATAATGGCGCAGAGTGAGCCACAGACTCCGCGATCACTGTAAACGTTTCTCCGACTGCGACAAGAACCTTAGACATGTCATGTTAATGTTCAAGCCACTGCTGTGACCAGTTTTACAGCAGCAGCGTTACTGTGATGCAAACGTTTATCCATATACTGCGGTCTGTAGCTTTTCTATCACTATTTAAGAAGCAGGGGAATGGAACCAAACATTACATGTTCCAGTTAGATTAAATAAACTTGGAAAATTGGCAGTTACTATAATTTAAACTGAAATAAATTATTAAAGTAGATGTTTTAGCAATAAAAACATTTAAGCTGTATTATTGTAGACAGGTGAACGAAACCGCATAGCAGTGCATTGACATGCGAGCACGTCAGGACAGCACATTAAAACGAACGCTCGTAATAACGTCACTATTTGAGCACACCCTAACTGCAGTCCAAATGATGTGATATTTTGCAGAAATTACTTTAATACCACAAAGACTTGACTGATGGGATGAGAGCTGAAGAATACGGGAGACCCTAAGGGAGAGCCTAAAGCCGCCCCTAGTTTATCGCTGAATGAGCACTTCTGTGATGCACAGAAACTCCACACATTTTAGTACAAACCAAGGACATTTATTTGCAGTCACAATGCTTACACTAGATGCAGCAGACATCCAGATACCTTACCACTCCATGGACCCAACACACAGTTGCCAAAAAGACACATTCACATCTGGAAATGGGGGGGGGGTTATGAATATCCATGAGTGCTGAACATACTTTCTTACAAACTATTAACAGCAACACATGTTGAGAAAAGCACATGTCGCTAATATAATCCATTCTGAATTGTCCATATTCACCTTAAATCTACCATAACTTTGCTCTCATTTGAAAAATAGAAGAAGGGTCCTTCAGAGATATGAAGCAGTAGAGGTTTGGAGGTGATTGGTAGGAGCTCAGGTGAGATTAGACCACTGTGACAGATCTGCTTGGGGGGGGGGGGGGGGGGGAGGGGGCCGGGGGGATGTGGGGGGGGGGGGGGGGGCTCAGAAGTATTACTCTGGCAGACAACACAGAGGGAAAGTGATAATTTGAGAGGTCCTGATGGGTAGGTAGCCCTAAACCAGGAGCAGTGTGTAATGGCTGCCCTGCAAGGAGGGGGCCCACGGTACAGTACAGGCGAGGGTCGCGGCCTCAGCATGGCGTCCCGATGGCCATGTCAGACAGACTGCGCATGCTCTTAATGAGGCGGACAGATGGAGGCTGTGAGGCCAGGCCCCCGCTGATGGGGGCGCTGGAGGAAACGGTGGAAGGGGTGGAAGGCGTGGAGGGTGTGGTAGGGGCGGAGGAATCGCTCTCAGGCAGCTGGTCCACACAGCAGCAGCAGCAGCAGTCAGCAAAGGCCCGACCCAGCGGCCGACACAGACAGAGCAGGAGTGGGGGGGTGGCCGAAGCGCGGGCAAACAGGAGGAAGTGGGCGACCAGGGCCAGCAGCGAGCGGGCGCCAGGGGGCATGTACTCGGAGCCGTAGGCCAGCGCAGCGCTGCAGCCGCTGGCGGGCAGCGAGCACGCAGCGTACACCAGCGCCAGCACCGTCACCACCGAATCCAGCCGCCTGCCCCCCTGCCACTCGCTGTGCTTGGGGCCCGCGCCTGGGGAGGGGCCGTCGTCCCGGCAGGTGACTCGCCGAGTGACCAGCTGGCAGGAGAGTGTGAAGAGCACAGGCAGGCAGAAGTAGCACCCAAAGTGCCACCACATGCGGGCGTCATGATAGGTGAGCGCCAACGAGTAGATCGACTCTGGAAGGCTGGGAGATGGCCTCATAGAGCAGGACTCCTCCAGGACTCTAGGGGGCACTGGCGTATCTTGGCTCACCTGCCACAGCAACAGCTCGGGCAATGCCAACACCATGGAGCCCACCCACACCACAGCCAGCTTGGCCAGGATGGACTGGCATGACTCCAGCCGCTGGGCCTTGGGCTGCATGCTGGTGGCTGCGTGGAAGCGGTCAATAGCCAAGGCACACAGGCTGAAGGTGGTCACACCCTGGGAAGACACCTGGACAGAAGAGGTCCGGTGCATCATAAAAAAGCCATCATTATTATCTTACTTACTTACTGCAATTTCATGTATCACCCAAAATGACTTACAATGTTACTTTCTCAATTAGCTTCTCAGAATACAGCCAACAAAACCTCTCCCAGGACTATTTACATCTTATGTAAACAGATGGCATAGGGGGGTTGTGCAGGTGATGGGGTTGCTTAGGAAGTTAAACTTCTTGGGCAGTAACTGTTTTGCATTATAAATGAGCAAAAGATGCACGACGATGTTTTTTTTTGCTCGCATTCTGCCCACAAGGTTTTATTATCTTTGACAGCGTTTGCATGGATGTAGAGCGTCATATGTGTGCTCAGTTTTTGCTTTTGAATGATAGTAGAATGTGCTATTTCATGGGAGAGCTCTAATCCTCCTGACACTTACTGACCTCTACTCCTTTCCCATCGTAGCTGACATCTCCGTTTATCGAAACGGACAATTTGCATACGCATTTGCACAATAACAGACAAACTGCCACAATAAAGGCAATGCCTGCCAGCTTGCGATGTTTTCTGAGCGCCCCACAAATACACTGACAGAAAGCAGAGAAACACTGAACAATAAGCCATTGTGTGGGTCCTTTCTATCTCCTTAAACCGTTTCAGTCCAATGAGTATCAATGGGTATTTAATAATGCCGTGCATTTCTGTGAAGCATATAGGACCGGTCAAAAGCTCACCTCCAGGTAAGGCACAGTCTTGCAGGAGACGTCCCCCAGTAACAGCTTCTTGGTTATCTCGCTGAAGACAACTACAGGCAAGCAGGAGAAAAGTATCACGAAATCCCAGAAAGCCAGAGCAGCCAGGATGCAGTTCCATGCGCTCTTCATGTAGTAGTTGTGCCACACGATGCACATCACCGCCAGGTTTCCGACGATGCCCGCGGCGAAGACGACCAGCGAGAGCAGCATCAGCCCGTAGGCGCTGTAGGAGCTCTCCATCCCGGGGTACAGCGGGTTGTAGATGCGCTTCGTGCCCCTCTCCGAGGAGCTGCGGTTCCCGGCGTCATCCGTCACCGCAGAGCCGCTCGTCCTTTGCCCCGTCCACGGCATGCCCGAGTGCCTGGTGGCTTTCGGTGTGGTGGGATGGTCGTACCTGTGGCCGAGCGGGATCTGCTGCTCGGTTGCACGGATGCGCTTCAGCTTTGCGTCCCTCGGCACTCTCCTGTGCGGAGCCTCGGACTGAGATTTAGGGGAATTATAATTTCCTAGGTCGCCATCCTTATTTCTATACAGCCCCGTGCTCGAGTCATACTCCCATGTTGATAAAACGGCCGTAAGCCGAGCAGAAGTGCGCTGGCCGCCCTGCGACATGCCCAGATAGGCAGCACTTGCGGGCTCGGCGGCGTCCCACAGGAACAGCATCAGGGCGCAAAAGCGCATCATGGCTCACAGTGTGCAGGTCCCCTGTTCCGTGAGCCTTTCCTCGGTCGTCCGGGCACCCGCACTTCGCTGTCCAACAACGGGAAGCTCTGTGCGCCGTAGTCTGCAAATGCAACCCTAATTCATGAAATGCGATGTGGCGCAGGGGGGCTGCATCAGACCCAGAGAGAGAACCACGCCAAACTCCCAAATCTTCTCAGTCTACCCACTTGTTGGTCACAATGGCTTTCGCATAATTTTATGGAACTCCGTAGATCTAACCGTTACGTACATTATATTTATTAATATAAAGGCCCATTTTCTAAAAACTAGATTCTTCATATTTACTTATGCATAAAAATATGTAGATGCTGCAGAAACGAGAATTGCATTTCTAGCATTTCAGATTTTGAGCTGATGTCGTCGCATTGTGCTATGGGACTGTCTTAAATGTCTTGAGTGGGCTTCTGAAAATCGTATGCACTCTTATTATCGTCAAAATACTTTTACACAGATCATTCTACTACAGAGCCTTATCTCAATTAAGTAAACAATCGTTATGTTTTAAAAAGGGTTTGATAAATTTAATACAGAGATAATTTTAGTTAACTGAGAAAAAAGTCGTCTCTACAAATAAAACAGGCCTAATAAAAATAACTTTTGTATTGAACATACAGAATAGGAGTCTGTGTGCTCTGTGTGTTATTACCTATTTATATTCTAATGACCAAACACTGTCATTTAATTAACTGAAGGTGTCCATCTTCAAACTTGTTACAAGCAGTTTGCTTCCATTTCTTTCAATAGGCCTCTAATTTTCTCAGATTGCCCGCAAATAAGGACACCAGACAGTTTCACCACTTTCTATTTTTTAGAAAACGCACTCCTCTGCAAAACAATCAAGTACCCGACGTTGCACACGAATTAAACGTTCGAGAAATACACGCACAAATGTCTAATTTACTTAAAATAAGCATGTTGCTTCTCTGAGTAGCTGCTTGTTCAGTTTATGTTTCGCACAGCAACCAGTGACATTTCTAACAGTGTTGGTTACTCAAACCACAGGATTCGTAATCCTCTGTTCACACATACGGCCTCCGGCTCTGTACTACACTAGTATTGTTTTACAGGTATATAATTATTTATGCCACCGTTTACTCACCGAGATTAGTTATTTTTTAGATTAATCAGACCCATATTTCAGAAAGGGAAATTCTTTGCAAAGCCACTACGGTAGTTTAATTTATCCACGTTCAAAAAGAAATTCTGATTTTCGCCATTTTCTCCCCAGAGACGTACATAGCTGAGAAAGAGCTTGGGATCTGAGTGCAGGGTTAGGGTTAGTGCACTTATTTTTGCACACTTTTACAGGTGGAAAACCTCTTAATTTCCCACAAGTCTATAAGCAGCAAGTGCTGCGTTCCTTCTGCCAACAGTACCGCAACATTTTGACGAATGTCTGACAAACCTATGTTTTTTCATTGCCCTGCCTTGAAGAATCTAGTGACCCTGCGTGTGCCTGTCGAGGGTCAAATGCAATGGGCGCCTTTATCGGGCTCTACAGCTGGGGTGTTACGAAGTGCGGCTTTTATCGGCAAAAGGGCACGTTTATGACTTTATGGCTGGTTTATGGAGTGCAAACAGAATCACACAATATGCAATTAGTTCTCGGAATGCAGGAGTACATTTTTGGCAGCTAAATATAGCAAACAAGCAAAATATAATCAAATACCTGTGAAGGAGAAAAATTCAGAATTATGTTAACAATTAGCTGGATTAAAGCGCAAACGCCTACTGTCAGTCGGAAGTAGCTAAAACATGCGAACACTCACCAGATTAATGTCACAATTTTGATATTTATTACGTTAAAAATGTAAAAAGACATAGGTGCAGTCAGCAAAAGTGGGACGTCGTGTTCCTCTTTAAATAATGAAATCCAAGATGAAAGGTTTTGAAAACAGTATTATGCTTACATATCAGCATCTGACTGGTCAGCGTTGAATTTTGCGGGATAGGCTGGCGACGGAGCTGCAAGACGACCTGAAGAAGCACGTGGCAAATCCTAGTAGGACCTGCTCAGGGATTAAATGTGATAAGGGTCCTTAACCAATACAGACCGAACAACACAATACCATTGAAATGCTATCTAATCATAAGATATTCTTAAAACTACAGTCTTCATTACTGTCCAACTTTACCTGATCATGGTAGATAATTTGGGAAAGTAGAATTCGGCGAAATAGGGACACCCGTTTAAAGGAGTACAAACTACTTTGTGAGGGTGTGGCATGTATGAGAAGCTGTGTAATGATGAGGAATTTGTCTTTTTTTCCAAAAAGTGGTACAGTTCTGTGGGTGCAGGAAGGAGGCATGTACAGTATAGGCATGGGAGTCCTGGGAGGCACAGGAATAGCCAATGGAGTGAGGAGAGAATGGGGGGTGGGATAGATGGATATAGGGAAGGCCTGGAGGCAGGCCAGCAAGCAAAGCCTGGTTTCTTAGCTGGGGAGTGGTGTGCTCCAAAGTCCAGCCTTCGAAAGAGAAGGAAACGGGCTGCAGGCGGCCTTGGTCAGGCCTCTGGCAGCAAGCCATTTTTATCAAAATCGTCTGCGAGAGAATTATCTGTGATGTTGAAAGTTCTATCACAGAAAGGTTTCCCCCATAGCAAACAAGTCCACAAGACACACAGTTAAGTTCATAACTACTTATATGCCAATGTACAATTTCAGTTTGTTAGCTGTGGCTCAGGATGGATTAATAAATTGTTGGAATGCATGTCCACACATCAACACAGAAAGAGGAGACAAGTTCATTTAAGTTCAGTTTGAACTCCCCTACATTTTCTTATTGAAGGCTTGAAATAACATATCGAAATGGTTTTAAGGTGCATAGCCAGCATGTACACATGCATGCACATACAAACTATGGGCATAACCCTGATCCCAACTATGACACTCTTAACCCGTACCCAGCCCTAACCTTAACCATAAGTAACCAAACAAAATATGAGACTTTTGGCATTTTTAGTTTTTTGACTGCAGACACAGATTTTTATCAAATTGAGGTTATCCTTATGGGGACCAGAAAAATGTCACCACAAGGTAGAAAATAACTGTTTTTTTTCACACTGTGGGGACATTGGATCCCACAACGTAATATAAACATGTCTGCAGACACACACACAGACACACACACACACATAATTTGTGACACCTCTACTGTGAGTTGCCTTGCATAAAAGCCTTCGTTAAAGGTCTCAATCTAAAAATAGCAAATCTGATGTGAAGTTCGGGGCTTGTGTCTTTCGTTTAGACTTGCAGCACCTTCATGGGTTGGAGCAAAATACTACTGCTTAGAAAAGTTGAATAGGCTAAAGAACATTTTCCCAGGACTGTTTATTTACCAGCACACACCCAATTCAACTGGTAATGGGCTTGGTGATCAGCATTCTTTTTTCTTGAGGGGTAGTTTAATTGCATGGGGGGGTTATTATGTTTATGAGTGAATGAAACTAATCATAACACCAAAATGTGTTTATTGAGAACAAAGTTGATATAAATCAGCTTCATCTTGCTGTATTAAATGTATAGCTCGATTTTTCATATTTTCCCTGTAGATAACAATGTACCCGGAAGTGCTGTTTTCAGATTGTTGCTTTTTCTCCCTATTGTTCCCTTGGGGCCATGAGGTGGGTGTGTGATATTCGGCCAAAGCTGCAATGACATTTTCCTTTACCTACACGGTCATGTAAAATGACATAACTCTACCTGACTGATGTGTGCCGTTAGCTGCTGAACCACTTACACACATTTCCTTTTAAATCACAATTGCTATATAATAAGTAAGTAATCAGTCAAATTCAAGCCCCTCCCCCCACACTATATCATTGTTTATGTAACACAATAAAACAAGTAATAGTTTATCAGTAATTATAGACCTATATCCTTATATTACCAGGGAGCCAATGAATTAGCGACAACTGGATTTTTCAGTATTTAAGCACGACTGAACCGACATTGCAAAGGTACTCTCCATTCACCTGGGTTAGGAAAAACTGCACTGTCGCCCATACTTGGACATAAAGCAGCTTCATCTTGATATTTTTATTGTTGGAAAATCTGTATAATGTTGGATTATTACAGATTTGAGCTTCACTCAAATTCATGTGAAATATGAAAATGTGTAGGTGTTTTATTTTACGAACTTTTTCTCTGAAGTCAGTCAGGGAAACATATGTAGCACACCTTATTTATCTATCTTTGTCCCAGTTAGGCTTATCTATAGAGCCCCTATAGACACCTGAGTGATGGTGTGCTATTTTTAGGCTGGTCTATTTTTGGAAACATCCCCAAGTTGGCTTGTGTCCAGCATGCTGAGTCACGCTGCTTTCGCAAGATCCACATGAGAGGGAAACGAGGTGTGAGCAACAAACGGAAGACCTGGAGCAGCGGTGTGTGGCTCAGCAGGTTGGGATTAAAGTGTTTGCTAAATAAATAAAACGTAAAAAAAGAACATGTAAACTAGTTAGCAAGTATAAGTGGCCTTAAAAAGGTTTCTCGGCAGAGTTTCTCAGGTGACTGTTTGTGACAGGGAAGAATTCAAATATCCCGAGGCACCTTAAAATGCAGCCTCTGCTCCTTTGGATGGAGAGGAGTCAGCTGGGGTGGTTCAGTCATCCTATTAGGACATCACCTTGTCAGCTCCCATGGGAGCTGTTTCAGACACGTCACACACAGACATCCCTTCTGGGCAAGACCCAAGACACACAGGAGGGATTATATTCCCTAACTGTCTGGGGAATCATCAGAATGGAATAGATCCCATTGGATAGAGAGCTCTGGTGTAACCCCGTCCCATGCAGGCACCGTCACCCTCACTAGGAGAACTGGTACGACAATTTTGAATGAATTTTCGTGGTTTCGTTCTTTGGCTGCATTGCCTCTCATGCCCACAAGAGGACAGCAGAGGAACAAGGCCGCCCGCCTCCACACGGCCAGTCACTGCCTTGTTTAATGAATTGCTGATTTCTCTGTTGGTGCGGTGGGAACTGTGACAGACAAACAATTCTGTGTGATATGCCAAACAAAATCCATGGCCGTCTTGTTTTCTTGATTTGTACTGGCCCGCAGCTGGTCTGAGTTTTCTTACTGACCTTCTTCCTAAAAGGAAATTTAGGAAAAGTAGGACGGACTTAGAGCTGCTTCAGTCATACATCGATTTACACATGTAGCTTACAAAGGATGAAACTGCCTGCTTTTTTTTCTCATAATATGATACATATTATGGTTTGACCAGATCTGGCTGCTTTTTGACTCCCAACTAAGAAGAGTGACAATAATTTAATTAAAACACCTAATGTCTGGGGAATGTGGATGAGCTGGTTCTGCTTTGTGTGGGCTGTGAGGTAAGTAGGAGTTATAGGAACGAGGCAGACCAGTTTCTCTGCCGCTTACGGACAGTGCCTTTTGTCTCCAAAACCGGTCTTGCTTGAGCCACACACTGGTTTCCAGAAGAATGTCCAGTCACATGTGAGCATTTGGACAACGAATGACCGTCAAAAAATTTTTGTCGACAAGATGTCACCTACCTCACTGGTTATGGATGTGGAGGTGTTGTTCGCCAAACATCCTGCTGGCCAGCTGCCACGCCCCGGCTAGCGAGTGGCTCTTTCTCTAAACAATGGCTAATCTTATCTTCCAGTTTAATTAAAAACAAACAGCCTGGCTTACTGGTGTCATTGTCACCCTCATGTGCTTCTGGGATAACGGGTTTGACATGTTAGCCGCAGTTTTTTTGTATTATGGGCTAGGCACTTGCTCACAAGCTTACCTGCGTGCTTAATTATAATAGCCTAGTTTATTTTCTAATCAGGTCACAAACCCAGGGATTACAGTTCGGTACTGCCCTGTTGGACTTTGAAATGGACCTCTCATCTTGGTGCCTAACCTACCTTGGCTGTTTTGGATGCCATGTGGTGACGTGTGGAAATGTATTGCTGTATCAAGAGATGAATTTGGCCTGGCAACTCAGAGCCACACACTTTGGCTGTACAACCCCATTTCCAACATATCAACATATCAGATGTTGAAACTGAAAAATTGTATTGTTTTATGACAAATACATGCTCAATATGAATTTGATGCCAGCAGCACGTTTCAAAATAAGACTGCAAAAGTTGTGTAACACTAAAACAAAACACATGGTTGAATATTTCACAACTAATTAGGTTAATTGGCAGCAGGTCAGTAAGATGATTGGGTATAAAAAGAGCACCCCTCCCAGGGCTCCAGACTAACCTTTCCAGCGATAGATCTGCTGATACCAGCACCAGCACATGTTTTGGTCGCATCCTTCTTTTTGGTACTGAATGCAAATTAATCAATGATCTTGCATGATTTGCCTACCCTGATCTTGCATGATTTGCCTACCCTGATCTTGCATGATTTGCCTACCCTGGTTCTGTATCGATGAAACACTTAAGACGTCTGACGGTGACTTAAGACTAGATATACCCCCTTCACTTTTGTGAGGGTTAGGGCCGGCTGATTCTTGCGAATGTGACAATTTGCGAATAATACCATTATGATAAATAAATGCTTCTTCTCCAGGCTAAAGAGGAGAAGGACCATCCAGCTTGTGATCAGTGGACAGTTAAAAAGCCAGCATCTCTGATGGTGTGGGGGTGCATTAGTGCCCATGGCTTGGGTAGATTGCACAATTGGGAAGGCACCATTAATGACGAACGATACAAACAGGTTTTGGAGCAACATATGCTGGCATCCGAGCAGGGCTTGTGTATCTCAATGAGACAATGCCAAACTGCATTCTACTCCTTTTACAGCAACATGGCCCTGTAGTAGAGAGTCCAGGTGCTAGACTGGCCTGCCCACAATCCAGACCTGTCACCCGCTGAAAACATTTGGCACATCATGAAATAAAAATATGACAAAGGAGACCCCAAACTGTTGAGGCAAGAATGGGACATTTCACTTTGAAAACTCCAGCATCTGGTCTCCTCAGTTCCCAGACATTTACAGAGTGTTGTTATAACAGTTATAACAGTTGATGCAGCACAGTGGTAAACATGTCCCAACTTTTTTGAAATGTGTTGCTGGCATCAAATTCAAATTGAGCATATATTTGTCATAAAACAATAACATTTCTCAGTTTCAGCATCTGATGTTGTCTTCGTGCTATTTTAAATTAAATATGGGTTTATGTGATTTGTAAATCATTGCATTCTGTTTTTATTTACATTTTGCTCAGTGTTCCAAATTTTTTGGACCTGGGTTATATGATGGTAATCTCTGACCAAACCGGATTAATTCTTTTGTGAGGAAAACCCATCCGTCAGGAGCGTGTGCATTTTTCTCATATTTTTCCGAGCTGCTGACAGAAGGCTGGAGTTGTGCCATCTGTGCCAACCTGTGATCCAAGCCAGAGGTGGGCATCCAATTGCAGCACCCAGCAAGTTTAATGGCTTCTCTCTGACACGTTGGTGTTGGTGCAAATGCCAGGGCGTGCGGGTCCGCATGTGTCCTCATGGTCTGGTCACTTATCAGTTAACAAGTCCTCAGGTTGCAGTATGCAGGTGATGCTTGCGTCAAGGACTAGTGGTATCAGGACTACCCTATTTCACCAGGGGTGGGAGAAACTATGGGTATGTCCATAATCAAAGACTTACACAGTACACACTGAATTTTGTTGGAAGCCTACTGCTGGACCATTAATGTAATACATACTATGGGTGTGCATGACAACAGCGCAAACGCACTGGAGCCACTGCGGACACCATCTCACACTTTTTTTTTTAAGTTAAAAGTTAAAAAATTATCAAGTGAATTCCATTCATCCCATCAATCCCTCCATCCATCCATTTCCTGAAACCATCCATATCCCTATTCGGAGCCCAGGAAAGTCAGGTTATGTAACTGGGTATGGTTCCCTACTTAATGTTGTACAGCGATACCACTTCCTGTCCATGTGTGAGGGAATGGTTCTACCCCTCTTAGAAATATGCACCCCATCCTGGGTTACTGCCGGCATTGTGTCCATAGCTTCCAGGATAGGCTCTGGACCACCTGAATAGGACGAGCAGGTATAGAAAACAGATGGATGGATGGATGGATGGGTGGTTGGATGGATGGATGGATGGATGGATGGGTGGATGGGTGGTTGGATGGATGGATGGATGGATGGATGGATGGGAGGTTGGATGCCACTTCCTCCTGCCGTCTTCATGCAGTTTTTTGAGCAAGTGATTTTCTCTGTCTCTCACTGCAGCTCCAGTAGCCTTGTGGGATAGTGTAGTGTAGTGATAGGTTGCACAATTGTAAACATTTCACAGAATGTAGCATATCATTCAGGTACCATTTGCCTGCTGTCACATCCTTATGAGATATTTGGATAGATTGCTCACTTTGCATATTGCATTTTGACCTACTATATTGAGAGGAAGTATTCGGTTTCGGATGCACCTTAAGAGCTGTGCATTTTTATAATCCTGTTTTAATATAATTCCATCCATTCAATTTCCATAACCACTTCTGCAATAGAGGGTTGTGTGACCCTGCAGTCGTTTATATATAGTATAGACCACACACTCACAAATTATGGGCAATGTAGAGACTCCAATTAATTTCACTGTTTGTATCTGGACTGTGGGACTGCCTTGCCTAGAGAAAACCCATGCAAACATAAGCAGAACATGCAACGTCCATACACAGATCTAAAGTATGCCGTTTTCTAGCTTCCCATGGTGGTAAGACCTCAGTTGAATGTATCTTACACTAGTGCACCCAACTGTCAGACTGCACAGCCCTGGTACGGTTACTCCGGAGATACCAGTGTGTTGTATTGAGATGCAGCGATGCACTAATGTCTGGCTCCATGTGGTTCTATCACATGCACATCCATCACAGACAGTCACATGCTCCAGCACAGGCTGCTGTTGTCGTACCTTGGCTCACCTACCTGGATGCATTCCCAACTATTCTGTGTTTCATAGTAGACCAGTGGAGCGCAAGTGAGGAATTTGGAGGTATTATGTTAATGTTCGTCAGGTTGCATAACATTTGAGCTCTGGTGCAACAAACCTTTGCTACACTTTCAGGGGTTTAGTGAACAGCCATAGAGTCTGGCCAATTGATGAGAAAACCAGTGAGATCTAGTGAATTCCCTAGGAGATGAATTTCATGCTACTCAAGGGAATACTTGGCTTCAAAGCCTTTTTTCTTACTATGCACAAAAAATATCCAGATATCTGTCTGTGTGACAGTGCAGAAAATTGAAGGGGGATAGCATAGGTTTTATACGATATGTTTGTGATGCGTTTTTAAATCTGGCCTGCAGATCGACCTTTTGTTTTCTAACGATAAAAAAGATAACGTATCATGTTTCTGCTAATGTGGTAGGGCAAACTCGGCAAGTTTCACCACTGCCGAGTCCAAGTCCCCTCCCCCCGGCTAACCGTAGTGGTTTACCGGTTATCAGTATGACAAAAATATATCAGTGAGTGATTGCGGTCAAAATTTCCACTTTGGTGCGCCACGAATGTATATTGTAGGTAATGTCCACAGCATGTGGTTTACTAGTTTGTCAGTAGGTTGGACTGTTGCCTCACACCTCCAGGGTTGGGAATTTGAATCCAGTCCATGCTGTGTGAGTTTGCCTGTTCTCTCAGTGTTGTATGGATTTCAATAATCCAATTTACAACCTGTAGCCTAAAGACAGACAGTTAAGTGACACGGGCTCAGGAAAAAAGGGTTATTAAGGGTACAAAGAGGGAAGAATATGGAACAGTATCAGTTAGGAGGAGGCAATGCTCCAGACTGCAGAGCAGGGTGCTTAAGGCCAGGACGGAGTGGGGGGGTGTACAAAAGGGCATCTACTGAGTTCCTCAAAGGTAGTGCATTTGGGAGAGGTCAACTACATTTCCCTGGGCTGGCTTGGCACGCTTCAGCAAATCAAGGTCTTGTAAAATGAGGAACCAGCGGGTTCCTTCGTGTCCTTGGCCCTGACCATTATGTGTGATTTGTTATGAGGGTAAAGAGATTCCCATGAAGGTAGTACCTCAGCTCATTAAAGGCCTATTTGATGGCCACGGTCTCCAACTCCAGGTTGGAATGCCATTGGTTGGCAGGGGTGAATTTCCAGAAGACACAGAGCTCCCATGCTGACCACAAAAGCAGCGGTATTCTGTTGGAAGGGCAACCCAAATACGGGGGTGTAGAGGACTGGTTTGACCGAGTTCTGCCTCCTTGGTACTCTGGGCTTGGTCCAGTTTTTAGGTGAGATCTGAGAAGCTATAGAGGAGAAGTTAGAAACAAAGCACTGATAGTATATTGTCAGTCCCAGGAATGCCCATATCTGGTTCTTGGTGACTGGGTGGAAAAAAGTCCATTATCACATTATTCTTGACTGAACAAGCTCCATCCAATGAGGAACCCCAGGAAACAATGAGCCCTACCTGCCGGATGACGTCTAAGACTTGGCAGAAGCAAACAAGGTGTTCTGCCTAGCACTCAGTACAGAAGACAGCGTTGTCTAGGTAGGCCACCGCGTACTAGTGAAGAAAAAGCATGACTCTCTGCAAGGTGGCAAATGCTCCATGAACCCCAAAAGGGATTCAGTACTACTAATGCCCACTGGGTGTGCTGAAGTATATCTACTAATAACACTTGGTGAGGTCTAATGGCGCTTTTCCTCTGCCATCAAGAACCAAGCCATAACCGAACCATACCCTTCTAAATTTTGCAAGGCGTACCCCAACAGAACCTGAACCATACCGATGCTAACATTGGCCCGGCTTATTAGCTGATTTGCGTTAAAATTTACTTACTTTAAAAATTACAGCAGCACCCAAGGTTACGGTGTTCCGACTTATGAAATTTTGACTTTGTGATGGGTATTCCCATTGTATATTTATTCAGTAAATTACAAAGAGATATTCAGCACTTTATTATAAAATAGTCTTGTGTTAATGATTCTGCCCAACTGTATGCTAATGTAGGTGACCTAAGCATGTTTAAGGTGGGCTAGGCTAGGCTATGATGTTTGTTAGGTTAGTTGTACTGTATTAAAATGCATTTTTGCCTTACGATGCTTTGGCCATACGATAGGTTTATTGGAACATAACCCCATCGTAACCGGGGAGCGGCTCTACTATAGAACAGCTGAAGAAAATAGATTCTCAAAACAAAGTTGCAAAGGCGAATGCTAATTCCCTATTGTTTGATGCTAACATTGTCACAGGCGTGCTAGGAAATCAGCCCATAGTAAATTGTAATGTATCCCGTGTGAACAGTAAATATGCATCTCTTTGGTTTTACATTGCTGTCACTCTGTGCTCTGCAGTGAGCTGGAACTGTGTGTAACTAGTGTCTCTTCATGGTACGGGTCAGTGATGGCCTGGTTCCAGTATGCCAGGGGAAAAGCGCCGAAGGTAGATATGATGTGGGCCTTACCTAGACACTTGACTAATTCAGTGGTTGCCAAAGTGAGGGTTGCAAGACAATTTCCAGAATATGTGAATACATTTTTTTTGTTTTTAAAAATAGTGGTAGGAATGAATAGAGAGCTCCCAGTTTGATAATATATTTGTATTTGATTTCCAGTTCGATTTGTATTGCGATTTCTTAATAGTTTTAGCTGAAGAGCCTAGTTTCAAGTCTACATTTAATTTAAAGACAAGGGCTGTAACCACATGTATGCATTGTGTTAAATGTGTCTGCGAGTTGGTTATGGGTAGTGTTGGAGAACTCAAAGAGCCTCCCACGTGACTTAAATCAGTAGTTTGCGAACATTTTGGCTTCCCAATAAATGGAACCAACACAGAGTAGTTCATAAGACCGCGACTGCCTGTCGACTCTGTCACACCGAGTTTGCACGTGCTGCTGGAAACACACCCACCATATAAAGGAATCTGAGACGATTTCATCCTAACATGTATGCAACTGGTGCAAGCCAGAGACAGCACCTGCAAGTCAGTCTCCCTGTGGCACTTAAGGTGCTTTTACCAGGAAATTTAAACCAAGCTAAAAAAATAACTGTGGGGTGTTTACAGATATGTAACTATACTCATTAGTAGACAACATGGGATATAGCTCATTAGAATTGTTATGATGCAATCCTTTCTAAGAAAATGTATTTATTTTACATATTTATTTTTAGCGTGCATATAAGTGTGCATATAAGGTTTGTCATTCAAACATGCTGACAGTCACACAACCTTGGGCGGGTGGCAAGTCTCTGTGACTTATTTTGGGGGTCATGGCCTGAAAATTTTGGGTTCCCATGGACTAGTTCATCTACACAAGACATGGGGTATCTGTTGGATAAAGACATCTCATTCAGGTGGTGGAAGTGGAGGGGGCTACTCGACTCATGTAATGTCAAAATGGGATTGGAACAGTGCTAATTCAAGGCCAGTGTGCTCTTTAGAAGATGATGACCCTTAGAGGATACTGAACGTGGTGCTAGATGAGGTGGTTACAACCTTAGAGGCTAGCAAACATGTCTTTGTTGCGGTCAGTGATCTTCCACAGCTTCTAGGCTGATGTGGACTTTGATTGGCAGCTTCATACAGAGGGCTGAGTGGGTACTGGGTAGGTCAGTTGTCAGGCTGTTGTTGGGCTTGCTGGGGTTGCTCCATGTATTACTTGATGATGATCAACATGATCCTCTCAAGCTGTACCTGATCTCCTGGATGTGTCCCAGTGTGTACTAGGTTTTTTTGTTTTGCCACATCAATCAGGCTCTGGGTCTGTCACCCAAAGATGAGTTTGAACAGAGTGAATAATGTGGACACTTGTGGGGAGGGGTACCCATGGGCCAGGATCACAAAAAACACTATCCTAGAGTTTCTGACTGAATCACTTGGTGAGTCCCTCTAGGGGTGGTAGACTGACGTGCAGAGGAGTTGAATGTCTTACCTTGTTCTATAAGGTTGACTGTATGGGATTCCCATGAGACTGATCAGTTCGAATGGCTTGGAGCTTTTGACTTTGGCTTAGAGCTCGGCCAGGGGCTCCATCAGCTCAGCACAAGCAGCCCCCCCCCCCCCCCAGTGCTGCTGGGACTTTTCCCTGGGCTCACAAAGCCCCAGCCAGTCCCAGACTCGCAATAGTGGCACCAACAGGCCGGGGACTATGCCAAATGGAACCCCCAGAAATATGCAAGCCTGTCATTCCTCCCCGCTGAGTGGAGAGTATGGGAGAAAAGGAAGTGATCTTGCCTCCAGTTTTTTGGGGACGGCCTCTCTTTCTTTGCTTTGCTCTTTGGCCCCAAATTGGACTGAAGCAGCTAAGCAGATGTTTAATCTTGACGAGTTACTCATAAGACTCTGAAGGCCATACTGGATGTTGGTTTACAACGTGTAACAATGGCGATTTTGTCTCGGAATTGGTGGGGTGAGATTGGTACACAGATACAAAGTTAGATTCTTGTAACACAGAAGATTATTGTGTAACTGGAGTGACATTTATCTCACAATGAGCAATGCCCAAAATGCCCAAAAGTGGTACCATTCTTATTCAAGTGTTAAGGTTTTGCTGTTCATTATGGTGGATATGAAGATACAAAAATACCCAGCTTTGACCCACTCCACCACTCCAAGTGTAGAATCAGGCCTCACTTCATTTTGTAAGTTTTGGGTAAACCATGATTCACCCAAGTGTGACTCAGATCAACAGGGCAGCTGCAGTTATCAAACTGGCACCATCATAGAAAAAAAACATTCCAGCTAGTAATTTGTCAAACCGGTTTTGATACTTAGCTGGCATTACTGAAGCACTCATTATCATTTGGGAGTGAAACTTGGTTTTGTTTGTTTGTTTAACCAGCTGGCTTCTGGTTTCTTAGGGGGATCCACTTCAGCTGCACCATTTGGCTCTCTGTTCTAGGATTCCACCAAAGTAAAAAAAGGCACTTTGCCCTTTATGACATGTCTGATCAAATTCATCATTCGCCTCAGCCACCTGTGCTATTAATCACATGGATTAGGGTATTTAGCCTCATACTTTCTGCTTAATTATTCGATGGGCAAAATCTCCTCAGGAATGAAGCTTCTGAAGGAGACTTCAGTGAGGGAACAAATGAAATAAATGACAAATTTGTATTTGATTTGAAAATGGGACATGATCACACTAAAAGCAATTATCAACCAGATTGTTATATTGTTATATTAAACTCCATTTCAAAAGCATAGGATATAAAATTCAAAAGAAGATAAGTCTTCAGGCTTGGTTTTCTGTTTGTGTTCTGACCAACGTCTTAAATATCAAGGTTTGATTTGCCTGTTAATCAACAACCATATTGTTGCAATGACTGCTATTAATTAAAAGGAATCTTATAAGCATGTTTATAAAACAAAACTATACTACTCAGATTTGGTTTATTTGTCTCAACTAACATTTTCCCATATCAAAGTGAACAACTAATGCATAATGTGGACTTTAAGTGTCTTTTTAAGATTTCAAATGAATCACAAACAATCAAGCCCAAGGCCGAGTCCATGTCATGAAGTATATTCATGAGCGTGATAGGACACGCAAAAAGACATTAACCTCACAGAATCAGTGAGGTGTTACTGTTCTGTTCTAAACTAGCAGTGCTGTTGAGAGAGTCTGTAAGGGACCATCTTTTCTTAAGTCCACCACAGGACTGTTATTGGAAAAAGCAATTGATGCAACACAAGAAGGGTGTGAGAGCACACAATATTCATTATTAGTGAATATAATGTCAAAAGTAGGCAGCTCCTCAAGTGCTCGATGATGTATTGATTGAGTGTAGATCGCACACCTCACAGCAGGGGACAAAAATCACATACCTCACAGCAGAGGACAAGTGGAAATTTGATATTCAGCCATTGGTGGCAAACCCCAACTTAAATTACAAAACAGAGGTGAAGCCTGACAGATGATCCACCTGATCCTGATCCATCTGATGGTACAGCAGATGGGGGAGAGCTGGACAGGACAGTTGGTAAGACCATTCTAACAATGTCTAAGAAGGATCGCCTCAGTGGAGATGGTGCAGTCTCTCGTGTTATTCATCACTTTTTAGGAGATGTATTTTGCCCAAAAATGTTTTATGAATAAGAAAATTCAATTGTGGACTCACGGTTGAGTTTGGTATCATGTGCTTTAGGGCAAATAGGTCTTTGCAATTTCTCAAATTTCTCATCCTATCTATTTCCACCATTTAGCAACTCCAGGGCGATTTAGCTTTTGTTGTGCTGCATGACAACACCGGAACTACCTCTCTGACTGAAGAGGTTTTGCTGAAAAAGCCAGTTGTTGTCCTCTCAGGTGAAAGCCTCACCCCAGCTGCATGACGTTTCTTCCAGTCTTTGACAGAGGAGGGTGTGATTGGAAAAACAGACTGCATTTTCATTGGCTGCCTAGAAGTTAAAGCTGCCATTACGGGGTGATTTATTGATTCTCTTAAGGTTATATGAAACTGAGCTTCTAGAGACAAGCCGATATAATCCACATAATATATGTAAATACTGTGTGTTTTCCCAGATCAGCATGAAGTATGTGATTTCGTCAAGTCCAGGGATAGTATCTGTGCCTTAAAATTTTTGACGTAGCTGACCTCATCTTCCCCTGCTGTTAATCATGTGGATCAACCTCATGCTTTTGACATGATGTTTTACGTGCCCAAATTTATCCCAGGTATGATTCAGATGTTTTTGACAATGAAAATGTAGGACATGGACACAAAGAAACATGGTCTTGTTCAACAAATGACCGTATTATCATTGTCAGACAGGATTTGGGAATAAAAGTTTACCACCCCGTCTTTTGTTCTGCATAATGTCTTTTTTATTAAGACTTGATTAGTCTAAATAGGCATAATAATAATAATAATAATAATAATAATAAAAATGCAGTGTAATGTTGCATTTGATATTAGCTAAACAAATTATTTAAGGAGTATCGTAAAGATACATTAACAAGAATAAAAAAAAAAAAAAAAAAATTTTAATATTTCAAGCAGGTGGCCAAATTAGTATTGGTATAACTAGGATGGTGTTGCTCAGGGAATGTAGCACCTGTGTGGTTGTGGGTTAAAATCCCGTGACCAGAAGAGCAATCATATCACTGTACTGTTGAGCCCTTGAGAAAGGCCTTTAACCCCATTTTGGACAAAAGTCTTTGCTAAATAAGTAAACGGTGTTCTTGGTAGGGGTTTGTTTTTCTCCCCTGGCTTGGTAAGTCCTCTCCTTGTTCCCTGGGCAGTACTACAACATTCATTTAGGTGAATCTCTGAACTGCAAGGCCTCTCTGTTTAGTGCCCTGTGTTTTCTGGATAGACTATAGGATCAGTGAGAGCCTGTAATGGGTCAGTGGTTATGAAAGACTCATTAGAAGGATGGGTGAAATTCAAATCAAGGTAAACAAACTGTGAAAAGATCTTTTAAATGACTGCAATTTGAAAACACTTAGCCATGTTAGCCACTGTGTATGCTAAGCAGTAATACAATTGTAATGCATGGGGATGTAAAACCAGTGTCCCAATCCACATTCATATCTAAGCAGAACCTTGCCGGACCCTGTGTCACTGAGCCCAAATTAGCTAAGTAGGTGCCGCAGGTGGCCTGACGTGCTCTAGCTTAGAAACCTGCTCCTCCCACCTCCCCCACACTCCCCCACCCCATGCCCTGCACTTGTTTACCAGCCTCTTATCACATGCTAACAGAGAAATGTCCACAAACGGGCCTTTTCTAAGTTTCCCTATGCCCACTACTGCTCACGCATGAAATCTACATCGGCTACCTTTATCGGTGAGCCAGGCTCCTTCCAAGCCGCTGCTGATGATACATTGTTCCAGATAATGCCCGACGATGCAAATTTCCATCGCGTGACGCAAGTGGTGCTGAATTTAGCTCTCTTTCCAGTGAAATAGAGTCTGTATCCTCAAGGTCCTGTTCGTGTTGTTTGTATCCCACGGGACTTCTTACAATTTTACTTAGATGAATATATTGCTGATTCTTTTCAGATGTAATAACCCTCTTTCGGGTCTGTTGTCTTTTATGCAAGGTACATTTCGACTGGGTCAGATGTTGCAATTTCAGCAGGACCAAAGACCACGAGAAGCCACTAGTTGGTCCTGATCCCGGGAATCTACTGGGCATCAAAGAGTCAAACTGAGGAGGCCCACAGTTTGCACTTTAGTGAGGGCAAACAGAAATATGTTTTAGAAAACCAGTTTGTGCCGTGCTTGATAGGCTTCGTGTGACGCAGAGAGGACAATAACTAAATGGCTTTTAATGGCCTCTCTGTGATGTTGAAGCCGATAATGTCCTCCTCACGTGTCTGAGTGCCCTTGAGGTCAGTTCCAATGAATGCCTTGTTGAGAGCCTATGTACACAGAGCTGGCAAGTTTATGACCACTGCTGCATTTGAATACAGGCAGTAGAGGGTGGACTAATATCAGCTGCCTTTATTGTTCTCTAGCCTTTACCATATTATTACCAAGGGTCAGCTTTAAATGCAGTGAAGTTTTATCTGTATCCACTATAAACCTGCTATCAGTTGCTGCTGTAGTTTATAAGGGATGAAGCAGAATCTGATATCTTAGGAATCTGTCAGCAATGACACTGAGTAACTTAACTTCCTTTGATCAGGCAAAAAAAAAAAAACAGAGAGAGGCTGAAGAAACCTGATTCAGGCAGCATTTTGGTGCAGTTGGGTGAAATCGTAGTCAAGGGACCCTCCCTATGCTTAAAAAACAATGCAGTCATGGCGCAAGAATGGGAAACAATGAGCGAAGTAAGCACACATTCGATGTGAGAGTCACGCCACGCGTAGAGTCTGGCGGACGGAGGTTTGCTTGGCTTGACCGGCTTCGCTTCATGTGACCTTTGTTTCCCAAGGGAGGGTTTGTCAGGCGGCTAGGCATCGATGCTGCTTCACTACGCCGTCTATCAACAAAAACACAATGGGGATTTTCCTGCCCATAATAACTCTTTATTATGGCCACCGGAGATCTTGCCAGACAGTATTTTATTTGGCTTACTGCCTCGGCTATAACTGTAGGGGTTATGGGCCTTTTATCTGCTATTGGGTTGTGTTATAAAGACCCTTGGCGACCAGGTGAGGTAGATTAAGATAGACTTACTAGAACAGAGTAGAACAGTCAGCAATTGTTTTGCTTTTGCTGAAAAACTCTCACCAGTTTAATCAGAGGGTACTGTGGGATTTTGTTCCATCCAGGATGGACCCAGTTTAACTCTATCCAAGCTCCACCCAACTGTGGCTCCCAAGAGTAGCTATGCTTTGACAGCCAATGGATGCTTGACATATAGCGCCTGGAAAGATGGTTCCTGGAAAGAGAGAGCGATGGAAGACAAACAAAAAACAAAAAAAGGCACAGTTCCTTCACACGACAGCGTTCAATTTAATGATACGTGAACAATAGTTATTGTGTGATTTTAAGCATGCTCTCCCTTCGTCAATCCTGGAGAGATGCCAGGCAGAAGATGCCATTTCTGAGCACGTGCGGACTGGTCAAAGTCTCCCCGAGCTTCCTGTCTCATGCTGGAAGAGGCATGGCTGCCGGGAAGCAATGCAGTTTCCATCAAGGTCCCATAAAAATTAGGAGCGTAAACTGCAGACAACGAAAAAACATACTAAAGTGGAAACTAGGAGCTGCATTGAGGACATGTGGATGGGAGCTTCAGGTCAATGCAATAGATAAAGGTCTGGCGATAAGCCTACACTGACCTGTGGGCTGCATTTTAATGTTTGCTCATGCTGCATTTGCCATTTTGACAAGTACATCGGAATGCTTCTTCTCACACATGCCATCCTGCTCTCATTTGACATACATATGCAGGTGAGGGTGAAGCATGCACTCTGAGTGCAGGGCTAGCTATTTGTCTGCCACCCCTGGAGCATTTTGGGCGGTGGGGGTTATGGGCCTTGCTCAAGGGCCCAACAGAGATGTACCTATTATGCCAAAGGCAGGACTTGAACCCAACGTCTTCTGATCATAAGAGCAGGGGCCAAACCCACTGAACCACACACCACCCCCAGTGACATTACCCCAGTGCAAAGCAGAACCCCCTCCTCCCTGTGATCACTAGCATGTCATTGGGGGGGACGCCGTAATTTGGGGCAGAACGACCCATCCACAACTAGAGCTTTGGTTTCTCTTATCACTGCCTTTTGACCTATGGAGCAGACCTTTAAAATAAGACATGCGTATCACTCAGAAGATACCCTGTAAGACCCAGCCAGTACCATGCCCTCACCAAATTTACTACTGATGGTAAGTCATGGAAAAGCCTGACAATGTGCTAACCTAGGATCAAGCAGAACATCCAAATTCATCAGTTTGAATCAGGCCCAGAGTGGCCGATCAGGAGACTCGGGGTGGCCAATCGGGAGACTCGGGGTGGCCAATCGGGAGACTTGGAGTGGCCAATCGGGAGACTCGGGAGAATTCCTGGTGCGCTACTTAGCCTTTGTGTCGGTCAGAAACAAAATAATCTGACAAGTTTAAAATTGAGCCAGTGGGAAACATAATATTATATAACTTCTATGAATTCTACAACAATGCTTCAGAATGTTAACCAGCGAGAGCAACTGCTGTGCCCAGAGAAATCTGTGAATTAGTCGCAGTCACGTCAATGTGATCGCTTGTCACTTAGAATGGCAGTGCCTGGTTGCAGAGGTACCACAACTAATTGCTTGGTATTGCTAATCACTAGAAGTTCCTCAGACGATCAATGTTACAAAGAGACGAGGCTGAAAAAGTGTGACTACTTAAACAGTACAATATGCAAATTTTTTTCTTTTTGAAATGTCAGTAATAAATTAATCGGGATAATAAGACTTGAACTGTGGCATCACTTATCAAAGTTCCCCCAGAATGGAGATAAAATGGTCTGTTCTTGGGCATAAAACTCCCAAGCTAAAAATTAGTCCCACTGAATCCGTACATCTAATTATACAATAAAGCCACTCTTTGTATAAACTTATCTTTGTTGGAAAAAAACTGTTTTGCAACTGCTGGTCTTTATGGGAGAAAAATTCCACTCTTGGAATATTTATAGTAGAAAGAATGTTTCTGGGCAGTGATTACAAAGCATATCACCATCTAAAACGGCATCCTGTTACACCTCTTTACATTGCATCAGATTTAATTATACCATAACTGTCGCATTATTCTGAAGCTTAGCTAATAACATACTAATAACTACGTAACATCCTTTCATGCACTGAGCTGTGTGGACAACCATCAGGTATTTATGAGCTATTTATAAGGCCTGGTACCAGTTTGTCATGGTGTCGGTTATTATCATTGTCGGTTATGGAAAAAAACGGCAGGAGAGTCGAGGGAAATTTTGGGGTTTGGTTAAAAAAAAAAAACCTAATGCATAGATTTATCCAACCACATCTTTTGCCCGGGAAGAAGGAGCCAGCAGATGCTGGAAGAGTTCTGCTTTTCTACTCGCAGCCTTGGTATAGTTTAGTGTTTCTGGGGACCCCAGACAGTCCACGTCTGGCTGGGAGCTGGGAAGGAGCAAAACATTGGGCCATCTGGGGTCCCCAAGGACTGGTTTGATAACTATTGGTGTAGGCATTTCTGAAATGCCATGAGAAACTTCATCATAAAAGCAATTTCACTAAGGAGAGACTTAGGCCGTCTTTATGCTCAGAGCGGGATGTGATTCAGATGTGTCCCTGTTACGCGGTACGGCTATCCATATCTAAGCAGGACAGCACTACATACAGGTGGAAAGGAAGCACCAAGACACATTGTGACCCTATTCCTCACACTACTTGCTGAGGTCTCTGGGATGCATTTGACCTCATATCTTTTGTAGCGTAGAATGCATCCCACTGTGTCCTGACCTAGGAGGGGTGATGTAGGCCGAGACAAAATCTAAACACCAGTGGTTCTTGTGTCTCGTCCACTTATGATTCTCTGTCATTCTGTTGCCATTGTTTTTATCCCTTAAAATGTATAAATGTGTCACGCTGGCCTAAAAATTGAAAGTCAAAGACATTATACATGGGGAATGTTTTTCATTGCCAGGTTGCAATTCAGAAAATCTACTCAGAGACATTTTTTCCAGAACTCATTAAAAAACTGGCCCAGGACTATTACCTGACCACATATGGACCCTCAAGACCTCATATGGACCTCAGTGGACCCTCAAGAGACTAATTAATATGATTTGCTCAGCATAAATGCCTACAGTTATTGGCCTTGCCAGAATTAGTGTTTACACAGTGTGTGTGTGTCAGTGTGTATTAGCCGAAGAGGCTAGATACAACCCCCTAACACACCTATGTGTATCTGTCTCTTCGGGCAACTTCATCACAATGCAGCCTGGCCCGCCCCTTTTGACAGCACACTTACTGGCAGGCCGTACTGGAGTTTCCCGGCAGCTACGTGCAAAACTGGCTTTCTGGCGGCCGGCCAGCCGCCGCAGCTTGCCGAGTGGCTTGACGGGTAAGGTGTGTGGCTGTGGGCTGAGTCAGACTCATTTGCCCTTCGCCGTCATGCTCAGGTGCATAGGTGTGCGAAAGGGCGGCACTTTCAATGTAGGGCAGCTCGAGAGGAGTATGCAGGCACGCACTTCATTTTTTGGATGTCTTAGTGGAATGATCTCACACCTCTCATCTTCAGTGTTGAGGATAACGTAAACAGTCATACACATCTATAAATCCAACCACTTCAAACCACTTATTTGTTTCAAGGCTGGGTGGGGGGTAGTAGCTGAACCTAGGGGGGTAGCCTGCATAGGTGGCTACCACACACATACGTCGCATAAACACATGTACCAGTGCGTACAGTGCTCACAAAAAGCTTTGGAACGTAGGCTTCCAAAATGATTACTTCTGTAATAATGTTTCAGATTTACTGGTTTCATTGACTAAAATTCACTGAGAAGCAATGTTTAACATACCTGCATATATCTTCTGCACAGACATTTTCTTTTGATTAAGTGTCATAATTTTTTGACTGACTCACTTGGTTCTGTTCTTACCATTCGGCTGTTAATTGCAGTTGTAGTCATTGCCTGCCAGAGGGATACTAAACACTAAAATATTTGGTGTTTTGTGTTATTGCAAAGTTGTAACTAATTAAAATGCACCCAATGATGAACTTTTGAACTTGGAATAGTTCTTTTAGAACTATGATTTTGGTTTCAATTTATTACCAATTCAAATGAAGGTTTCACTTTAAAACTGTTCCTAATGTGTATAATGTGTGTGTGTGTGTGTGTGTGTGTGTGTGTGATCCGTGAGCACTGTATCCATGCATGTAAAGGCATACCACCTCACATAAATGATTTGTCTCTGTGACTGCGGTCATATCCTACCACGACTTTTATTTTTATGGTTTCCTTAAGATGCTGAGTCACCAAAGGTCTAAGGTCGGAAGAGCGGCCCCAGCCACACCGCTACCACTGCCAAGATGTAATCATTCTGCCATTTACTTTGTGCTTTTCCGATTTTGCTGAATATGGCTATTTTTTGGTCGCGGCCAAGAACATCTGTTTTCCTGTCAAAGTATAGAATTATACAAACTTGAGATAAATAGCATCTTCCTGACTGATCTCCTGTTCATTCCATTACCCTCCAGCTTGTTTTGTGTTTCTGAGGAACGGAAATCAAAGTCATCTGCTGTAGCAGGTGTCTGGATGTCCTTGGATTTCATGCTTGGGTTATACATTTTTGCCATCTTGTGTTCATCACTTATGAAGGAGTTTGGCATTGATCTGCATTCCAGCACTGTGACATCTGTAGTGCCATCTAGCTCTGTTGGGATTAAACTGATGGTTGAGGTCTAGGGTCTTGTAACCTGTTTCAAGTTCTTTAGATCACATCAGGAACAATCAGACTAGTCATGTAATGTCTTTGAATTACTTTGAATCAAGTCTCTGAAGATCACGGTTGTAAGTTTATAATAAGGCAGCCCAAAATAATTAATTCATAATTACAGGCTCTCATCCATTATTACAATGAATAGTGGCTGATCTTAATAGTGTACAAGTGTGTAATACAGACTTTAATACATGATTAAAATTAAAAGTGTGTAACTGTACTTGACGAATATGGCTGAGCAGTGCAGCTAGGTGTGTTTGACTTGACCAGCCCTCCTGCAGTAGCTGTTTCAGGCCTCTGCTCTCTGTAAAACCAGTTTTTCCACTTACCATCATGCAGACACATAAATGCAGTTGTCTTGTTTTTCTTTAGGAACTTTTTATTAGAAAACAAGAACTATACAAAGGAATTATTGCACACGCAGACGTAATAAAGATCACATATTTACACATTCACAGAGCAGTACGTGGTAAAAACGCAGACAAGCCGAATATTGAGCAAACACAGTGCAGCTGATTAAGGGAGGTCTTTAAAACATTCGTCCAACCTGCAGCATCTGACTTCATATCACCAAAGGATCTAAGCTCGGCTTCGCGGCCTGTTCTTCCTTCAATGCCCTGCTCTTTTCTAGGACTCATTTAAAGCCAGGGAAAGCCTGGACTGAGGTGAATGATGCGCCTAAGTTCTGGGACGGAAGCAGGTGAGATGAGCCAATCCCAGCGTCGTGGATCGGCTCGCTCCACCGCACAGACAAAACTAAAGCTGTTACCCAGTCTAAGACTTTATTAGAAAAATGTATTCATTTGATTGACAACAAAATAATAATGATAAAAAACAACAACAACAACAATAATAATAATAAAAATAATAATATTAATAATATATAACAACAATGTGCAGATACTGTGTCATTATTGGTTCATACAACCTACTTTTGCCAAAACATTGGCATACATCTTTTTGCCACACCTCCCTCTACACAGAAGGAGATTATTTTGCGGTCTTTGCGGTCTTTGCGGTAGGCACAGGAGGTTTCACCATCCCAAGATGCTGGGCACGTATCTTAGACCCCACACCTTTACTGGGGACTGTGGGAATCGTCACCATTTCTCTCCAGCAGTGCCCCATCACAACACTGGCCTCGTATCCTCCTGCTTCCACCCACTGGAGTTCTTTCCGAACTTATAGACCAGGCGTCTTCCGTCCACCCGCTCCAGGATCCCACGCTTGTAGTAGTATCTGTTGGCAGAACATGTAAAACATGTTTGTGTCTTACATTGGTGAAGGTGAGGTGCCTGCTTAACTCAAGTCGTCCACCAGGAAAGGGGCTCCCACCCCGACCCACACGGGCAACGGATCAAAGCTTCAGCTCTCACCTCATGGCACGGCTCAGCTTCTCGTACGTCATGCTGCTGTTCCGCTTCTTCTGGCCCCAGAGTTGGGCCACGGCTTCTGACTTGAGGAACTTGAAGACACCCTCTTGCCGGTCCTCCCATTTCATCAGTCCATGGTTCTGCTCTGGGTGGATCAGGATGTCCCGGATGAATTCCCAGAGATGATTTCCTCGTGGTGCTAGATAGAAATTAGGGCATTTTTAAGCACCAAGACTCAACAACAGCACTGATGTTCCTGTATTTCTCCTGCCGGATATTGCACAGCTTAGGTTTCTGTGATACTGAGAAACTTTCTCTGCCTCTTACAGAAAACAAACTATACATTGTATTTAATAAAAAGAACCACTGAAACATGCTATTATCGACAAAGTCATTGTTGAAGGGTTCTCAATGTAATTCTAGAACTGTTGTAGCTGGTGGATATCCCACAATGCTAACACAATTAAGCAGCTCACAATGGAACTGCTACTTGTAAACTCTCAATGCTCATGTTACTAGGAAACTCCCTTCCCTACTCACAGTGCTTGCCTTTTCCCGTCTCATAAAAGTGTCCGGAACCATGGCTGATTTTCCGGGGTCTTCCCCTGCCTCGCTTGTACGTCTTTGTCTCTCCTTTCTCCTCCTTGATGTGGTCCACTATTGGAACAACCACACAAAGCATCAGGTCTGAACAATGATGGCGGATTCTGGGAAATGAGGAAAGCAGTGGTCATTTGCAGACACTTACCTGTAGATTTGGATAACTGTGTATCGTGGAACTCTGGGTCAGAATCGGATCCACCAGACTCGGGAGAACTTGGCATCATGAGGGTTCCTCCTGGACATCAACATCATGTTTAAATGCCATCAAGCAATATAAGACAATGTTAATACTCTGGTCTTGCTGAGCATTACAGCGATACCATGGAGTACTTACTTGGAAAAGAGCTGTCCAAGGAGGTAGACCCAGACTCATAACCATTGTCACTCTGAGGGGTCATCCCTCCTGTTGTTCCCAGCCCATCCTGGCAGCTATTGAAGGTGCTCTCTTGATGATCTGCATGACATGAAAACAGAATATGTAAAATAGCTTGGCTAAATTTATCTTTAACTATTTATCTAACTTCTTATATTTTGGTACAGCCAAAATTAGGGAAAGGGGTGAAATTTAAGGTATGGAATTTGAAGTCAATGGGGTTGAATTGTGGGAGAATCCTGTGCTTTGTTGGAATAGTACACAAAATGAGAGATACCGATATCCGCATACCGTCATTCACCACAACTGTTCTCAGAAGCCTGTAGTCTTCTCCACTGTGGGTGTTCACAAAGTTTGGGATATCCTCCCAGAGTTCATCAAGAAGGTCCAAGGTCAAGTTCAGGTCATCAACACCTAAAATCAGAATACAACCTTCAAAAACATACCAAAGTAATCCTATGCTAAGTGACCTTTAGTGTTTGAAGGTCACAGCGACTCTTTTCATTGTGGCATTTCTATTTTGGGTAGGAACTAATTTATTCAATTTCCAAAGCTTAGCACCTCAGAGAAAAAAATACAAATAAACTTTATGAGACTGATGACCCCCATGATATTAGAAGCAATCCCTGAACATACTGATAACATGTCAATGTTAATATCAGAAGATAGTAGAGGCATATTCTATCTCCATACTGCACTAGGTGGTGTCTCACCTGGCTTAGCTTTGAGGTCCTGCAAGCTTTGGTATAGCTGGTGTCCCAGGGAACCAAAGAAGGCCAACAGCATGTCATAAGAGAGCTGGCACAGCATGGGCCCGTCCATGGAGCAGCAGGTCATGTTCAGTGAGCTGGCGTCAAACTGGCTCTCCTCCACGTGATAGCCGATCCACTCCAAGACATGCTGCTTTGTCCAGTGTTGAGGGGAAAGCTGGTACCACCTGGAGAGATTTTCTGGAGAGCCATATGGGTTTATCAGATACCATCTTTTCTCTATACACTTGCAAAACGCTCTTCACCATTACAGTACAGCATTACAGTACAGCTAAGTACATGCTTTGTGTTTCTACTCAACATAACGCTCTACATAGCCAGCTAATCACCTCTAGCCGTTCAAATAAACAGTCAGTCACATTAACACGTGCAACAAATCTGTACGGATAATAGCCCACAAAGCAACTTGTATAGGTAACCTTCCCAGCTCTCTGGTCTTTTCTGGAACTTGCAGATCACAAGAGATCTTTGCAATTTAGACATGATGGTAAGTCTCAGGGACATTTACCCAACTCAGTCGACTTACTTTAGTGCCTTCATGTGGGCAAGGTAAGCAGGGGCACCTTTCCTAATGCTACAAAAATGAAATGTTATCTTCTGAACTTTTCAGAAGATAACCATCATGAGAGAATGAACCCCGAAGCACATCCAACCTTAGATCTGATGGCTAGCTCTACTGCTGGCTGTCTGTCACAAGAACCGCAGCCAGAAAATCGATTGTGATTGATGGTGCCAGCCCGCTGTGCTTACCTGAGGCACTGGTGGGAAAGGACGAATTGCTCATCGATAGCTCGGGCTCCCTTGCGATGGGCTCGGCAGGCAGGATTTGCAATGGATCCTCCGAGCCAATCCGGTACATGGTCCAATTGGCATTATTCAGTATACTACTAAACTCACTGGGTACCGACATTGGACCTGATGGATTGAAAGAGACACAAAACATAAATATGTTAGAAGGTAATGTAGCATCCAAGCATTTTCTGTATCTGCTCGTCCTATGCATGGTTGCAGTGGTCTGGAGCCTATCCCAGAAGCTATGTGCGCACAGCGGGGAATAACCCAGGATGAGGCGCCAGGCCATCGCAGAGACGGTATGGTATGATGATTATAAATATTTATACATGGCCAAGTCCCCTCAATTAGAAATATATACAGTATCTACATATTCATGACGACAACAGCAAGCACATTGTTATGCTCAGCTATATTATAATACATTTTTTTTTCACATTTTTACAAAATAAACAAGAATTATAAAAACAAGTAAACATTATACGCATGTGGGTATTTACTAAAGATACGCTCATATTTTCTATTTGATTTCTTTAAGCATACGCAGCTTTTATGTTAAGTTAATTGAACCCTGTACCTACCTGACAGTGTGACAGCAGTTGCCATTAAAAAACAGAGATGTAGAACCGAAACAAACTATCCACTCTTAGAAGCTGGCCCTCTCTGCTTCTAGCGGTCAAACTATAAAATCTGCTAGACCACCTCTAAGGCACACCTGTTTCTTACCTGTGCTGTGTACTCTGCTATATACTCGTGGAGGCGGGCCCTAGTTGGGGAATTCCACTGACAGGGCCACGCCCCCCACCATCTAGGCCGTAATAAATAAAATAGTCTGGCCTCCTCAGAGCTCCCAGCCTCCCTTTCCATGTCAGGCAAAGATTATGATCTCTCTCAATAACATATGAGTCCTAAGGAAACTGTCAGTGCTATCTCAGAAAGGTTTCTCCTGCTGTGCCTCTGAACATCTCTTGCTGGCATCGCACATAGCGAGAGAGTAGCGCTACATTGTCACTCTCAGCTAACAGAAAAAAATACACTAGATTGCTTCAAGGACCAAATAATGCAAAATAATGGCTGACTTCTATTTCGGCTGCCAGGACCTGCTGCAGTTTGCACTCTTGTTGTCTGAGATGCTAAACATTCAGCCACCTCCTGTAATATGAGAGCCCCCCCATATGGACAGGTTGCATGGAGAACATCTATTGATGATATATAGCTGAGTCAGCCTGGCTTGCTTCTCCCCCTGGTGGCCAGAACAGGCATTTTCAGAGGATTATAGTCGTCTCCTCCCCCCCTGCAGGATGACATGTATGTGCTGATGCTCATTGATAATACTGATCCCTCCAATAACAATGTATGCCGTCTTACTATCTAGCGCCTACTATAGGCTTGACAGCTCCCTGCAGGTTGTTGGTAAACAGCAGGCAGATGTTGCAGCATTTCTGAAGTTTTTTTGGCTCGTTCTGTGTGACCTCTAGGATGTACCAGCTTGGCAGAGTCTGAGTCTGAAGATTATAATCATCACGGATGGTGTGAAACATAGCATGGGTAGGGAAAAGCCAGACTGGCTTGATCAGGTCGTGTCATATTTTGTGGGTAAGTTTTGTGTTTGTGTGTGCACGTGTCTTCCTTTTGGACTTTCTAGTCAATTACATTGCCCCCCCCCATGACGTAAACATCTCCTTTCCAAGATTGCATAATGCATCCGGCCTCCTCTCCACCTAATGTGCGATCAGAGGTGTGGTGGCTGAACGCTGACAGACGAGTCCACACAGATGCAGTGACGTTCCTCCACAGCTCAGAGAGAAGGGGAAAATCCCCCAGTCTTGTCACCCCCTTCCTGGCTTGACACGCCTCATGGTCCCATGCGGCGCGGCAGGGAGGACTAGAAGGGCCCTGAGACCTTAGACTACAACAGCACGTACTTAGCCTCCTGTCAAGATAAAACAGCACTTAACTTGCAGGAATTCGGTTTGTTTAACACATGCCCCAGAAAAGCCTCTTCTCTCGAGGACGTGACAGCAGGAAGCCAGAATTATTATGTGTCTTGCCAGACTGGACATTTATGGCATCAGGCTGCTTGGGTAATCTGAACCATCGATCCAAGTTAATTTGAAATTCCCATATTTCATCACAAGAATATTTGCCATCCAACACACCTGTTTAGACGACAGGAAAGTTCCGCATTGTTAAAAAGGCATTTCACAACTTCAAAAGGAGAATTTCTACGCTATGCTTGTGTTTACTTGTCATCATATAAAAGCGTGACTTTTATGAGTCAAATATAGATTTTATTGCTTGTTTTCTTTAATCCATTTTGATACAACAAGCCCAACTGCCACTTTCTCACAGTTTAAAGAAACTTTTGCCAAATCTTTAAAATAGTATTTTGCGACTTCATAAGTGATCATATATGCCTGTGATTTATATTGATGTTTTTATCGGCTTCACGATCTCAATTATTTTCTTTTAGGTAATCTTGAATGTCTTCAAAGGAGCCGTTAAATAAAATGTATTATGTATGAATCATCGTCATCATCATCATCATCATCAACATTATCATCATCAGTATTTATCATCATCAGTATCATTATTATTATTATCATCATCAATGTCATCATTATTATTATCATCATCATCAACACCATCATTATCATTATTATGAAGTGAAGGTGATTCACTTGTTGACGCACCACAGCACGCAACAACGAAATGTGTCCTCTGCATGTAACCCATGTGACAATGTGACACAGCAGGGGGCAGCTACGTGAGCGCCCGGGGAGCAGTGCTTGGGGACGGTACCTTGCTCAGGGTACCTCAGCGGTACTTGCAGGTTGGGGACTCAAACCGGCAATCTTTGACTACACGGTTGCGTCCTTAACCACTACACCACCTACCTGCCCAATATTATTATTATTATTATTATTATTATTATTATTATCATCATCTGAGTCATTAATATTATTATTATTATTACTATTATTATTAATAATAGTCAGGTACAGTTGTTTTGTGAATAATAATTAACAGAAATGCAGCATTGATCTCCTTTGTTCTGAGGCCATGGTGTTGGCAGAAGGTTGCCACAAAACAGAGCCAAAGCTACTCTAGGCTGGGAGCTCTTCCTTGACCTTAGCTCCAGCATGTAGCTCATACTGTCCATGTTGTTGGGGTGCCTAGGCAGACAGTGCCCACCCCAGAGCCTGGGAACTTTGTGTGCCACCATTAAAGATTAACTCCATGGCCCTTTATATCAAAACAGCTTTGTTGATCATTTACCAGGTCAAGCCCTGAATATCTAACCTATACAATTGCCTACAGTTCCTGGGTTGCTGTGCAGAGGAATACCTTTGTTTGGAGTTCATTTTAATTGATTTGTCCCTAACCAACCTCGGCCGAGAAGTCTTCTGGGAGAGCAGGGCATGGTGCCCCCTACTGGTCAGTTGGATCAACAGGTGGCCACATTCAGACATTCTAATGGAATACAGAGTATGGCCAGAAAGATCAAGTCAGTATAACTTCGCAGCATTTGTTACTTATGTATCTCTTCGCTCACAGCTATTATTGCCATTTTTTAGCAAAATGGTTGGAAGCCAAAGGCACGGCTAGATGTTCCTGAAAGAACCAGTAAGGGCAGCACTATGAGCGATTAAAGGAATTGGTGTATCCTAAATCAGCTGTTTTAACTAGTCTTTTTAAAGTTGTCTAGTCCTAAGTGAGTGCCAGTTGTGCTCAGGCTGGTTCCTGGGAGCTAGTTGTCGGCTAAAGGTGAGGCATAAGGGTATTTTTACAAATAACTATGCCATTATTACTGGGCCATTATTGAAGAGGAATGCTGTCCTCTATCAACAAGCGCTGGGCTAAAAGTAGGAAGCGGATAAGCAGGTTATCACTGCACAGGGACTTATCAGTATGGTAGGAAAGAAAGCTCTTTTCTGGGTCTCCTGATCTCCATCAGGAAACCCATCATTTCAAGGCACTTTGTATGTGGTATTGTGTCATTAAGGTAAATAATGTTGCTTGTAGACAACCATTGCCAGCAAATTACCAAAATTACCCCCAATCATCAGCAATTAGATAAGTAGCACACAGTAGTACATGGCTTAATCTTCACATGCACCCTGCCAAAGTTATTTATACCGGCATGGCAGCCTAAGTGTCAGCAGAGAAAGAATATCTGAACATGCCATGTCAACCTGCCCAGTGAGGGCTGGTGTTGCACTCCAGCCTGGGACATGACCTCGAATGGGCTCCTCAGATTTTAGAATTTTACTGTTGCTCTGGCAAATAAGAATTTGATTGCAAGTTTCAAAAGAGCGCGAATGCTGTGGTGAAGTAGAGAAACCTTCCTTGATTTGCATAATTCGTATAATTTAATTTAGTCACACATATAGTTCCCAGGCTCTTCTTGCCAGATGGGTGCACGCTTAGGCAGTTTTGGCTGAGTCCCTTGCCCAACACTGCAACAGCAGAACTTGTCTAGGCACAGTGCTGCCTTGAGCAATCTGTGGGCTGTATCGACCGCATTCTGCCCCAGGTGAAAGACCTGGCAGTTTTTGATGATTACATTTCTGGGATAATTGCATTAGTTTTCCTTTTACTTGTTCTCTTAACTGTTTAAAAGCTCAAGTCAATATTTGTGCAGTGGGTGGCTTCACCTTGCATACCATTCATAATCAAGTAGTTGACCGGTGACTTTATGGCTTGAATCCTACTGCCCCCTCTGCCTCCCCTTCCCTGCTGACTCATGCACATGGTGTAATGGCTTCAGCGGAACCCATGGTCAGCATACTCTCTGCATCTATTTTTAAAACTAATCCGCAAGAACTGCGTGCTGGGATGCTGCAAATTGGGGCCTGTTTGCACTCAGATCAGCACTGTCAGAAACCCGAGGCATTCTGGGAGCTGAAACGGACTTTGATAGTTTGCTTCAACACTCACATTCTCTGCTGCCTTGGAATGACCAAAGCAGCGTTTCGCAGGCTGCTGTAATCTGTTCATCAGTTGATCTCGAAAAGCTGCAGTTAATGTGACTTTTAACTAAGGTTAATTCATTTAACTTCATAATTCTCTCGTCACATCGAATAAAGATATCATAGGGCTGCAGATCGGATCAGGGAACATCTTTGATCCTGGAACAACATCAAAATCCCAGGTAATTTTAACAACCTCTAAGAGAAAATGACTCTACTGCTCCCCCTATGGACGGGAAAGAAATGCTACTGCAAAACATTTTTTAGGGAGAGCATAAATTTGAAAAGCTATCATGACTGAACAGCTTGCTGTTTTGTGAGTCAAATGAGTGCGAGT